>CM046853.1:56319232-56919232 GCA_025617745.1 Heliocidaris erythrogramma
CTGAAAAAGAAACCGTCGATAAAGCACTTTGGAAGCTTGATTGTGCTGCGTAAGATGCGTCATTGCCTGACGTAAGACTCCGTCAGAGACTGGCGCGGTTTTGACGCGCCTTGAGAAAGTGACATCGTACAACAGTAAATGAGAAAGTAGAACAGGTGAATATATGCATGTGACACCTGTTCAACATACTTTCACATAATAGCAATGAAGGGATGTTCTTTTGTCTACCAGAGCAATTGTGGAAGGTACAATGAGGAGCTGTATATTTTGTCCGCTTCTTTGTTCGCCATGTCATAGTGATAATGCAAACATGTGTTTAATTACTGATAAAAGAAGTTTTTTTTTTTTTAAATGCTTGATTAAGGGTTGGTCACAACCGGTCATGCACCTCCATGCTTGTGGTCTGTGACGAATTTCGCAGAAAATCCTTGCGTTGCACGCACGGGTCTGCATGTTTTTTTTTCCAAGAACGTAAGAGCACGCATGACAGGCAAGGAGACTGTTGCACATGTCAAACGCACGCTGCGTGTGGCTACGTGCTCTGATGAACGCACGTGACACGCGTAGCGATCGCATTTCCTGTACGGGCTTCTTGCGAACATCGCACGGGCTTCTTGCGGAGGTCCCACGAAACCCATTGCTCTATACGTAGCTGTGACATATCGCGCATCGGTTGTACGGTACCTCTACGGGGCTGTACGTCCGCCTCAAGAGTAAGAGAGGTAGGTTAATGAGGAGGGAGCAAGGCGCTCAAGAGGAGATGCAGGCACTATGTATTTTTTGTAAATTTTACTCGAAGGGTAGTCCTATAAAAGGACATTTTTGTTCTTTTGAGCTTGCACAGGTTTTCATTAAAAAAGAAAAGAAATGAGGCTTATGATTTTCTGAAGTTGTTTCGTTGAATACTCCTTTCTCCCCACTACTTACCGCAGCAACCCCATATACGAGTTTGGTTATGGAAATTGTTTATCAGTCTGCAAGTAAGACGTCTTTTAATTTGAATTCTTGTGACACGCTAGTAAGTTAATGACCTGCTGCGTTGCAATTGTCTCCCCCACGTCAAATTTTAAAGAGCACCTTTCCGGCCTTTAAGCGCGACACGTGCGTGCTCTCTCGCCAAAAACGGTGACGCACGCACATCACGCCAACGTCAAACTCCGGGCGGTCGGTTCCCATCCGAACATCATCTTTAAACTCTTTATTCTAACGTTTCCATTACTTTTTTTCTTAAAAAATCTTAGCTTCAAGGACTAACAAATGTGACAAAGAATGAAAACAATAGCATTGATGAGTTGTCTGTTTTGTCGCTTGTGGCGACAAAAGCGAGAGATAAATGAAATCAACGCGGTCATGCTGATGAAGCTCTCACTGATTTTGTCCATATTCAATGGGTCACCTGTCGTGTGACTGGTTGTAAGCGCTATCACGCTGTGACTTGTGGCTGCACACATTGCATAATAACTTCTACTCTGTACGCGATATACACCATATATACCCCAATCAATGTCCATACTGTGTATATTATGTACATGAGGCAACTCATTCTCAAGCCCATCATCCAGAATTTGATGATATTGAAAAGGCTAAAATTGCCAATATCTTTTTATCTCCAAAAAGATAATATTTATATCTTATAAGAAGTTATAACTACGCACTGAAACGTCGACTTGAGAACGAACCATGCTAAGCGTTCTCGTCGAAATGTCTTTCCAGAAACTATTTTTGGTGTACATATTCTTGTAATCAAATTAAATTCAGTTTACCTCCAACGTAATTTTTTAATGACTTCAACAAGTAAACCAAGTAAAGAAATAACTTCTGCGATGTGCAAGTTTTCATGCTACATCTCATTAGATGTAGCGATTAGTCTACAAAATGTTTTACGTTTTATCAGTCCTACTGTTTATACTTTCTCCGTTCCTATAATATGTTTGAATTTCAGTGTGGGGATAGTCCCACACGCATTAATAGTGTTTAAAGTCCCATTGTCATTATCATTTATCATGGGAGGCATTAATTGGTCGGTACTTCAAACGAGTGACCGCTGGTTATCGCGATTGAATTTCTAAACTTCGTAATGGAATCTATCGATTATTTGAGACCGGGAGAGACTCGTAGACCCTTTATGCGATTAGAAGACAACCCATGCTTTATTTCTAACAACTAGTCTCCTTGTTTCTCTAACGATCCCTCAAATAGAGTCGGTCCACCATTATCGTTAACAAAGACAGAATAAGAAGGAGGAGAGGGACAGGAGAAGGCCATACCGCCACCTAACAGACACTAGAAAATAACGGTGAATCATGAAATAGTGCCTTTGAAAAGAGAAAGTTAATACAAAACCCGCATACCCGTTTACTTCTTAATGGTTGTTTGCGACATTATACACGACATAGACATGACGAAAATCGATGTTTGTTTGTACAGGTATCCCAGTTAGGTCGCCATATTTTGAAAGCATTACATATGTGATCTACTATCGAAATATATTCATACAATAATCCCGTGATGATGAGAAAGCAAGTGAAAGGATGAAGGGCCCAAGTCCATCGCAACAGTTTTTGAGTTATCAATAAATCATTAAAAAATAAAGTTGAAGAGACAGAATCTTCAGGTATTAAACAATGCATATTCATGAATCAATGATTCTGTGTAGATGGAGACATTCTTTATTTTAAACTTATTTCAAAATATAGGTTTTTCGCCCGATTTAATCGTTTAGTTACTCAAATTACATTACTTGTTGCTATGTCTGACAGGCCTCTGGCAAGTTTTCAGGTTGTCAAGAACAACATTTGTTTTAAAAGTATGCATGAAATTTGAATATATTTGTGAACAGGTCTATTTCGTAATTTCAAATTAAGAATAAATAAATTCAACAACAAGTCAAACAATAGAAATGTTTTACTAATGTATTTCAATTTATGCATGTTTCTCTCCAGAATCCTTAGTTACAAACTATTTACCTGCTATGCACAATGGTATCTCTATGGATGGAACCATTTTGCATACATGAGTAGTTGCTATATCGGGGTAGCCTCTGGCAAGCTTTTGAGTCGTCAAGAGCAACTTTTGATCAAGAAGTTTGCATAAAATTAGTAAACAAGTCTATTCGCAAACGTGTCTTCAGGTTATGAGTTTGTGCATGCTTTTTGAGATCAGTGCATTCAAGTTATCACGTTCAGCTTATTATGACTGAATGCGGGATCTAAAAAAACGTGCTCGCATTTGCATGTCGATTGCGCATACGTGAATTTGTTTTCCTGTTGTTTAATCTGAATGCTTGGATTCTTAAATTGAATAACGGAATTCTTCTTTGGGCGACATTTACGTTAATTGAAATGCACGAAATATGAATTTGAGTGACCAAATGATTAAGTTTGCCGGGAGAACCTATATTTTTTTCTTCTTGGGGACTTGGGTGCATGCTTTTTCTTATTTCTTGTATTAAATTAATATGTTCTACATGCAAGCAGATGGAGGATTTCCCCTTCAATCAGAGAAAGCAACAAATATGTATACACCTTTTCAGATTTTTGATTGAACTCACCTCGAATTGCCAGCAACTTGAATGAAAATAACAAGGCAGCCTTACTCTTTCCTTTTTTTCCTTCTACATATGATACAAAACTCAATAATATAATGTACAAACACATATTCGATTTAAATCAATGCTTGTTTGTACAGGTATCCATTTTCAGATCTGTGATCAAATCAGCTCAAAACTCACCAGCAACTTGAATTAAAATAGCAAGGATTGTGATTTACATAAAGTTAATGCAATATGCAAACGAGAAACAACGGGGGAATTGTAAATGGCATATTTCGGTATTTCATATATAGCGTTATAATTATAATCTCACTTTCCCCCATCCTTCATCGACTTGTATTCTTTTGTCCATACAGGACTAAATTGCACCCCAATTTGTAGGACCTTTCAAGCAGAAATTCGACTCAAATTGCAGGTGGAAATGAGGACAATCAATGTCTGATTACACATAATTGGGTCCTTTTCTCTGTATGAAGAGTCTTAAACTGGCTTTATACAGGAATCCTATTGGGGACTGTATAAAGGGTCGTGACATAGCTAATGCAGATGATGCCGACAAATATTTAAAAGTAAGAGACTTCTGCATGGTTAGAATTAGTCCTGCAAGCCCATTTCTTGAGCGCAGTTATTTTGACTTTCACTCCATGAAGTTGGAATATTATTGGAACGATACAGCAAGAGCGCAATATTCTTGATGTACTTGAGGATTACTTCAGCATTAGCATGATTAAATAGTTATAATGTGTTTGATTCCATGGAGAAAAAAACTGGCTCCTAAATCTGAGATTGATTTAAGTGCCATGGAAACTCTGGATAACATTACGATAATCATGAGGTAATATGATATGGTATGAAACATTGAAAATTGGCATAAGTTTTTATTTTGTGTATGATTCGTAGATATGTATAATGACGTATAATAATGATATAGCGATAAATCAAACTATTGACAGGTAGTTGACCTGTGATTAACAAATAAAGCCATTTGTGTAAAAAATATACTAAGCGAGTTATATAACAGAATTAGTAATGATGTGCGTAATAAGTGTGTATTTGTTGTGATGGTAAGAATGAGCATTTCCACCATTTCTCTATCGACACGCTCATTAATAAAGATAAATAAATTTTAGACACATTACATGTATTTAGCGTAGTTTTCAAACTAGACACTGAATAAATATTGAAATTATGAGAAGGGAAGAGAACAATGAGAAAGAAATAGAAAGAGTAAATGAGAGAAGATGAGAGAGAGAGAGAGAGAGAGAAAGTGAGCGGAACAGGGAATAAACAATAATATTGGAAGCAAAAATGTATCACACATTTAATAAAGTCTTTTCTATTTTATTTCATATTACTGCCAGAAATGCATAAAAGCAAAGATTATTGGCACAAACGATAATGCACCTAAACGACAAATTTTCGTAGAAAAATTATTTGTAACTATTATATTTATTTGTAAAAAATATCCAGGGGAAAACATTCCTAAAATCTTTTTTGTATTATACACACATTACTCCTTTTGAAGTCATAAGCTTATTTCAGCATTTTGTCAAGGCCGTATGTGTGCCTCTATCGGAGAGTATCTGTGAGAACCACAACCGCATTTTAATCCAAAGATTTACACTGTAACACCTTGCTATATAATGGATAATACGACAATAAATTAATGAAATGAGCCTTGTAAACGTCTCCTATGAAAAAAAGAAGAAGAAAGAATTGTCGGCTACGTTTGAGATCAGCTTAATAGCAAGAATGTGGATCGGGACTACAAAGCTTTCAGGAGAAAGATTATTCCCCAATGAAGGTCGATTCAGTCCTCATTGAGGACAAAGGTTCGCAGAGATAGCCCATTTGAAATAGAATCTAGCTGGCCCAGATCTCTAGTTCTGGACGTTTTTAATTATTTTGTCCGTAAAACCTTGAAGCTATATAAACTCCGCGTGTGTGCGCACCCAGCGTAGAACGGTGCAAAGTCCATTGATTCACTCTCCCCACAATTCACCTTTCTCGGGGAAGGTGAATTTGTGGGGAGAGTGAATAATTAAAAACGTCCAGAACTAGACTAGGCCAGACACTATGAACATGACGAACAAAGAAGCGGACAATTTATGCTGCTTCTCATTGTACCCTTCACAATTGCACTGGTTAACAAAAGAACATCCATTCATTGCTATCCTGTAAAAATATGTAGAACAGGTGTCACATAACAGCAGTGAAGGGATGACCTTTTGTCTACTAGAGCTATTGTGGAGGGTACAATGAGGAGCTGCATAAATTGTCCGCTCTCTTTGTCACCGTGTTCATAGTGAGATCCCGTTGATGAGCATAACTTGTCCAGTTTATAAAGCCACGTTCCTCCCCAGTTCATAATTTGTTTAAATAATTTTACTATGATAAAATATGATTGTGCGCAATGTGAGCACATTCATGTCAACCAAAAGTATTTCAGAATCTTAGGATAATAATATTAAAATCATTCGTTTTCAAAAAAAAAATAATAATACTGATGCTGAGAGGACATTGTGATAAAAACCTTAGATGGCCAATGAATAATGAGCTACATATTTAGATATGTAAACTCATTAACCTTAGATGCCATATAATTAAAATAAAACTAATACGATATTTCGGAACATGGTTTAAAAGTAAAAAAAATAATTCCCTCTGCTTTTACCGTCTTTCTAATTTTGCAGTTTTTTTCAAGGTTAAAAGTGAATGAACTTAGGGTACATGGAAAGTAATTGGCTTCAATCCTACTAGACTCGATAGTTTACATTGTAACACCTTACTACAAAGGATAATACGATAATTAATTAAGTGAAATGTTCCTTGCAAATGCACCAAACGAAAAAAAGAAAAGAAAAGAAAAACACAATCGTCGGCTTCTTTTGAGATCAGCTTAAAAGCAGATATGTTGATTTAAGTCGTACAAAACATAGTCCTATAATTGGGGATAAAGCACATCCCTCCACGAATGTTTATAAATTCCATATCATTCGTGTAGAGACAATATTTGAAATGGAATTCCGTGTTTACAATAACATACCATTAGGGTGCTTTTAATGAGCGCGAATGATCTGATTTCAGAAAATCTTTTATTCCCCGAGTTTGATACATCGCTTTGTGAGGATATGATGGGTTGCGCGCCATGTTAGTACATTCATGTTGACTCGAACGTATGTTTGGAGGCTGGGTGATTCATGGGAAATCTTTCTCCAGCTCTGACAAAAATAGGATGCCTTATTATCGTAAACAAGTGATTGAGTAATAAAAGACCTGCATTAGTGCATGCAAAAAAATGTTGATGTATACGGAGAACCAATAAAATGTGATTAATGCAGAGAAAAGATTACTTAGCTAAATAGACTTGAAAGTTTGACAGAGTTAGTTAAGGCTGTCCATCTACTTAGGAAAAAAGAAGTCTACTGCGCTGTCTTATCTCAGTTTTATTGTGATTGTTAGAAGTGGATGAAGGCACAGCAAAAGAGATAAATAGAAGAAAAAGGGGGAATAAGTGGTATAGGATCTGAGGTATGTTATTTTCTTCTGTATATGGTGGCGACTGTCTTCATTAATCATTACATTGCATTGAAAGACCATTGAGTAAGGAGGTAACCGATTGAAGAGCTTTGTGTCGGCAACAAATGATTAACTCAAGGATGCAATACGGGTACATTGTGAGCGATAAATCACATTGCTCCTTTAATGGAGACAAAACTATTCTCTCACACATCGAATCCCGAATCTCAATTTGCGCTTTCCTTTCAAATCCTTGAAGGACGAAGATTTTTATTCCACCCTTCTCTCTCGCTTTGATCAGTTCTCTATTTATTAGTTTTTTAATTTGATTTCTAGACGACATGATCTGCATTTCAATAGCCAGGGACTTAAGATAGGACCACCTCGGGTGGGAAACACATATGCTTACAACATTTGTGATATTCTGCGATTGCGTTACCGCTTGTTCCTGGATGAACTAGTACTGACCTGACTCGGTTTAGCCGCCTTTTATAGATTGAGTTCCGTTTTTAGGTGTCAACTCAATATATTATAGTTTTTCGCTTTTGTGGTATCGCAACAGTTCCAATCGATTCCACTAAAAAGGATTCCTATATTGATGATTTTCGGCAAGAAATTTGTGATTCATTTGTTACTGACAGTTAGAAATAGAATAGATAATATTCTGTCTCTATAATAAAAGAATCTGTGTTACGTCGTACGTATTCATTGGCGTAGCCAATATTCTCACTGGCGGATCAGGGGCAGAACAGTCAAAGGGAATGTACTGAGAAATTTTACAGATTGAAACAAAATACTCTCATTTGCTGACGGAATGATAAATAAGCCGACAAAATCTCTAAATATCCACCTTTTTAACCCCCTGTCCACCCAGCTACGCTATCCATCGGTTGCATCTTTAAAACTTCTCTACTTACTATTTTCCTTATAATACAGTTATATTTAGAAATCTTAAACTTTACACATTATACGTCCAGATCTTACGAGATAGAACAATAGAACAAGCGTGGCACGCATGGTTACGTAATGCAATGGGAGAGTTGCAGGGGCGTAGCTTAAGTCCAGTCGTTGAAGGGGCACTGAAACCAATGGAAGGGGGCGGGGCGTTGTGGGTGTCTTACTCGGTAAATGAAATGCAACTTAATTAATTAACATGGTCACTGATTAAGGAGCGGGTGCGGAAAGGGTTCTTACCATCTTCTTTTCATTTCCACCTCTCCCTTCTTGTTTTCTCCTTTTCTCTCTGCCCCCTTTCGCCTTTCGATTTGGGGAGGGAACATGTGCCCCCGTGCCCCCCAGTAGCTACACCACTAAATAACTACAGAGATCATTGATTTCTTAGGTTTTGTCAGAGAATGATATAAATGATATATATCAAGTCAAGTGAATACACCTTTCGATTCATCAGATACTCATTTTTTAACACGCATGCTTTTCTTTTCAGTAATGCAGTAACGTGTTCTATCCTATGGTTCTACCATACACCGACTCGAACGCATCGGCAAACTCCGGCCATTATTACATCCAATTACCGGTCGAATTCCCTCTCTCTTGTGGTTTACTGGTTCATAGCGGGGTATTCAAGCTTCATTTACCTGTGTTTTGGGTTCATTTGGTGTAATCCCTCCCTCCACAGATCCCAAACCAGATTCAATAATACGTACTTGACAATCAATACTGCTCCTTTAGTAAGCTTAATTAAATCCTAAATGCATGAATGGCAGCTTTAATACCCAATGGCAAATAGTGTTTTCCATGGTAAGCCCGCAAAAAACACTCTCCTATTCTTCATAAGAAAATGGGAGTTTTAAAGTCGCAAAGTTTGTTTTTCTTCATTACACCAGAACTGCAACATGTAGGTGACGGTGAAGGATTAACTTCAAAATAGATTTTGGAGTGTTATGATCAAACTCGTTGAAGATTTGCCCCTACATTATTTGACGAAGATATCCTTAACTGAAAAAACCATTGTTGAGATTATCATGATAATAAAGTTACATCTCCATCTTAACCTTACTTTAGGTTACTTGATCTCCCCCCCCCCTTTTTACCTAGCTAGATATCCTATGTACCAACAATGAACAGCATAACTGTATCAAATGATGTGTTATACACGAACCTGAATGTTATTAAGATAAACCGTAAAATAAGCAATATAGAAGATAACATTTCTAACAAGGATTCTGATTGGAAAGAGAATGCGTTGATGAACGCTCCAGCAATAAATCAAATCATTTATCTTCACGTTATCTGCCATATTGTTGCTCCCACTGTCTATCGATTACGACAGCCATTAAATTTACAGCACAATAATTGATGTAATTATGACATTACATAGAATAAGTTGATCAAGAATGGGTAGAAAGACTGCTGGGAATGAAAATATAAAAAAACATGTAACAAAAATACAAGACCAAATAACAAGAACAAACAAACAAAAATCAACACAAATTCATCAAGATAGGCCTACGCATTAATGACACGTTTACTCCCAAATGTCTCTCACTTTCCATTGTACTATGGCCTGACCATGCACTGTTTTTATCACTTTCCTTTAGCTTCTGATACTTGATGGATCAATAATGGGTGAGATTGATTTATGCATGACGACATTATGTTAATCAGTTCTATGATATTCAATCCATTATTCATACTCGCACTACTCGATAATATTATTTTGCATATATTTAAAACTATTTCGATTGGTTCTTGACCCATTTTCAATCGTATTTATTCGTAAAGCACTTTGTTTCATCATCTAAGCACACGGGATTATGTACAGAGAAATATAAGCTGGTGTTAAATATACAGATTAAATAAACAGTAGAATACTATAATTTGATAAAGTGTGTACGCTTTTCTGTAGAATACTTAAAGCAAGAAAACTTCAAATTTCTCGGGTCACAAACCGATCTCCTTTCTCGGCTCTGTGAATGAAATGCGACCACAATGATAAATATTTGTTTTCGATGAATAACTCGAATCTAGACCCATCATTCATCATAAGATCTACCACTGATGTCAAACAAATTCTCGCTCGTTATCTCCACCATGTATCAATTCTAAATCACGCGTGATAGAGGAACACGAATGAATGAATTTTATCGCTGACATGATCATACATGCAAAGTCTATTAATTATTCCCCAAACTATCAATTAACGAGTAAGCCCTGGACATGTAAGGTATATAGCCCGGGGCTGCAGGGTTGCGAGCGGCGCAGAGGCGATCAATCTAGGAAACCAAGCAAATGCATCGTAGCTGACTGTCCCAGGCCAGAGAGCCGGGCGACATGATCGTTGGTAGCGTGATGAAAGATAAGCAGGCGAGATAATGAGTTCGTTATGAATGGAAGGACTTAACTTTTCGTTAACAATACTGAATAGCATATTTATGTGTTCATTAGTCTGAAAATATAACTTCAAAATTCTTTACGTGATAAAACGCCAAAGGAAATTTATTTCATTTTCGAGCACAGATTGCAGTTTAAAATATACAAATATTCATCTTGATCACAGAAATTGTCTGTGGCCATTCAGGCATCTTGTATCATTAATTTGATCTATTTACTAAATGTCAGTAATTATTTATGAAAAAACCCATATAAAAAGAAGCAATTATATAGTTAGTAACCTAAAACTGAGCGTATATAATATTATAAAATGAAATTATATAATTTACAAAATATAGGAACAGAAAGATGCAGTATAATTGGAAGCGCTAATGGTCGGAATACCTGAGGCACACTCCATTAAGCAAAATGAATAAACTATTGTGTAGCAAAAAACAACAACATTTGATAGAGATCTGAGGTAATAGGAGAAATACATGAATGTCGCACGAATGTTGCTTTAACAAATAATTGAAAAATAAATATGAACAGATTTAAATTTTATTGCTTGGAATATATATTATGAATCCGTTAATGATAATTAATCTGCATGATTTATAATTCTGTTTAAAAGATTATTAAAATTTTTCAATATTTTTCATATGTTCGTCAATACTAATGAAAAATAAGATCAAAATCAAATATCTTATTCACGCCGCTACTCTAATGTCGCCCTAACATAAAACATGGTTTGTGCTCAAAACAATTTTTTATGATTCATGTTGATTTAAAGGGAAAATGCTCGATGGTTTTTATGAGAATATTAGCACGTCATATTGTACAACCAATTTCGTTCTTATTGTTCTCATTTGCGCCATTGGATTCTACCCAAAATCAATGAGTGCGTGGATTATAAATCCTGGTTTAGATTTTTCACTATTATATCAGTGTGAATTTATATACCTTTTCTGGATGATATGGATTTTTAGCACCTGATTTAATGTCTTTATTGGCACTGGATCGAAGCCTTGACTGGGTAGCGAATGATAAACGGACGTAAAACCAACAAACCAATAGACGGGTGTGAAATATGGCACTGTTCCCCACCCCAAGCTTGGTCCGATCAACGCCTAAACCGTTTCATAGCATTGCATAGAGGGAACAACAATAAATATCGTTAATGTTTCCAATAGAGCGTCATTTCACGCTATTATGCCAGCCTGGGGGAGAGCGCTCACTTCATTACACACTTTAAGTTGTGGTTATAATCTCATTATTCGAATACCGTCGATTGTAGAGCTTCTTTAATCCTGAGCGTGTTTTAGCGATCGTTGAAGACTATGCCCATCATGAGCTCTTTTCCAATTCGTTCTTTTGATTCCGCCAAGAATGGGGCCAGAGTCGCATCAAAAGCGCCACACAAGTACCATCGGTAAGGCCAACAATAGATGGAGCCCAGCTAATCAATGTCATAATAGCCCCAGTGCGCCCCGTTACAAAGCACGCGAAACACTACCACTTCACAAACTAGGAGACCAACCCAAGAAGAATTCACAACTTTAAATGACCCTTTTTTATCAAACGTATCCAAGACGCCATGCTATAAGAAGATGAACAGGGCATAACTTGCCACAAAAAGCAACAACAACTAAACAAGAAAGGGAAAGAGGGTGTGTGCTTGCCTGGGTGAAAATCGCGATACCAAACAATATCATTATTATTGTGATAGAAGTTTCTTTACTTATGTATTGAAAGGATACAATTGAGAGAGGGGGTCTGAAGAAGCGCCAAACTGTCTGGGACCTGTCGACCGCCATTGAAACGGTGCTTTCTCCTTTGCTCCGTACATTCAAGTATATACTGTATCTAGCTGAATCTCGTCAGACCCCAGTTCTGTCACATGGTGTCCCTGACTTCCCCCATTCAACTTTTCTCTCCCATCCATCGACCACTCCATCAAATGGCGTCACCCTCTCCATCTCCTTCACAAACATCTCACAAATTAACACAACCAGACATAAAAAACACATCGTAACAGCCCCCTATACATTCCCTTCAAAACGTTTCCACTTTAGCAGACCGCTATATTTCTTTTTAATCACACGTCTGTCTGGCCAGAGAGATAAATGTTTGGGTATCTGAGGACAGCAACTCAAAACGGCAATAGACCAAATAATGATAATTCGATAAAATCCTAGATCTTCTTACTTTATCAAAATTAATGACAGAACGTGTTTTTTCCCCCTAACATAATGTTTTACAACCAGTCGGTCTATACACCTTCATCGAACATTATTATTACTTATATTACCCCCCCCCAAAAAAAAAAAAACAACAACAACAAAAAAAAAACAACAAAAAACAAAACAAAACAAAAGAAAGAAAAAATGCAAAAGAAAAAGTCGATTCTAGGCATTTAGATCTGTGGATCTTTTTATTCAATTTTGGATTAAAAAATTGATTGACGTGATATTGAATAGTAGAAAATTCGACACTCCTCCAAAAAGTCTTATCTAATTTCTACACAATTTACGCGACAATGATCAAGTCTAATCTTTTCATTCATTCAAAATTATATTGATTTATATTTCTGTCGTCCAATATCATTCAAAATTACTTTAATTGAATATCTCAAAATTTGTTGTAAAACATTCATATTAGGCAATAAAAGAATCTTTGCACTTGCACGAGGGTTTTCTGTACACTAAATTTTGAGTGTTTCACAAAGAGTTAAGTTTGACGTAAAGTTTGACGTGGCGTAATTGCCAATGCGCATACGGTATTAAACGCGTAGTCTCATTGGTAGATTACCCAATAGCGCGCGGCCCCTTAGCATGATCTGACCAATGCGATGATGTGTCATATACCGCACACAACTAGGAATTTAAGTGCGACTATTAGTCAAACTTAACTCTTTGTGAAACACCATGTTTTAATAGCATATTTTCATAGCTCATGTATCATGTATCTTTTGTTGTATCTCTACTGTAAGACGTTTATAAATTTGGAGATGACGTAAAATATATTACTTTCCGCTTGAAACATGGAAATGTTAATGCACTGAAGTGACTAACATACTTTTTTTATTGGGTCATTACATCTATAAATGGTTGAATGCAAAAGTTATGTCAAAATTAAACCCATTGTAAAAAGTATTTAACATTCTTCATTACCTTATTTATATGCATGTCTGGAAAAAAATACGAAGAAAATGCGGTAGGGAAATTACTTTATCATTTAACATTTTTAAAATTCCCCTAATTTTATTTTAGTTTTCTTGATGCCAATCGCACACTTTTCACTGATGTATCGCCATTTCATCAAGAAGCGTTAAAACTCATTTCATTTTTATTAAATGCTACGCACAGGCCAAACAAAAGAAAACAACTTTATCAGGTGTTTGGTATATCATCCGATTTTATTGGGCTGTATTTACCAAGTGGCACATGCTCGACATAAAACTTTACAAAAAATCTGCTTGTTCATTGGTACAAATTAAAACCCGTCAAATTTCACATAAAATACACACCATATTACGATAGGCAATTCCACATGGGCAGTAACAGATGTTGCTAGTTCTTTGCAGTATTTTTGCATGGCATGGGCTAGTATAACATTGTAGGGTCTAGTAATACATAAAGAACATTTGTACAAGTTGTTTCTTGAACATAAAATGTTCACGCATTGAAAGAATATTATGTAACGAAATTACTCAAAGTACTCATATTTTCCACTTGAATTTTCAGAATTTCTATCACTTCAGCCAATGAGGTTACAAAAGGATTGTGTTCTGTTTTTGTCGAGACGAATTTGCTGCACAAAAACAAAACATGTGGAGTAAATTATGTGTTAAGAAATTACATGGATTTTTGTTTTCATCCTATGTGGCATTGCCCAGATACACTGAGTGACGTCTACTCTTAACCCGTTTATTACTGAATTCTTTAACTCTCATAGACTTAATACAGGAGCCACCCGGCTCCCGTAGTCTTTGGGTTAATATCTCCATGTTTACGAACTACGGCAACGAGTGCAGATGATATATACCTATCTATACAGCGCCATGAGCGTCGAAAGGCGGACCTGCGCGCTATACAAGTAGCCACTATTATTATTATTATTATTATTATTATTATCTTAATGTGAATTTATCGAAGATCAAGTAATAATGATATGAAGTGACTTTATATCGTAATTTTTGTTAAAGATATATTTTACATAGCGAACATGAGAGTAAAAAGAGAGAGAGAGAGTTTGAAAAAAAAACAATAACTTGGCTACCAAATTCTTACGAAATCTCATACTGCTATTTGCAATAAGAAAAATTATAGCTTTAAACCAGATCGTTAAAACAACGATGAATGTTAAGTAGTGTAACTGACTATAATGATGTTTCTTAAAAATGTTCGGTGGTGCATCTCCT
Source organism: Heliocidaris erythrogramma (assembly GCA_025617745.1). Taxonomy (NCBI): domain Eukaryota; kingdom Metazoa; phylum Echinodermata; class Echinoidea; order Camarodonta; family Echinometridae; genus Heliocidaris; species Heliocidaris erythrogramma. The sequence goes on from CM046853.1 coordinate 56,334,055, forward strand.
AATACAAAATATCATTTTGAATAAGATGTTTCTAATATTAAGCAATGATTCAATTCACCACAGAATAATATTACATTTTACAAGCAGTGTTCCATTTTTTGTCTTCACAAGACATTAACATGTTTATTGTGGTATTTATGAATAAATCCAGGGGAGCGTTTCGTCAAGCGTTTAGTCAGTGGTTTTTACCGACAACTGTTATAAGCTACTGAAATCCTTGCGTCTGATTGGCTGAGAGCAAATTTGTCAGTAAAAATCACTGACAAAACACTTGATGAAATGCTCCCCAGATTTGAAAAATGATACAACCACCAAGGATAAATAAAGCATTCAGAGGAATATCCCTTCCATAAAAAAAATCTCAGCTAAATAATTCAAAATTTGATGTAACCGTATTTACCCACCAAAATCACAGCAATAATCATTTTGTTATGATTATACAGTCGGTGAATTTCTTTCATTCCCCTACTTCAGCACATATTCTGGGCATCTTTTTTTGTTTACATGAAGAAGAAGAAGAAGAAGAATTTGTTTTCAGATTGAAAAAGCTACATGTGAAATTGCGTTGGTATAAGATAAACTCATATCATGACTTATCAGTAATTATGGTATCCTCTGAATATTTCTATTCGTTTGGCAAAGAAATACACGAATCGCCCACAGTAGTGTTCAGAAATGATGAATCTGTTATTGAGAGGGTCTTCAATTTCGGGATTAGCACAATGTCTTTATTTGTTTAACTACGATTACATCTCATTATCTGCATATGGATATTGTTCACTGGGTCGAAAAATAATCGAAGTATAGTAAGTCATAATTACTTCTTAGTTTTATGGTGAGTTATAACCATTAAGTGTGACAACATTAGTGCAATTAACTAAAATGTTTTACCTTCAGTTAATCATCTTATGGAATATCAAAGATATAATGATATTATTTGTATAACAGTGTCATGAAGTCAGTATCTATATTAAATTTTGTCATATATTGCATTATTACACAATAATAAAATCAAGGTACTGTCTTCGAAGGCAATTACAAGGTCAATAAAAAAAGCTGAGAAGTCTTGTGCCGTACAATAATCAGATGTTTCGTGTATAAGGATTCACTTCGACATTATTTTTTGTGATGAAAAAAGAGACACGGGGTGACATTTCGACAACTAGTCTGGATTCATGGCAATACAAAAATCGATGCAGAGGCGACAGAACATGTTTGAACGCATTTTTGCAATGGATATCCTTTGCATAATTAATATCAACAAACGTGATACATGTAAAGAAGTCTAAGGGAACATTCATCATGAGCACCGTTCAACTTCTTGAAATAATAAAACCGACAATTACAAATTAAAATACTTCTTTACACGCATAAAAATAAGAAATAAGGCTCTCTGAGATAACATTCATATATCACACACTGTATCACACACTGTATCATAATCATTCGCTATAGATATCACACTCATTGTATCACACACACTGCGTTATATCACTTATACTGATGAATAATCTCTATCATTTTAAATCTTATTTTCCAGTTGCAAAAACAGAACAAGTTAAAGACAATACAATCATATCAGTTTGCAGTCAAATAAAGTCATGCTGTTTAATGACATCATTTTTTTTTTACTTCCTGTGCGTCTTCGCACATATTGCGACCTTTTCTCGGTGGTATTATAAAAGTGTCCATACTTGTCCATACTTTCATTGTTTGACAAATTGCACAGTTTCAGTGTAATACACAAAAGTTGAAATGCTTTCCCTCACAGTGAGAATAAATTGTTTCAGACAATACTGTGATGGTTGTATGTAGCGGCGACTGCAAAATGGCGTTATATGTGCGGCGCCATTGTGGCCACACCCTGGTATTGCGAGCGGGGATCCAAGTCCTGCCCGTACCAGCTAGGGTACTGGGGGTGGGGGTGGTGATGGTAATGCGAGTAGGGGTGGGGTGTAGATGAATGTTGAGATGGATGAGACGGATAATAATTATCTCTCGTCGGAATAGACATGTCCATTCCCGGATGACCGCCATTTCCGCCATTTCCGCCATGAGCGCTAATGACATTCCCTGCAATGCTGCTACCGCCGCTGCTTCGGCCCGACTCGGCGGCCTCCCACCGGACCGCTGACGGCATGCTCGCCGACACACCCGGGGGACTGAGTGGATGATTCATGGTCATGTGATGCTGCTGCTGACTGAGATGGTGCGGGGCATGCTGTGCGGCTTGAGCGAGCGGTGGGGAGGCTTTATGCATGTCTACGTGCCCCATGTGTGTAGGCGGCTGGTGCTGGTGTGGCGCCGCTTCTTGTGCCTGCGGAGGTTGAGGCGGTGGCACTTGTTGCTGTTGCATTGGATGTGGCGTTGTAGGGGGTGTCTGGACATCGTGTTGCTGGTGTTGTGTCTGACTGGGAGGCACTTGTGGGTTCATCTCTGGATGTGAGGTGTTGTTGTTGTTGTTGTTGGATTGGTTCTGCTGTTTCAAGATCTTTTTGTATTTCGATCGCCTGTTTTGAAACCATATCTTTACCTGAAAGAACAGATGGGAGAAAAGAAAGAAAATAATTAATATGGCTTCAATTTTGTCATGATGACCACGAATATTTACAAAACTGATAACATAAACCAACTGAATTTCGCGATATAAGTAAATGTAAAAGTAAATGTAAAAAGTAAAATGATAACAAATGTCCAATCTTTAAAAATGACTAAAATGATTTGATTATTGAATAATTCTTTTCAACATATAACAAAGTACATATTATAGAAAAACAAAATGAGTCATAATGTAATGTGATTGAAAAAAAAATCAACAGAGTTATGTAAGCGTATGAGAAAAATAAAATATCTATATCGTAATCATGAAATAAATATTCTGAAAGGAAGTTTACAATTCATTTGCAATAAAAGGAATTTTACAATCAAAAACTATGGACAAGTATGGCGCAAAATGAAACATTTATTAAGGGTGGATTAAACTTGTATCACTTGTCTCTTTTTCCAAAAGTAATGTTTTGTATGGTTTCGTAATAAAGATATACTACAGAATATCAAAAATGAAAAATTATCAATGATCATAACCTTCCAGTGATATATTGGTATTGATTGACTGATAACTATAATAGGGTTAAGTAATACTGGTTATCTTTGTAAAATTTGATTGAATTAAATCAAAATTAACACAAATTGGCACAAGGGAGACTCAATTATTAATAGAACATTTGCAAAGGAATTTTTATATTCAAATTACAGAATTTATAAAAAAAAATCTTCTGAATCATTAATATTTCAGCAAAAGAATTCATTGAGAGATTTTACGAAATAATTTTGTTCACAAGCTTCATGTAAGTTGAATCAACTTTAAAAATTTTGTTTTTGTGGAGTTTTCCCATACATGTGAAAGTTTCACGACCTTCCAATACTATCATTACTGAAGGAAGATTGTTTGAAAAGTGAATAAAAAAGTTTCAATTTGTCTTCCATCTGCAAACAAACACAACATAACGCTATTATGTTTTTTTCTCAGATTCATTTCGGATTGCCCGCACACAATGTATGCACATTCTCCACTCCCTGGGGAGTATTCCAGCAATGGGCCATGACGCTCACATTGCTAAGCATTGCTAAGCAAATGACATTAACTTTCGCATCCTACCGGGTACCCGTTTAACACCTGGGTGGAGAGTGGCAAATGTAGATTAACGTCTTGCCAAAGGACGATATTGCTGCGGTGGGATTCGAACCCCAGACCTCGTGGTTCACAGTCTGGGGACTTACCCTGATCCACAACACCTCTACTATAGGGGATGTCAAACGTTCATGCCAACATTATCGCACAGTATTACTATAATAGTCTTAACTATAGTAGTACTAAACTCTTCAAGACTATAGTTATATATTTGTTTAAGTATCAGTACCTAGATAGTCACCATGATCACCTAAAACTTGAAGGCAATAAGATATACATAGCCAGCCATATGCAGCTCATCGTTGAATTGGATGGGACAGATTTTTCACCTATATCTGGAAACGGTTGAAATCCTGGTATTTTCAGTATTCATTAGCGAGGGTGGAGCAAACAGGAGGGATAAGCTGGAAGATTTCTCAAATCAGCAGGAAACGATGATTAAGCTTGATTGATCTCTAAAGCAATTTTCTTTCTTTTCTTTTTTCTCGGTGAAATCCGATGTCTCTTACTTCCATCTGTCCATTGATGTTAAACGGAGGAAACAAATAAAGTGAGCCGCCGGAATCCCTACTGCAAGCATTTGGGTTAAGATAGCTGGTTTTATGTCTCTTTTGGAAAGTTGGTTGAAGCTGTTTGAAAGAACATTTCCACTCAAAGGCTCCTAACTTTAACTAACAACCGCGTAAACATTGTACGTTTCCCGCTTTGGGGGTTCTGATTTCATTTACAATGCATATGAATTTTGATGATGCCAAAACAAATTTTCTAATTTTGCAATTAGAAAATCATCACGGCGTGATGTTTTATTTACACTCTTATCGTGATAAATAATGACACTATTACAGATAATTTCTGTGGATAAAAAATGGAAAATATTTTAACCCAATGCTCGTGTGCTAACAGAGATGCAGACAGTGTGAATTTGTATGGTGTTAGGGAATTAATCTACTGAAAATAAGTATTTAATCAACATGGGATGATGTTCAATGATAACATTGGTATCTTATGTCAGAATATCTGGATTTTAGCGATTCATTTTCGACAAAAATAGGCCTTTAAACTTGTGTTAAAGAGCGCCAAAGGAACAGAGCATCGAATTAGAAAAAGAAGAACGCAACATGTGAGCACCCGTCCATGATTAATACGAAAATGAGGCTCATCCGAAAACAAGAGAATGCTTCTCAACCATCAACACTTGAATAGATTCATTGTCGCCTGATTCCTACACAAGAAGATGGACTTTCTTGGGGTTTCTCCTGAAGTCAGTTGTAAGGCTGTAGTGATGGGACCGAAGTCAGTTAAATGTGCACCGATTTGCTCGCAATGATCTGATAACGCGCGTGCCAGTGGGTTGTAGGGCACATTATCTCATTATATGAGCAAATCAACCGAAACTTTACAGGTTTAATCAAAGCCTAATATCATCAAATCAATATAGTATTTGTGTCGAAAAAGGTAAGTATGTAATGAGACCAGAATAAGCACAAGTGGTAGACAGAGAGCAAAATGCTATTTATAAGAAAGTCGAAATTAAGAAGAAGCCCAGTTTATTTTCAGATTAGATACAGAGCTGATGGATCTATACTACATACTAGTTATAGCATATTGGAATGTTAGTGGGAAATTAAACTTTGGAGTGCAATGTGACAAGTATATAGGAAAGTTTCGGTAAGAATATCATTCATTGTTTGAATAGTTTATATATATATTTATGATGAATAATCGGCAGAAAATATTTATGATTCATGCTGAGCAAATAAATAAGTACACAGCGTGAAAATAGTTCCTATAATCTTTGGGCATTTTTATGCCCGGTTCGGGTAGTATTTTGCTCAGTAATGATAAGTTTTTACCATGCATTGGGCAAATATTTCTCAAAAATACCCAAAATGCCAAATTTGGTTTGCTAAACAGAGAGGACATTTCTTGCTTACTCTTTTTAGTATGTGTGATTAGCGTATTGTATATAGATAATAATTATACAAATAAGCGTGATAAAAAAAAATCTATAATAAATATATTTCTATCAGTGTTATATGGGGGAGGGTGATTATCATGCAGTCCATTAGACTTCGGACATATTTATATGTTATCATTTTAGATTTTTTATATTGTTATTCTTATCATATCCATTCACTGAGCTATTCACGTGCATATACATTCGAATAATCATCGTCGTAATTTCTTTACAATTTTCCTACGAAATAAACAGTCACTAAACAATTTGTTCAAAATTAGTAAACAACCAGAGACATGATATTCACTGTTCCGATTAATTTATAACATCATTTCTTAATTACTCTTCCTTTTCTTAAAAAAGCACCTTTATACAAGATTCATTAACTATGACTCACATACCTATTTTAAAATTGGCCGTATCACATCACCACAACCAGAAGCTTGTTTGCTCTCTGAATTAGATACGCAGGCAGAAGTCAGAAAGACGACAAAAACGATTCGTATACTTCTTCAATCATAATTCATAAAACGCAAGTTTTTAAATGGAAGATAATTTTACCCCTCGATTAAGTCACCCAACAATGTCATCATCATAATTATTGCAGAAATATTATTCTAATCTCCATTGATGCCCAAACTGTATAGAAACCCTGTTGCTTGGACATATTATTAGTTTTTGGATTGCTGGAATGCCACAATCAAATCAGAAAAGAAGATCACTATATAAAACTCTTTATTTGCTGAGCACGTGATGCAATTCATCAATCAACCGACATCACCAATCTATCAAGTGCGCGTAATAAAGAAATGTCCATGTTCTGCCGGTCATTGGTAGAACCTTGATTCCTCGCAGCGCAGCTCTGGTGTCATTTTAGGAAGGTCATCCCTTTGCTTTTCTGTTCGCTGCAATGTCGAGAACTGAGTAAATTAGCGGCAGTATGAATTGTTACTTCGTTCCCCCTCAGGGTCCGGAGACTCATAAGTTCGCGTTAAATACGATTAATTGGTCGGCAAGTGATTGTCAAAGTGAAAATGAGGATTGGTTTTATTAGCTACGTTGTGTTTATACACCGAGAGGTGAGGCTTGGATGCGGTTCGTAGGAAATAACTATGGGACAATTTGGTGCAAGGTCGGGCCGCTTTGTGCGCGCGTAATAAGCAAAACCAATGTTGTTTCAAAGAGAGGTCGCCAGCAGCTAGCTACACACTGCTATTGCTATCGAAGGTAACAACAGCCATTGATGAAGAAAAAGACTGAATTCGTCATTATTGGAGTCAAAAGGCATATATTTTTACATTTATACCCACGTCACCCCGGGAAAGGCTTGTATAGTAATCTCAAACGAACATAGATCCCATGTTTTATTTTTGTCAGACACAATGTGCAGTAATAATGCTCTCACCCTCATAACAACTAACTTCCAATCAGGTGAATGCATCAGCTTCTTTTCACTCCTCACATTGCCTCTGGTAATTTTCATCAGATAAAAGAAGGGCTAACAATGTGATAAGAAATTAATTTGCTGTTATCAACACAGAAACGATTAGTTTTCTCTTCGAATTACCATTTTGAAGAAACCCATCAGTAAACCAAATAGGAATAAAGAAAGCAATAGAAGGAAAAAAGTAAATGTTGCCGTGAGCCTTTCCCCCGTTCGAATATATCTATTGGAGTCTCGACTCAAACACCTTTCCTATTCATGATAATCTTTGTGATCACTGTTGCTTCTTTCATCGGCAGCGCAGAATAATCATGAATGACTCTCGCGCAAATCCTCGTTTAATTAATCCATCTGCAAATATATCAGATTCACGGGAGTGAATAAAGGGTATCATTCATTCCACGTGAAGACAGGATTAAAATTGACATGGTTTCCTACTTCGAAAAAAAAACACCTTTTATGTCGTCCCGATTTTGTAAGGTGTCGAAATGATTAAAAAAGCAAATAACACGATAAAAACTACTTTCGAAAAATAAACTCAAGACAATTTCAATAGCCCTGTCTATCACCTTTAGAAATGTGCGAACATTACAATGGTGTATTACGTAATCCAGGATTTCTATGGGCAGTACAATAGGCCTTTGAAATTACCCTTGAGTTTATTTTTCGAAAGTACACCTGTAGTTTTTATCGTGTTAAATGTGATAGATTTAAGAATGTTAGTTTAAGAATGTTAGTTTATGCCTGATCTGTTCCATATTTCTAAATTCATTATGCAAGGAAGATTGCATTTATTCAATTCCTCTTCGTTTGCCCCAAAATATGATATAACAAATTTATTGAGTATGAGTTTATGGACATTTCCATATCTACTCAAGAGGAGCTTGGTTCTCGTTTTTTATTTTTTTTAACTAGAAGGGTGTTGATTTGAAGGAAACTGTTTTAGAAGTGAAAACAGTTGCAATATCTAATTCCCAAATAAATTCCATGTAGTTGATAGCGTTCTTCCTTTTATTTCTTGTTGGTTTACCACATGGTTTCTCCATTCAAACGTCTTAACTTCAGGTCACTTTAAATCAAAACAATTTTGTGACAAAAGTGGAAAATGCCAATGGACATGGTACGTTTACATTTGTGTAATCTGCTTTCAACAACTGAAACTAAATAGTACTAACTGACATGCCGATTTATATCCGGTATTTGTTTTCCTTTGAAGGTGTCCTTCAAACGTGATGTTAACTGATTTCATGCCAACGGGGGAAAAAATGCAAAAAAATATCGCCCGTGCCTTTGCCTTGCTTGGCCAGTCCGCCTGTACATCCTGGTTTGACCAAGATTAAAGACCACTGTCACGCTCAGGTTGTTTTCAAGCGATCAGTGCGACTGGTATCAAAACCCCTCAATAAAACCCCATTCTCCTGGATCTGAATACACATCAAGGGTAACTTAATTAACGCGGAACGGATGACACTGGTATTATCTCTACCGGGACATCATGTCTCCTTTCACTCAAGAGCCTCTCCACCATATATGCATTCAATGCCAATTCAATGACTTTTATTCTTTTGATTATAAGTGTATTAGTATACTTCGAATCACTAATCACATGTCGCCATAATGACGGGTAAATAAGTGTTGTTCATGTACTCCGAATGGTATCCAAAACTTCCGCTCCATACACCAAAGACATTGAGGGAAACAATTACAAGAAAGACAAGATCTTAATCTCGGGGGTCAAAGTCATATGAAGAGGCGTCCCTTGTCTGCACGAGTCTGGTGCTAGCATTAGGACTCGACTAACTTTACATGCCAGGAGACGAAAGCTAGTATAGGTTGTCTAATTAACTCTTTAGATTGGACCTATTAAGCTAGATAATACATTAAGATGATGCTCTTTCACGGTGTAAGGTTTCACTCATTTTGGTTTTTCATATGGACAGTTTATTCGCGCCACGTAATCGGGTCGTTATCCACTTTTGTGGATGCATCTTTTTTTTGGTCACACATGGAGATAAAAAACTGAAACGAGTTTTACAGATGATTTTATTCAGGATATCCAAATAACTAAATTTTGAAAAGAAAGAGAAAACCTGAAGCTTGGAAAATAGTTTCCCCAGTGAGCTTCCAAATAATGAGGCCCACTTGAACCCCTTTCGCTGTTTTGTGTCCATTGTATATGATTCTTTCTAGACAGGAACTCAAATGTTTAACACTTTCAGGACAGGAATTATTTAAGGGCTAAATTGATCACATTTTGTTCTTTAAATTGGCAACAACAATATTTTTCTTTTAGTGCGTAAATTTAAGGGATATTTCTGGTAAAATTTAGATTGTTCTGACAATTATAATTGCATTGTCGGCAGAAAAAAAAATCATAATTACAGATAAGAAAATCACCCTAGTCTTCCTTTCTTACCTGAGTCTGAGTGAGTCCCAGTGTTGCTGCTAGTTCGGCGCGTTCAGGGAGGGCAAGGTACTGAGTCTGATTAAACCGCAGGTTGAGCTGTTGGAGTTGTAAGCTGGTGTAGATGGTTCGAGGTTTCCGTAGTTTCTTGCCCCGTAGACTCAGTTTCGTCTCAATCGATGCCTCGCTGTCACTTTTATGATCTAACAAACCTGCAAGATTGAATGAGAAAATTACTATAGTTTTTATAGTGAACATGTCATGGTTTCAATATTATTTCGTTCGTCTTGACGCCCGAATTCTGCATTTTTTTTACAGTAAGCCGAACAAGGTATATACCACTATAATAATTAAAAAGACACAAGCTTGATTACAGGATATTTTATTTACTTCTTGTTTTTATTTTTTTACATAACTGACTAGATTCAGTACTTTGGCGAGGTACAAACTTAACTCATACATATGATTTAATGAAATAAGAATGGAGACAAGAATTCGGCTTTATCGGCATTCATGCTTTTGCTTCTCTAATTTCCTGTGAACAAAAAGGTGCATCAGACTGATAGAATCAAATATGAAAATTGTTTAATCCGATTTTGGTATAGGTCATCATCTTCATATGATATACAAAAGTTGTTGTTTGAAGGCGATGACACGAATTCGAACAAACATTGAGTACTGATACTGCATGGCTGTAATCGATAAAATATGATAGCATAAAAGAAATATCATTAAAGGAATTGATTATCTAATCAAATGTAATCTCGTCGAAGTTCCATTTCAGCTCTTAAATTCTTCATCAATCGCAAATTTACTGTTGTTTTGATTAATATCGCTGTAAAAGAGACATCATTCTCTATCTTCTTCGCCTTAAAGTCGCTACGTTTATCTAGATCTTATCTGATATGATTTTTGTACGTTTTTAATGAAATATCAAAAATCAAAAAGACAGTCTTGATCACATGAAAAGATTATAAAAATAAAGATAAAGAAAAAAATGCGGCAGAACCTTCTTTATTCCTGAAGATATCAGAGAGCCACGCACAATGTTATTCAATGAGAACGTTACCTTTTCAAAAAGTGTTAAAATGAAACATGGAGAAAGTAAAAATCAGGTCTTGCTGTTGTACAGAGATTTTTATCGTTCGGAAAAGATGGACTAATTTACATTTAAGTGGAAGCTATTGAGGGAGTAATAGATGCTCAAGTGCCATTAGGGTCTATGGAATCCCGTTTCTCTCTGATTTTATCAGTGTTGCGGATTGAAGCTGCAGAGTGCGTTACGGGGTCAATTGCAACATTAAAACCATATCTCAAGTCTTCTTTTCGTTCCACCGTAACTTTTTTTGAGTATCTGATTTTATGATTATTTTAGTTTTTAACATAAAGATTGCCAGTTCAAAAAGGAGGGAAATATAGCACGATCAAACACTGAAACTGAAAGACTTCATCGAGCGATGTTACGACCGAGTGAGAGGCTGAATGGAAGCAGACCACGGGGGAAGCATCTAGACAGGGTATAATTGGAATGAAATAGAATGAAAGGGGTATCGGGTTACAAATAGACTCATAATTACTGCTGAATCAATGCTATTATGCTATAGACACTAGTGCAACGACCGGGGACATTGGCTCCTTACCAAACGTCATGATTGCAGGTTCGATAAGGGTCGAGAGTGTCTCCGAAAAGACAGGAGACGAAAATTGCCCGTGGGCTTTGTCTCCGCGAGTTTGCCGGATGAGCCGAGAGAGAGAGTTACTTAAGAAAAGATGACGATTGGCTAAGGTGGTTGGGGACTCAATAACTTGATAAAATGAGAAAGGGAGAGGGAAGACGATAATCTCGTTAGGATTGGATCAATGCTTGTATCTGTATACCCAAGCTATTAGCAAGTCTATTTAACCTTCTATTTCACAGATCCTCTGTTTGTTCAATTTCAAAGACCAAGTTTCGCGCTGAAAAGATCAATGGCGCTAATCGGGTTTTGTCGATACTTTCACTCACCACAGGACAAATGCAAAATACAGTTAACTATATTATGCTGATATAAACTCGTGTTTATTAGAAGTTATTATGTAGCTGTCTATTTTTTAGCTTAAATTTCATAGAATGAATCAATGATGTATGACATTTTCAATCTATGATAAAAAATGATTTTCTTTTAGATTTCAATTAAGTCATTTAATTTCACATAAATAATTGCAAATTTCAATGGCGACATCCATTGCAATATATGCTTGATAATTTTAGATTGTCTCACGTTCTTTAACCTAATTCATTGAAGAAAAAACTTGTATCTGAATGGTTACACAAGCTATCACAATGTAATCAATGATGATGATTTTCTTTCATCTCATTTTTCACCTTTCTTAATAATGACTTCGATTTGCTTTTGAACAGTAACATGAACTATTGCAATTTAATCAGTAATGGTGTCTTACATTTATATTTAAGTCATCTTTTGCCAGCTAGATCATTGAAAATGATGACTTCGATTTTATTTAAGATTTTGAATGGTAACATGAGATATGAGGTCTTATATTTTTATTTACGTAATTGTCTTTCGCTCGCAAATAGGTCGCTGAAAAATAAAATCTTCAATCAAAATGTTATGAATGGTTACATGAGTAATTGCAATGATGTCGTTTATTTTATTTAAGTCACTAAATTTCACCTATAGATCACTGAAATATGGTAACTTTGATTTAAAGTTTGTGAATGGTTAAATGAGCTATTGCAATATACCGTATGTTTAGTAATGATAAAACAGATTTATAAATACATGTAGTTAATCACAAATGATGTTTTTTAAAAGCCTGGCAGAACGCGGGAATGCCACTAAATAACTTCTAAATTTTCAGAAAACTGGGTCTTATGTTTCCATTTAAAGATAAATTTGAGTTCTAGTCATGAAATTGAATTGTGAAAGAAACTGTCTCAAAGTAATAAGGGAAAAGGTTGATTATACAGTAAATAAGAATCGATGATTCGATGAAAAGATGATAATAACAAAATTGACTTAAATCCTGCTGAAAGCACTGGACACAAACATGTGTATATGGGACTACACAAAAATGTTCGGTCCGATCATTTCAGCTGTTTCTTGTCATATTTTGAATGTGAGAGCATTTGAACAGCAATCCTTTTCAGGGGACATTTCCACTATGATAATCTTCCAAACTAACATTAAAAAAAATGAGAAATCTTACAAATGACTTTTGACCTTTCCCAGATCTCAAGTTTCCCTTTAAGTCACTCTCTTTCAGATGATCACTGAAAATATCAAAATGTTGATTTTAAGGCAGTGAATGATCAAATGAGCTATTGTAATATGTGTTCAATAATGATAATTAAAAAAAAATAACGAGCAGCAAATGGCATGTTGTTTAAAGCCGGGCAGAGGAGCTGGATTGGTACTAACTAACTAAACACAATATGGATTTTATTAGGCCTATTCTCAGAAAAAAAAGAACGTTTGAATTGAAAGCATGTAATTATGAATTATTCATCAATGCCATTATTTGTCCGGAATCTTACTCTCTGACAGTTTTCTCTGAATAATCACGGAATACTTATATACAGAGTCTGGCATTACAACCTTTTATTTGTGTTTGCAGGGCCACAGCACAAAACGAGCTACTTTGTTTGAAATATAGAGTTAAAACATAAATTTAAAAAAAGGAAAAGGAAACGTGACACTTTCATTGATGAGGCATTGTTCAAGAAACATGGGTTAAATCTGCGAAATGACGACGCCTTCATGTTGACTTATCCCAGTAATACATTATTGAGACATTAAGCAGTTGATTACGGGCTTCACAGTACTAATTATAGTCTAAAACACAACACTGTGATGCGGCTGGGTTGAGCTAATAAACAAGCAACCTCGTCTTGCAAACGAGGGTATATACTTTGGAATAATTAATGAATCAACGGCCGTTGAACAATGAAGAGAGGAGTAAGGTTGGAGGATATAGTTCGGTTGATGGTGGGCGGGGTGGATGAGCGTAGCCCTCTCCCTTATGGTTTCCCTTGACAAATGTTATTCTCACATTGATATGTGCGAAAGACACGTGCAAGATAGATGTGAAAGTGATTGAAGCATCCCCAATCTTTTGCAACCCCAAAAACAAACAAACAACCCCCCCCCCCAAAAAAAAAAAACCCAACGCCAGAGTGGAGTATAATACTGGAATATTATTACAAATTTCTCAGAATAACCCTACCCCCCAAAAAAAAGGCTGAGAGAGAGAGAGAGAGAGAGAGAGAGAGACGGGGGGGGGGGGTGGGGGAGGGGGTGGGCAAAGAAATATGTAATAAAAACCTGCGAGCAACCATATTATAGAAATAAAATAATTTCAAGGTATATATTCTGCATAATTCATTCGAATGCTAGATGATGATTTAAAGATTTTGTTTCAAAATGTAAACCTATGGAAAGAACCTGAGGAAAGCTTAAAAACCCAAACAAACACAACACAAAAAAAAAAACAAAAGCAAGAGTCAAAGTTTCGGCTACAAGAATTAGCCTGAACTAACTGATAAAATATTAGCACAACAGACCTACAACACCCATACATAATGGGTATACGATTCCTAAACTGCTTTAAAATCGAATTTTAGGAACTTTAACATGAATATATTTTGGGGGAATCGAGTTTTCGTTTATACAATACGAAGTAATGATAAAAGTAAATTTAAATGAAATATGCTTTTAATATAAAAGTTTTGGGGAAAATGAAAAAACAGAACTAAAACTTTTGACTGGAAGAACGAACTGATAATTATTATGATCACAAGTTGCTGATACAATACTAATTGAATGAGTATGCATTAATGTGTAAATAAAAAGTCTAAGACAGTCTATTCAAGTTCAATTTGACCTAATCTACAGCATAATAAATTAAGTATCATCAATTTATATCAGTTACCACTACACGCTTTGGTGGGTATTCGTGTAATCAGATAATTATAAACAAACGAGTATCTATTGAAGTTTGTTCTGTAGCACATGCAGACATATCCATTTTGTAAAACAACTTTTGTCGGAAATTTGTAGGCGTTTTTAAAAAACATTTCAATGAACTGCTTTAAAAGATGAACAAGAAATCCAAATTATTACATGGTAAAATGTATGATATTGCGTGTGCTAAATTTATTTCAAATTGATTATTATACATAATCTCACAGAAAACGCAAAGAGCTATTTTACTACATTCTTTTTTTTATAATTCATGATGATGTGCGGATAATGAATCTAAATCAAATTTTCACTTATTTTAATCACCATTAAAAGAAAAAAATATTTCTCAACGTGACGTACATGCACATACCAAATGATATTTCAGCGTTTTCAAAAGCTTAGGGTTTTTGATGTTGCAATATTTAGAACAAGTTCATAATTTACACTGTATATATGACTAGTGACCTAAAATATTTCGTGGTCTTAACGTGACATACTACAAGAGTTGTATTGGTTATTTCGAGATATTCGATTATTAATTTCTTGAGTATTAATCCCTTTAGAATACAAATGGACAGTGTTTGTATACTAAATTACCGTAAACTTTCTGTAATTGATTTTTCAGTATGTTGCAACAAACGTTCAAAGAACATAATTATTATACTTTCCACAGGGGGCATCGTTTTTATGTTTTTGTCACCAAATTTGTAGCAAAAGTCACCAATTTCTCACACGTTGCTGTGTCTCAAGAGTCTTGTATTAAACAAGTTAAATAATAACTTTAATGACAGATAAAAAGTGTCCCATATCATGTATATTTTGTGTTTGAATCTGCAGAATGATAATTTGGTAATCATCAAACAAGGAACAGCTGAAATCAAACGAATTTTAATGATGATTTGTGCTCTCATAAGTAATAATGGCATGTTTAATTTGTATGATATTATAGATTGAGAGTTTTGAGGCTAATGTGTCCTATTATAACTTTAAATTCACGGACTAAAATATATAGATTATTGTCTTCCTATCAACTTTTTACGTTTATTTGTTTATCGTGATCATCTCAGAACACACCTCTGAGAGTATTTACAAGTCTCCTTCATATCGACTGTTATATGTCATTCTGATATCTTTTGGTAAAAGCGACAAAAACCAAATATGCATGGTGATATTGACCAAGAAAATATTGTTTTTGAGTAAAAGCCATTAGGGAGTCTCGTGAAGGGTCGTTATGAGCATAATAGCGGATATTATGTGACCCATTGAGGTGTACCCGTGGTATTCTCCCAAAATAAATACCTCACAATGGTCCTAATACTTCACGCAAAAGGTCAAAGTCATGGACTTTTTGAACGTTAATGAGGTGAAATAATTGTATTTACATAAGGTCTGAATCTAGCCACAGCTAATGGATTTTGTTAGCCTATCTCCTCACCTTCTTTTGATGACAATGACGTGATCTGATCCGAATGGTCGTATATCGGGGGATGTCCACCTATCGGAGAGTTCATGAAGTGATAGCCGTAATGCCTCGTCTGACTCATCGCGCCCATCCCGGTAAGCGACGGGTGACTGTCGGCTGCACTGGCGTTCGTCATGGGTCTCCTCGCTGCTGCGCCATAAGGCATGGGGCGGGTGTAGTGGGACGGCGCCCCCGTCCCAGCGGCGTGGTGGTAGGGCATGGCGGCCTGGTGCTGGATCTCCGTGAATGCGGAGCGAGACGAGATGTGTTGGTATTCACCGTATCCATCTAGCATTGGATTCATCTTACCGACGTCAAACGAAAACATCAACGTAGGACAGAGAAAGCAGTTCGAGTTATGAAAAATAATTCGTTTAGAATCCTCACGAACTTGTCAAAACCAAAGCGTTTTGTGTTTTCCTTTTGTTTATGTGTCTTTGACACTACATAATTTAACCAAGTGAGCTTAACATAACTGGTGCCTGTTTTATAGTTCTAAATGAAAATTAGAAAAGGTAGAAACTTTCAAAAACGGAGCAAAATTAATTGCATACGATAAAATGTGTAAGTTAATTTTGACCAATTGAATTCTTAAAAGCAAAGTGATCCAGAATCCAACATAGATGTTAGGGAAATGTTGACGATGCTAGGACTGTAATCAGTCCATTTGGTGCACATGCACTGTCGAGATAGTCTTCCAATGTAATTTATGCAAGAAACCAAAACATGGAACAATTATTAATCGACGACTCTCACACGCACAAATGTTCTAAACACGCTACTGTTCATATTTCGATAGCTTTTGTCCCAAGTGCTGATTGTGGCGTCATGTCAATTATTTTGCGTCCGTAGGGCGAAAAATGATGTTTTTTTGTTGCTCGGAGGCGAGAGGCTTCGTGGCAGAGGCTGGCGATGGTATCAACCAACGTGAGGCTTTGAAATAGTAGTGGGTCCGGCCACCCTAGTCGCTTCCATACAACCTACTGACAAAAGGTTGCATACGAGGGACTAAGCTGAGAATAGAAGTGGTCGAGGCCATACACAAAGCCGGCTGGGCAAGACTGACCACGAGCAGAAAATACCAGCGGCGCCAGAGATGGTCATTCGCCACCCTCGCAGCTTTTCATCACCGTTCTCTCTCAGACTATTCAAACGATATACGCACGCTTTTCACCAAAATAAACTTTTTTTATCAACAGCACAGGGGGACAAAAAGCCAAAGTTGAACTGACTTTCACTTTAGTTCACCTATTATTTTGTAAAACTCCTAGAGCAATTCAAGCCCGTTACTTGTAGAGCGTTTGGCTTGGTTGCGTTTGATCGTCTTATTGTGACCAGAATTTGAATTATTTGGTCGAATGAATACTATTATGTTAAAAAAAATAACGCTAAACGCCGAGATGTAAGAGAGCGTAGGATTTTTCTTTATATTTTTTGGGGAGTCACATTATTATGAAATCTAGTGGTGCTGCCAAATTTATTTGTATCAAATTTGGGGAAAAACCATCACCGCTTTTTCCATTTGTTTGGTCCGTTACGTTTAATCTACATCAAGACTTTTTTTTCCTCAAAAATATGTTCCTCATTTCACACGTCACATAAAATTGCTTTTATCTTATACTGTTCGTATTTCAGCTGGCATCTTTTTTCGAATTATACTTCATTTTGTAAGAAGAAAAACAATATTTCTTGACTTATGGCATTTCCCTGACGATGCTTGTTTTATGGTTTGGGTATAAGTTCTGAAATGAAGTCATGTTCCCCTCCCCAATCGTAAACACGGATCGACACCTCTGCACATTGCATACTTTCTCACGTCTCCTTCTATATTAATGGGTTGATTCCGTGTACGCCATGCAAGATATCAAGATAAATTTTAGCCTCATGATTATACCAGCAATTAACGTAAGTTTGTCTTGACGTCGGCTTGCAGTGATTATAAATTATTTTGAATGAAATGAATGGAAATATGCCCAATGCCGTACAGGACACAATATGCCATACGTCATGGGCCTATTTCCATTTTTTATCACCCATTGTATTGATGATTAATCAAACTCAAAGAGTTTTATCATTGCCCAAATTTAATCTCTACTGAATATTCATAAGACGAAAGAATAGACTGGGAACTATTGTCAATATGTCCTTTTTAATACAGAAACCCCAAATAATTTCTTGTCGTTTTGCAAAATGACCATTTAGCTGCATGTCACAATATTAGTTCGATTAAGTTGTATTTGAGACATCGTGACCGACTGAATGTTTTCCAGTTTTTTTGATGATGGACTGGTATGTTGTTGGGTTGATATTTGCTGATTTATATTGGTTGGTTAGTTAGTTGACTGATTGATGGAATGACTAATTTTCAGTTGGCTGGCAGTGAGTGTTTGCATGCTATATAATGATTTAATTGATTATTAATCCGTTGATGGTACAAATGCTTACAATTATGGCGCCCAGGGCAAACAATGAAGTTACGCCCCCCGAATGCCCAAACTTATCAACGTCAGCGAGGGAGCAAAGCGACCGAGTGGCAAATTTTTCAATTTTTAACCCTAAAAACGCAATTTCTTGTGCATTTTACGCAGGAAATTTTGAAATTGAGAAGCTCGAATTTTGTACATTGATAAACCGTTTTCTATTCACTCACTTCTACAATCGGGAGCAAACTAACGAAAACCCTATATAGGCTTGAGAAAAAGTCGAGAAATTCAGCAAGGCTACCTATGAAGTTGAGATTTCTTTCAAAAGTTGCAACCTTTGCAAACGCTGTTTTATACACTTTATCCTATATTGGGAGCGCAATATTTAGCAGAAGTCATATGAAACTTACATGATATAGCGAGCAAAGCAATTACATCTTTATTTTTTCAAATTTTGAACCTTTTAAGCTATTTAAGATTTATATAGGCCTATGGGGGCGCGAAATTACGAGATCCTGAAAGTAAACAATTATGCGAGGGAGCAAAGCGACCGAGCTTTGGAAAATTCTCGCATTTCAAACCTTCAAAAACTAGATTTCTGGTGCATTTACCCTGCAGATTTGGGGGCGCATAATCCTAAGGATTATGATTTTTTCTTCATTTCCCCCTTTTACTTTCTCTCCTTTCCTTTTTTTGCGCCCCCTCCAAGTGCCGCCCGGGGCACGTGTCCCCTGCCCCCTAGATACGCCACTGAGCGAAGCGAGGGACACCAGGGACTTTTTCGGAAATCTATCTATAAAACTTGCATTTTAGAGCGTCCCCAAATGTTTTTTAATGAAAAGAAGGAATGCATCTACGCCAATGGACGGAACCCCTCGATTGTGAGAAACAATGCGAGCGAACGAATTTTCTTTCTTATTTTTGCATTGAAATTATGGCATTTCTTTTTTCCTTACTTCTAATCATTAAAGAATGTAATGGCATTTCAAGATCAAACATAATGAGTTTGGATAATTATTAGTTTTAAGTTAATATATCATTTATCCAAACTAGCAGAAGCAGCCCGTGTACATCCACGGGCGCTAGCTGTGTTTATTATTAATCACCGTACCGTATATTTGTTACAATAATCAAGTGAATAAATAAAAAGTCGGGTAAAGTTATTTTTACCAAGAAGTATTTACAACATGTCCATTGGCGGACCCGGGGGGGGGGGGCTTCTGGCCCGTGCCATCCCCACCCCCGTTCAATGGCAGGAAAGTATGCATTTTGACCATAGACGATCTGCCCTTTTGTTGATTGTGCCCCCGCCCCCTTTTAGAATGAAACCTTCTTTTTTTTTGCTTGTCAGAGAATTATGGAGGGACCCCCATAACCACCCCTCCTGAGCGAATTTTCTAGGTCTGACGAAAAAAAAAATCTCGCCACCCCCCCCTGCCTTTTCCAAAAGTTGACAAACCTGCACTTGTTTTCCCCGCCTTATACTAAATTCTGGATCCGCCCTGATCATGTGAATATGTCTTATTTATCCAAAGCTTACATGAGTTCTGAGGAAAATTCCTTTTAATCTTGATGAAAATTGATGATATGGATATAATAATGTTCGAGTAGAATATCCATGCATAGACCTAGAGGGAGCGATTTGATCTTGCCATGTTTCTGATTTATTAATACTCAGAGTAACATCCATAATTAGCGGTACGTCCCCTAAAGGATGCAATAATGAGAAAAATTAATTTGTCATTTTATTTTCAGGGGGATTATGGCCCCCTTATATGGGTCTTGGGAGGACCGACGGATTGACTTCCCCTACTACCCCCCCCTCCAGCTCCCCCCATTCCATTGTCATCCCATCACCCCCAGGGCGAGGGGAGAAGGGATTAATATACGTATTCATAATCATTATGGAAATATTTTCGAAGGAATTTTCTTATCAGATTTTCTGATAAAGTGTCAAATTACCGGTAGCGAACGTCGTGAAACATACACACTAAACTGTGTGTGTGACCATGAAGCTTCAAATGATGTAACTCTATACCTGTATGATGACCTGTACACGTACGTGCGAACGATCTAACACGTGTGTATAATACTGTACTGTACACTGAAGCCATGCGGATATATGGCCATGCTGTTCTTTGGCATAGCTCCCCTTCACAGGGAAAGGTATATGGGTTGGCTGGGCCTGAAGCTACAAACCCGCTTCATGGGTTGGTGGAATTATTAGGCCTACTCCCTGCGGAAATTCAATGTTTAAAAATGAATTTATGAAATATGGACGGGACGTCAGCCCTCAAGAAGTGCCTCCCACCACCCTAAGAACCCTTCCCCACCCGTGGGTACCAAAAGGCGGGGACCGAAAGGGCCAGGGGAGGAGCCTATTTGAACCAAAAAAAGAGCCCGAAATCCTTAGTGTTTTATATTATAAGATTCTTATTTTATCCAAAATATTAGGGGAGATGATAATACAGGCCACCCCCACCTAGTAGGGGAAAGTCAATCCGTCGGTCCTCCCAAGACCAATCATAGGGGGCCATAATCCCCCCCGAAAATAAAATGGCAAATTCATTTTTTCTCATTTTTGCATCCTTTACAGGGGACGTACCGCTAATTATGGATGTTATGTTTTCATGGCCTTAATTTCTCCGAGTATTAAACCACAGAAACATGGCAAGATCAAATTGCTCCCTCTAGGTCTATGCATGGATATTCTACTCGAACATTATTATATCCATATCATTAATTTTCATCAAGATGAAAATGCATTTTCTTCAGAACTCATGCAAGCCTTGGATAAATAAGACATACTCACATGATCAGGGGCGGATCCAGAATTTAGTATAAGGCGGGGAACACAAGTGCAGGTTTGTCAACTTTTGGAAAAGGCAGACCTGGGGGGGGGGGGGGGGTGGCGAGAATTTTGTTTTCGTCAGACCTACAAAATTCGCTCAGGAGGGGTGGTTATGGGGGTCCCTCCATAATTCTCTGACAAGCAAAAAAAAAAAGGTTTCATTCTAAAAGGGGGCGGGGGCACAATCGACAAAAGGGCGGATCGTCTATGGTCAAAATGCATACTTTCCTTCCAAAAGGGGGGTGGGGAGGGCACGGGCCGGAAGTACTCCCCCCTGGATCCGCCAATGCATGTTGTAAATACTTCTTGGTAAAAAAAACTTTACCCGACTTTTTTGTTTATTCACTTGATTATTGTAACAAATATACGGTACGGTGATTAATCATAAGCACAGCTAGCGCCCGTGGATGTCCACGGGCTGCTTCTGCTAGTATATATATTACGCTAAGGATTCGGGACATTTTTTTTGGTTCGATTAATAGGCGCCTCCCTGGCTCTTTCGGTCCCCACTCTTTCGGTCCCCACTCCTTTGGCACCCACGGCGGGGAATGGTTCTTAGAGGGTTGGGAGGCACTTTAAGGGATGACATACACAGTTTAGTGTGAATGTAACTTAATGTTTTCACGGCGGTCGCCGGGGGGCATTGAGGCCGGTACATCATCCACGTGAAAACGGACAAAAAGTGTACCTTTTCTGCCTTTTATTATGTGAAAATTCGGCTCCAGGGAGTCCGATTTATGTAAGCATGCCATTACTTTCTAAATTGAAATCAACAGTTGGGAGGCTGTCGCATAAATCATTCCTATGTACAACTAAATTGACATGAATGGGGAAAATGGCCCTTTACAAGGAACGTACCGCTAATTATGCACGTTATATTTTTATGGCCTTAATTTCTCCGAGTATTAAACCACAGAAACAAGATCAAATCGCTCCCTCTAGCTCTATGCATGGATATACTACTCTAACATAATTATATTCATATCATTTAGTCTTCATCAAGATGAAAATGTATTTTATTCAGAACTCATGCAAGCTTTTGGATA
This sequence comes from Heliocidaris erythrogramma, assembly GCA_025617745.1. Lineage (NCBI taxonomy): Eukaryota > Metazoa > Echinodermata > Echinoidea > Camarodonta > Echinometridae > Heliocidaris > Heliocidaris erythrogramma. The sequence goes on from CM046853.1 coordinate 56,356,297, forward strand.
AATAACACATACATGTTTTAAATACTGGTAAAAAAAAATTAACACTTTACTCGACTTTTTTTTATTCACTTGATTATTGTGACAATATACGGTACGGTGATTAATCATAATCACAGCTAGGCGCCTACTGAGGTATAGATGTGTATACTGCTGAAATACACAGGTAGGCAAGGAGTAATTAGGTAAATGATTTAATCTCTGAATGTTACATAACTCAAACCTTGTTAAATTGATGCAATTAAATTAATACTTCACGCATTACATGCATTACTTGTATGCAATACATATATAATATTGTCATGTTCACAGTATCAAGGTATTTAGCTTTGACTTAAATTGTTTTTTTAAACAAAATTAAAGTTTAAAGTCAATTGCACAAGATACTGATCAAATAGTTTTCGACGAATTTTCAAAGTAAAAGTATTATGCATAAAAAATAAGAGATTCACTTGGCTCTGACATAGCCAAAAAACAGATGGACAGCAATACAAATAGATATAATATAATTGGTATTGCCAAAGAAATGATCATTAAAACGCAACTTTAATACTGTTTGTGTCAGTATACAGTTCATTCATGGTGGGTTTGTGTGTTTGATGGGGGCGACACTGGTTGAACTGGTGGTGTAATTCTCTGTCGGTGGGCTAAAGTCCATAGTAGGTGTAGGCTGGGGGATTAAATTCCTTCGCCGTACCTTTGTTGGTACCACGTTTGATACAGTCGACGGGGTAAGAATGGTACTCGAGCGGGCACTTGTCGGTTAGGAAGACCAGCACGAAGCCTGTTGAGAAGGTCACCACGACGATCACTAGTAAAAGGATTATAGCCACGAAAAGAATACCGCCGATGGTCACCGGGAATGTCCTTTTCATCCTCGATGAAACCACCATCAGCTGGTGGTTGGTGTTGGTTCCCATTGTCATGTGGTGGCATTGCAGTTGCCTGTTGTGTTTCCCCATTGTCATGTGGTGGCCTTTCAGTTGCCTGTTGTGTTTCCCCATTGTCATGTGGTGGCCTTTCAGTTGCCTGTTGTGTTTCCCCATTGTCATGTGGTGGCATAGCAATTGTCTGTTGTGATTCCCCATTGTCATGTGGTGGCATAGCAGTAACTGCTTGTTGTGTTTCGCTTATGTCACTGCTATGTGGTGATATTGTAGTTGCCTGTTGTTCCCCTTTGACATTTGATGGTGAAGCTGATGTTTGTTGTTGTTCCTCATTGTCATGTGGTGGCATTGCAGTTGACTGTTGTTCCCCATTGCCATTTGATTGTGTAACAGAATTTTGTTGCTGCTCATCATTGCCATATGGTGGCACTGCGCTCGCCTGCCCTTCTTCTGACTCAACAATATTTGTGACATCGTCTATTTCATCCGCTGCCGCATCAAGAAGTTGATGAACCATGCCGAGGTGCTCTTGCAATCCACCATCACTGCCCTCATTCTCGGACACATGTTGCGTTGGCTCATGTGGTGACGTATTGCCTTCTGGGTTCACAGCTTGGGAGCTTGGGTGTTCCGCTAGTGACTGTTGCTGGTTGTTGATGCCAATCACTGCTGGAATAAGGGCGACTCCGACAGATGTCTCAACGGCAGACATCCTCGCGTTGAGTATGAGTTCTGATGGAACAAAGGTCATCGAAACAAAATTCAAATCATATATCATGATTATTTACAGTTTGAATAAAAAAAAAACCGAATTATGATTAAACAAATTTACTTCAATGTTTACGTCAAACTTAGTAACGATATGAGCCCCGCAACACAACTCTCAGCAATATGATCGTACGATTGACTGATCTTATGATCAATTGATTTTACACAAAATAGCAATAACTTATCCCTGTGTGGCATGGCCCTGATGTTAACGATTTAGAGAATGCTGAACGAAGGGCAAGCAAGTTTACTTACGGCTCTGTGACAGTATTCTGATATTTTCGGCCAAGCTGAAGAGGCGGTCATTGATATCTTCGATCGTTCTTGCCAAAACTATGGAGAGAAAAAAAAAACATGAGTAATATGTATGTATTTGTTGAAATCACCCCGAAGTCCCAAATTGTGAAAGGGAAGCTTGGAAATATCAACATGAATATTTCGCACTGTTTTGAATAAGACAATTTTAATCTCAGTAATACCAAATAGATACAACACGCAGGTAATCTTATATTTTTGAGAATCAACTTCATTTGAAAAATAGTGTGTCTGTGTTGTTTCCGCTACCAGCTACGTTGGAATTGCCCAGAAGTCTAGCAGGTCTACTGCTAGAAGTAAAGATCAGGATTAGATCAAATTTACATCCATGGTAATGTCTTGTAATGTCATGTACGCATTTGTAAAGTATAGAAAGAGGAAAGGGAACTTACTCTCGGAGACTTCCAGCTTGATTTGTGGATCTATCGGAGGAGAGCCCCCATTACCTGAAGAAAAAAAATTGAAAGGAAAACAACAAACATGAGTCCAGAAATGTCATGTGATATTGGCAGTGTTTAATAAAGAGGGCAGTTTTGACTTGATTATTGGGGGCGCGATCGTATTATCTTGTTTTCACGTTGCCTTTTCTCTCCCCTTTTTCTCTTAAGTCCCCCCTTGTTTCCCCTCTCTCTTTTTCTTTGTTTCTTTTCTCGACATACCGCTTTCTTTCTTGAAATGTATTTGAGCTTTCGCTCTAGACCACTTTTCATCCGTTCATGGTTCCACAATCTCCGAAGAATAGATCAATAAGAGTATTTGAGCAGAGAGAGAGGAGGAGGGGGGGGGGGGGGCGAGCCCAGTAGTTACGCCAATGACCTTGTTTACAGGTCATATTTGTTGGGCATACAATCGCATCGGAATTAATTTTACCTGCACTTTATTGTGGTTAAATGTTAAGACTTAAAAGCTACATGTAATCGCGGTACACGTGAAATAACATGAACCCAAAGATTTTCTTTCTCACTATTAACAAAATCGCAAAGACTTTCGAGAAATCAACGTAGGGTAATTTCAGTAGGCATGTCCGTCAACTTGGGCTCGGTTAACATATTCAGGAGGTCCTTGTTGCTTACTCTTGATGGGCGACATGTAGTCTTCGTGAATGTGGCCGTCACCAGGATAATGTCCATCACCTTCTCCGTCTAGTGAAAGAAAGAGGATAAGTAACAGAAAGAATACGGATAAGAGGGAGTGACCAACTGCCAGTTTATAACGAGTTGTAAAAAATGACTGGGGTTAAGTCAGTCCCAAAATATTACGTTTAATAATTCTAAATGTCGTCTTATGATAAGCATGATTTGATTTATCGTATAAAATAACGGGTGATTTAAAACATGGCATAGCGTGGGTAAATTCATTTAAAGGGTCACTGTTATGGGGGTGGCACAATTCTTACTAGGTGAATGAAATGCAGATCACAAAGGTCATCTGTTAGGGTAAGACTGTGCGAGGGGTCCTATCATCTTCTTTTTACGTTACATATTCCACTCTTTTTAGTTTGCTTTTCCTTTTTTTCGCCATTAAATGAGGGGCACATGTCCCCGTGCCCCTCAGTAGCTATTCCATTGATCATGAAAAAGTTTTTTCCCCTATTGAATTAGAAATTTTAAAATTAAGAATCTAATAAAACTATTCATTATTCTCATTATTCTCATTAGCAACATGATGCAGTGCTCGGTTAACATAATCAGGAGGTCCTTGTTGGTTACTTGTGATGGGCGACATGTACTCTTCGTGAATGTGGCCGTCACCAGGATAATGTCCATCACCTTCTCCGTCTAGTGAAAGAAATGCAACCATTAGAAAGAAAGAGGATAAGTAACAGAAAGAATACAGATAAGAGGGAGTGACAACTGCCAGTTTTTAACGAGTTGTAAAAAATGATTTCCACTTTTAATTAGCTGTTGTTCCATTGGGAGTAAGTCAGTCCCAAAATATGTTTAATAATTCTAAATGTCGTCTTAAAATGATTTTGACGTTTCTTTCTTCGACCACTTAGATGGAGAACCGGTGGACGTGGTCAACCCACCCAGGACATGATTTGATTTATCGTATAAAATAACGGGTGATTTTAAAAATGGCATAGCGTGGGTCATTTAAAATCAGAACTGATATTATTTGCTAGATAAATCTATGTACCTACCTATTTTGCAAGCCATTCGAGTAATTAAAGTCACGACAGTGCATATACCCCCCCCCCTAGGATCACGCCTTCCTCTGTGCACGTACGCATGACGCGCGCACACAATCTTCCTCTTTACGAGCAGCCTCAGACAAACTTTGACATGTTGCTAGGCAAGGAGTGGGGTAGGAGGGTGGGACATAGGTAGGTACATAGATTTATCTAGCAAATTTGTAAAATCAGCACTGATTTTCTTATTTACTATATAAATCTATATACCTACCTATTATGCTAGACACTTGTCTACGCGAACCCGTTCGAGAACTTAACACAAATGCGTCACAATATTGTGCGCACCCCCCGTAATCCTATTGTTCTCCCCTTCGCCACTCATGCGCGGCAACACGCAACGGCCATCTTCCTCTTTTGCGAGCAACCCCAAGTAGAAACATGTTGCTTGCAAGGTGAGGGGAAGGAGGGAGGGTCATAGGTAGGTATATAGATTTATATAGTAAATAAGAAAATCAGTGCTGATTTTACAAATTTACTGCAATAAATCATATATACCTACCTATTATGCTAGACCAGCGCCCATTCAAAGACCGGGAGGCATGTTTCAAGAGAAGAAGGGAACAGGATAACAAAGACACAGCGGCCTTCAAGGTAGCTGACGCAAGAAATGAAGGAATTGGACGAACGCCAATAAGCAGCCTTCAAAATATCATTAAGCGCCACACCTTGAAACAGAGCCCAAGAAGTGCTGACACTACAAGTGTCATGAGCATGAGGCTTACTGTCTGACAAAAGAGCCTCTGTGCCAGCAGCCCTAATAGCCTCGACAATCCATCTAGAAATGGAATCAAGAGAAGCAGGAGAAAAAGGCTCTCGAGTGATCAGGAACAACTGAACATCCTTACGATAAGACTTAGTCTTATCAATATACCATTTGAGAGCTCTAACAGGACACCAAACCTTGTCCTCGCGCACTGACGAAAATTCAGAAAGCGGACAAAGAAAAATCTCAACAGGGCCAGAGGAAGCCGTTTGATTCTTAGCAATGAAAGAAGCCTTAGCAATCAATTTAACGCCTTTTCTCTCCCAGCGAACATGACCAGGAGTAAGACAGAGGGCATGAAGGGTACTGAGCCTCTGCCAAGAGGCAATGGCTACCAAGAAGAGCGTCTTAACCGTAAGATGGTAAAGCGAAGCTTCACCTAACGGCTCCAAAGGAGGCTTTACTAGGGATTCTAAGACCTTAGGCAGACTCCAAGACGGGACTAACTTAGAACGAGGAGGACATTTCAGAAAGAAAGACCAAATCAAACCACTCAACAGCGGGGAATTAGAAATCCCCGAACCATCTGAGAATCCCGAATGAATGGCACCAATCGCAGATCGGTAGCCTCGGATAGTAGAGATGGACCTCCCTTTGTCAAATAGCGAGATTAGAAAATCCGCGATTGAACCAATAGGAGCCTTAGACGGGGTTTGATCCCGCTCTTTACACCAAAGGAAAAAGACCGAAAGACGGGAATTATAAATTTCCCTAGTAGAAACTCTACGACTGGACATTAAAAAGTCAGCGGCTCTATCAGAGAGACCCGACTGTCTTGCAGATTCCCCGACAGGGGCCAAGCAGTCAAATGAAGGGACTCCGGACTGTGGTGAAGAATCCCCGAGAGGGGTTGCAACACTAGATCCGCTCTTAGCGGAAGAAGGAACGGTTGAGCCATCAGAAGGCTCATTAGCTCCGGAAACCAAATCCTCCTGGGCCAAAAGGGAGCTATCACAAGCACCCGAGCCCGATCTTCCCTGATCTTCCGCAAGACTCGCGGAATCAGCTGGAAGGGAGGGAAGGCGAACCCTCGAAGATTCTCCCAACTGAGAGAGAAAGCATCCAGAGCCCAAGCTCCCTGATCGCGAACACGGGAGCAGTATTTCGGAAGTTGGTGGTTCAGGACTGACGCAAACAGGTCCACTTCCAGTGGGCCCAGGCAACTGCGAATGCGGCAAAAGACCTCTGGATGGAGCTTCCATTCTGATGGAAGACACCTGCCCCGGGATAGAAAATCTGCAATGAGGTTTTCCTGACCGGGGATGAAAGAGGCAACGGGCGTGATCGTCATGCGACGACACCACCTCCACAGCTGAGCTGCTAGGGCATTCAGGGTGGCAGAACGAGTGCCTCCCTGCCGATAGATATAAGCCGCCACTGTGACATTGTCCGTGAGGATCAGAACTGAACGACTGAGAAGTCGACTTCTGAAGTGGAGCAGGGTTAAAAAGACTTCCCCATATCAATGTCCTGGAGTTTATGGCAGAGTCCCGAGATGAGACCAATCCCCTGCGACCGTTCTGCCGTTGCAATGTCCGCCCCACCCCAACCGAGAGGCGTCCGTCGAAAACCGAGATCGACGGAAGGGGGTACGGAAGGACTTGCCTCGCGCGAGAAACTCCTCGTTTGTCCAACGGGAGAGAAGAGACTTGATTTCTACTGGTACTGGAATCCAGACCAAAAGAGAATCCTTGCATGGTTTGTAAAACCTGAAGAGATGCATCTGAAAAGGTCTCACAAGGAGCCGGCAATCCTCGAGAACATCGACTAGACTGGCTAGATATCCCAAGAACTGAAGCCACTGTCTGGCCTTGACCTTTCTGGCCAGAATGAGCTTGCGAGCCGCAGAGACAAAAGCAACCTGACCGGGTTCCACCCCGACGATTGATGTAGGCGGAAACCGTGGTGTTGTCCGTAAGGGCCTTGGCATCTACCGCCACAGCCGGCCTGAGATTCTGAAACAGACGGGGTAGAAAACTGCGAGACAAAATCAAATTCGGGAGAAGTAGTCCAGTGGGGAAAATCCCATGGAGGTGGATATGCCCACGGACCAGTGACAGACTCCTCCCCCGGCGGGGCTCCGAGAGCCGCAGGCACGGGAGGAGGAGGTCGATATACCGCCTTCGGACAAAATTGTCCAAGGTTCTCATGAATATCGGAGACCGGGAAAACACCGGGGTCCGACTCTGGAACATCCTCCATCACAGTGACAACTGACTGGGGAGAACCCGTCTCAGTAGCCGGCAGCGTCGGGGGATTAGTATCCCAACCTTGTTGCTCAGCAAAGAGTCTCATTAATCTGAGCAACTCAGATTGAGAGTCGGGGGGAAGAGAGGGCTGAGCCTTCTTACCCGACTTGGGTTTATCCTTGGACTTACCCTTCTTGGCTTTAAGCTTCTTAGCGGGGGTGTGAGCCACCGTAATAGAACGCCGTTTAGAAGCACGGGAAGTGTTTGGCTGCAGTATAGAAGCCTCACTACCCAAATTGTCCGGGCCGGGCTCCCCAGTGGGGAGAAGCAATTCGGCCGCAACTCTAGGGACTGTGCTTCCCCGACCAGAGCCCCGATTCGCATTGACTGCCGGGGGGTGGACGGGCTGCTGCATTGCAGCACTGCTGGAAATAGCACCCGGAGCACTGACGTTGGTCAGTGGCTGGCGGGAACCAGCAGTCTTCGCTGCGAGAGCCTGCTAGAGGAGGAGGTCTTCTTGCAATACCGGCTGTAATTCCCCCAGACACACCGACGGTGGTCGGATGTCGGGGGAAGCCAGTAACACTGGGTGAAATCTCGCTAGGCACCCCGGTAATACTAGCTACCGCCCCCCCCCCCCAACTGCAGACGCGGTGGTCGTGAGTTGGAGGGAGCTAGAATTGCTAATGACGGGTGTTCGGTCCGAAAACTTATGAACACCTAACTTACCTATAAAGCCTGTCTTGCTCGACGTTCCCGGTACAAAAATACCAGAGCGAGCCGACAGACTGACTGACTGACGCCCTTACCTCCCCTTGACCATCGTGTTTGACTCGCTGGTATAGGCGAGAGAAACACAGGTCTCCAACACACTCACTGGGCTGACGCCCTAATAAGTGAGAGTAGTGGAAGGGAGGGAAGAAGAATTGAAAGAGTACGGAGGCAACCAAGACCTTGATTGCTCTTCCTCCGAGAAACTCATCACCTGTAAGGAGATATAAAGGAGTCAAACAATAAATTGTAAGGAAAGGGCGTAAAAAGAGTGAAACGGAATGGAATTTTCCAGCGTAGTGTGTGAAAAATTCCATTCACGCACTACGAACAAAAAACGGTATATGCACACAACAGCCACACACACGAAACACCAACGAAACGTAAAGGGCTGAGCGCCCGGCAATACGCCAAAGCGAATGCCCGGGGCTACTATACGAAAGAAGTGAAAAGTGAGGTATGAATTTAAGCTCAAATATCACCAAAATAAATACGTGACAGACATAAACCGACCCTAAACAGATATTAAAACAAGTCTAGGACGGAAATATTGGCAAAAGTCACCAGAAAACGCGCTAAAAGAGTAGCAAACTCTGAATAGATAGTGACTTAGCTGCAACTCTTTAGGCTGCGAGAAGGAAAGAGGAGGATTGTGTGCGCGCTTCATGCGTACGTGCACAGAGGAAGGCGTGATCCTAGGGGGGGGGGGGGGGTGTATATGCACTGTCGTGACTTTAATTACTTGAATGGCTTGCGTAGTCGGAAGACTAGCAAAACAGGTAGGTACATTGATTTATTGTAGTAAATTATTCATTATTCTCATTGGCAACACGATGCAGTGCTCGGTTAACATAATTAGGAGGTCCTTGTTGGTTACTCGTGATGGGCGACATGTCGTCTTCGTGAATGTGGCCGTCACCAGGATAATGTCCATCACCTTCTTCTCCGTCTAGTGAATGAAATGCAACCATTAAGAGGATAAGTAACAATGATTTCCACTTTTAATTAGCTGTTCCATTGGGAGTAAGTCGTCCCAAAATATGTTTAAGCATTCTAAATGTCGTCTTATGATAAGTATGATTTGATTTATGGTATAAAATAACGGGTGATTTTAAAAATTGCATAGCGTGGGTAAATTCATTTAATGAGGCACTGTTATGGGAGGGGGGGGGGGGGGGGGGTGGCACAATCTTACTAGGTGAATGAAATGCAGATCACAAAGTCATCTGTTAGGGTAAGGCTGTGGGAGGGGTCATATCTTCTTTTTACGTTACATATTCCCCTCTTTTTAGCTCTTTTCCTTTTTTCGCCATTAAATGAGGGGCACATGTCCCCGTGCCCCTCAGTAGCTATGCCATTGATCATGAAAAAGTTTTTTCCCCTATTGAATCAGAAATTTTAAAATTGAGAATCTAATAAGAACTATTCAAATGAATTTACGCAAAGCCCTCCCCTTTTTTTGTTACCGTTATTGGTTATCGAGAGGTATTTCAAAAGATCAAAATATAATTCAAATATATACATGCTTGAATACTTATAAATGTACCTAATTTGTAGAATACGAGCTACCGCAGGACTCCCCTTCATAATTAAAAACAGATTTCAATTTTAACATTGCTCCCGAATGCAAGAGATACATGAACAAAGTATTTAAAGGAGAATTACGCTCAAAAATAAAGACGATAGTGTTCAAAGGTGTTATCAATTCTTACTTGTTAGACTATATGGCTTCGCGTCAAAATATACGAGATCGATACGAATCAAATTTTTCTGAGCAAAATTTACCATCTGCTAGCAATATGTATCGTCTGCTAGCAGCACATGGGGGCTACCATTTTGTTTATGTGTACAAGAAGATTTTCTTAATCCAAATGCTCAATTGCCTTTTTCAAAATTAAAAACCCATTTGAGATTAAAAATATAGAATAGATATGTCAATTTATTTTTAAACTGAAGATTTCCTTATATATTTCTGTTGAAAATCGATATTCGCTTAATAGAAATATATTTTCTCGATACTGGACGTATGGGACGGAGCAAATTAATTCAAATTTTATGGATGCTTCTTCCCTGAGCATCTATAGCGGCAAACTATGCATTCACCTGCTTTTGGATAATGGACTTGAAAAGTCAGAATGCATGCTGCATATATTATGTTCTGCTCTGTTTGGCAAACCCAAGAAAATAGATTTTTGTTAAGCAAAACCAGACAATTTAAAAGTATCATTATAAAGATTTAATTTTTATAATACATGTAAACACCCACTTTATATTTTCCGTCACATATGGGATTTTAGGTAATGAAGAAAATCAATTTAGGATTTGGATTCAAAATATCTTCCTGACTGGAACATTTATCAATGGTTCATGTACAACTCCAAATCAGCAAGAAAATGGCAGCCCCCATGTAAATGAGTAGGAGACGATACTGGGTGTTGGAATATCTTTATTTATACCCTTTTCTGATATCTTATTAGAAAATGATTTAGGCCAATAAGTAGGAATATATTACACCTTCCAATATAAGTAAATTTGTCATCAGGGCTTAATTCTCCTTTAAGAACTCCTCCCCATTACCATCCCCTCTTTCTATAATTATCTTCCCTCTTTCTCTCTTCGTTTTCCTGTTTTTATTTTCACAAGGAACACACACACGCACACTCTATATTTAATGTAACATCTTCTCCTATCACTCCACTCTCCCAATTATATTTCCTGGCTCGATTAATCACGAGTAATACCCCAATCACACCAATGAGACCGATACCAGACCACAGACCACAAGAGCCTTGATTCAATTTCGCATACCTTTCTTCGAAAGGTGCTTAATTCCTTTGGGTTTGGACCAATGTTTAGTATTGGGTTAAAATACTATATACTAAAGTTCAAAGTTGTGTTTTCAACGGGGGAAATCAACCGGTTATTTCAAAGTGGAACGGGGTTTAAGACAAGGAGATCCGCTCTCTCCTTATTTATTCATTTTATGTATCGAATGTCTAACTCATTGCATTCGAAATGATAACTTGGTAAAGGGTATTCGCGTTGGTGAAACGGAAATAAAGCAGATCCTTTAATGCAGATGATTTTGTACGCGATATAGACTCAATTTATAGATTGGAGGTAATTCTAGAGAGCTTTAGGAAAATATCCAGACTTAAGATTAATGGAAATAAAACATTTTGCCTCTGGGGCCATGTTGGCACTGCAACTTTTCCTGTTGGAAAGGCAGTCGACATTGTAAATAATATTAGCTATTTATTTTTCATTAGATCCTGACGTTTCTATGAATTATAAAGAGATTTTAAGCAAAATTAAGAAATTGTTAAATTGGTGGAAACAAAGATCTCACTGTGACAGAAAATTCACTTGCTGAAAACATACGCATATTCAAATTTGATTTACAGTTAACAAAATTATTCATACCCCTTGGAAAATTCTCGTTTTTTTCATTTTTCCTAAAAATGAATGGTTAAATGAAGTTACTTGCACATCACTTGAATACATTTAGTTATCATCTGCAAATGAATGCCGTTTCCGGTTTCACCTCATTTGCATAATAGAAAAGGTGAGTTATCCAAACTGGGCGATGTTCAAAATTATTCATACCCCTTGGAAAATTCTCGTTTTTTGCATTTTTCCTAAAAATGAATGGTTAAATGAAGTTACTTGCACATCACTTGAATACATTTAGTTATCATCTGCAAATGAATGCCGTTTCCGGTTTCACCTCATTTGCATAACAATAGAAAAGGTGAGTTATCCAAACTGGGCGATGTTCAAAATTATTCATACCCTTGGAGATTTATTGACTTTGTCAATCAGTATGAATCCGATCAGTAAAATCAGAATTGATTTTATTATTTGCTAGATAAATCTATGTACCTACCTATTTGCTAGTCTTCCGACTACGCAAGCCATTCGAGTAATTAAAGTCACGACAGTGCATATACCCCCCTTAGGATCACGCCTTCCTCTGTGCACGTACGCATGACGCGCGCACACAATCCTCCTCTTTACGAGCAGCCTCAGACAAACTTTGACATGTTGCTAGGCAAGGAGTGGGGTAGGAGGGTGGGACATAGGTAGGTACATAGATTTATCTAGCAAATAATAAAATCAATTCTGATTTTACTGATTTACTACAATAAATCAATGTACCTACCTATTTGCTAGACCAGCACAGATTCAAATGGGGGGCATGTCCCAAGAGGAAGGTCAACAGGAACCCAAGGATGACGTTGCAGCTTGCAACGTCTTGTTAGAAAAAGACTCTTCAGACAGAACATCTTTTAAATAAAAAGATGTGAAGGACGTGGAGGAACGCCAGTAGGCTGCCCTCATAATGTCCAATAGGGGCACCCCTTGGAAAAGAGCCCAAGAGGCACTGATGCCCCTGGTATCGTGAGCACGGGGCTTCCCATCAGTCAATAGGGCCTCCGGCCCAGCTGCCTGAATCGCTTCGACTATCCATCTAGAAATGGATTCTCTGGAAGCGGCGGAAAAGGGCTCTCGAGTGATGACAAAAAGCTGATCACTCTTACGAAGAGTCTTAGTCCTATCTAAATACCATTTCAAGGCCCTCACCGGACACCAGACCTTATCCTCCTGCACTGAGGAATGGTCCGACAGCGGTCTAAGAAAAATCTCAACTGGTCCAGAGGAAGCAGTCTGATTTTTGGCAATAAAGGAGGGCTTGGGTATAAGTCGCACACCATGGTTTTCCCAACGGATGTGACCCGGTGTTATACACAGAGCATGAAGAGTACTCCTCCTCTGTGCCGAAGCAATAGCGACTAAAAATAGCGTCTTGACCGTTAAATGGTGAAAGGACGCTTTACCCAAAGGTTCAAAAGGTGGCTTCGCAAGCACGTCAAGGACCTTGGGTAGACTCCAAGAAGGAGTCAGGCTACGAGTTGATGGACGCTGCAAGAAGAAGGAGCGAGTCAACCTAGCCAAAAGAGGGGAGTTGGAGACTCCCGAACCATCAGCAAAACCAACGTGGACGGCGGCAATAGCCGAACGATAGCCACGTATGGTTGAAATCGATCTACCCTTATCGAAAAGGGAGATCAAAAAATCGGCAATAACACCGATAGGGGCTTCACGTGGCGAGACACCCTGATTCTCGCACCAAGAAAAGAAGGCCCCTAGACGAGAGTTGTAGAGATCTCTAGTGGAGTCTCTACGGCTTCTCATTACAAACTGGGAGGCCCTTTCGGAGAGCCCCGAGTTTCTGGCGTCTTCCCCAACAACGGCCAGGCAGTCAAGTGGAGGACCGCTGGGCGTTGATGAACAATCCCCGAGAGGGGTTGAATTATCAAATCCTCCCTGAGAGGAAGGGGAAACGGCTGGCCGGCCAGGAGACTCAGCAGGTCTGGAAACCAATGTCTCGCTGGCCAATGTGGAGCTATCAGCAAGAGCCAAGCCCTGTCCTCCTTGACCTTCCTCAAGACCTGAGGGATCAGAGGAATGGGGGGAAAAGCGTACCCCCGGATAGCTCCCCAATGGAGGGAAAAGGCATCCATCGCCCACGCCTCCTGATCCCGAACCCGCGAGCAATACCTCGGGAGTCGGTGATTGAGGGTGGAGGCGAACAGATCGATCTCCAGAGGACCCCACACCTCTTGGAGAAGAGCAAACACCTCCGGATGAAGAGTCCACTCTGACGGGAGGCATTTGCCCCGCGACAGAAAATCCGCGATCAGATTTTCCTGACCGGGAATGTAGGAGGCTACCGGAATAATGTTCATAGACCGGCACCACCTCCACAACTGGGCAGCTAAGGTGTTCAGAGAGGAAGACCGAGTGCCGCCTTGGCGATTGATATAGGCAGCTACTGTGACATTGTCCGTAAGAACGAGTACAGTGCGACCAACAAGACCGGGCCTGAAATGATGAAGAGACAGGCTGACCGCCATCATTTCCAAAACATGGGGCATAACTCTCAAGTGAGACCAGTCCCCTGAAATCATCTCGCCCCGGCAATGACCGCCCCAACCGAGAAGGGAGGCGTCTGTCGTCAGAGAAACTGACGGAAGAGGTGTACAGAGAGGCTTGCCTTGGGCAAGAAACGAACTGTTCGACCAGGGGGCGAGAAGGAGCTTGATATCTCTTGGGAGTGGAATCCACCCCAAAAGAGAATCTTTGCCCGGTCTGTAAAACTTGAGGAGGTGCCTCTGAAAGGGCCTCATCAACAGCCTGCAGTCTGGTAAGACGTCGACTAGACTGGCCAGATAGCCCAGGAATTGAAGCCATTGTCTGGCTCTGACCCTGCGGGCTACTCGCAATGACCGTGCGGTCATGGTGATAGTCCGAATTCTGTCCCGACTGGGGCGGGCAAGCTGATTCGGGATATCTATCTCCGCACCCAAGTACACCGGGGTACGTGTGGGAGATAATTCCGATTTTTCCCAGTTTATCAGAAAGCCTAAATCTTGCGTTAGTCGCAGTAAAAGGCATAACTGATCCAACAGGAGGGACTCTGAGTTTGCAACTAGGAGCCAATCGTCTAGATAGACGAATAATCGGAGGCCGCGATTCCGTAGAAACGCGGCCAGGGCCGACACTATTCGAGTAAAGACTCGAGGGGCCGGCCTCAGCCCAAAGGGCAGGGCACGAAATCGAAACGTTTCGCCCTGGAACGCGAATCCCAGCAAATTTCTCGACAGAGAGTGAATGGGAATGTGAAAGTACGCGTCTTTGAGATCGAGGGAGATCGCAAGGTCGTCCCGCTTGATCAAGGGCAGAATAGATGCCAAGGTCTCCATGCGAAAATGCACTGGAGGTATAAACCTGTTGATTCTTTTCATGTTTAGAATCATACGTAAACTTCCCGAGCGCTTGGGAATGACAAAAATTGGGGAGAGACAGAGATGAGGATGATCTCTCGCCCTTTCTACAGCGCCCTTTCCCAGCAGCGTGGTGATCTCTGAGGAGATGTGCTGCTGGAAAAGGGCTGACATTGGAGGCGGGCGGATTCTGATGGCGCCGTTTGGAATCGGCTTTATCAGATCTATGTAAAAGCCGTCGCGCACGACGGATAGTACGAAGGCGTCGCCGGAGATTGCCTCCCAAACTGGGAGGACTCTCTGGAGCCGCCCGCCTACACTGTCCACAAGCACTCGGGGTAAGGTATCAAAAGGCCGACTTGGGCCTGACCGTGCCCTTGGCGGCGGTCTTACGCCCCCCTCTTCCTCTCGCCGAGCCTCTACCACGGTTGCTCAGGGTAGGGGTCTCAACCCGAGGGATAGTCACAGTCACTCGACGATTTGAGCGGTTAGCGCCTGTCGAGACCGACTTAGACTTCGGAAAGGACCGAGCAGGCTGAGTGGGCAAGAATTGTCTGGCCATCTCTTTTGCCTGTTTGCGACCCTCTATCTCTTTGAGGAAGACCTCGTTAAACTGGCCCCCAAAGAGTTTGGGATGAGAGGAAGGGATACCCCGCAAGAGAGGCGGGATGTCTTTCTCTAGCACTCCCAGTGTGGAGAGCGCCAGCTTGCGGCGTTGATGCGTAATGTCAATCGCCGCTGATGAGAGCTGAGACCACTGAAGTCCAGCTAACAAAAGCAGGAGTTCATCCAACAAATTGGAGTCCCCCTCGGTCACATTCAGTTCAACTGATCTGGCCCGAAGGCGTAACAGTGAACCCAGGTACGCCGAAAACCTTAAGCCCGACCTGACTTTGGTTTCAAAGTTCACTAGGGGCTTCTCGGCGGATCTATAGGACTGAGACTTGAAATTGATATTCAAACGTTGTCCCATACCCATAATTTCCTGGGATAAACCCTTGGCTGAAAAGAAGCCCTGGGTATCATCCCGATAGAAAGAGAAGGCACTACCAAAGGGGCGTCGGGTAGCCCGACCCGCATCGGCGAGTGCCTCCCTATCCCCATACTCCTGTTTGAAGTCCTCTGTAAGAGGAATACCAGGAGACGGGCCATGCTGTCTGAATAACAGCGATGGCTGATCACTGTCCGACTGGACTTGGGGGAAAATTTCTGGCATATACTTCTCTAACAGGGCCTTGGCATCTGCCGCCATAGCCTGACAAGGCTGGGGGTCGTAGCCGGCCTGAGATTCTGAAACAGACGGGGTAGAAACCTGCGAGACAGAATCAATTTCGGGAGAAGTAGTCCGGTGGGGAAAATCCCATGGGGGTGGATATGCCCACGGACCAGTGACAGACTCCTCCCCCGGCGGGGCTCCGAGAGCCGCAGGCACGGGAGGAGTAGGTCGAGAAACCGCATTCGGACAAAATTGTCCCAGGTTCTCATGAATATCGGAGACCGGGAAAACACCGGGGTCCGACTCGGGAACATCCTCCATCACAGTGACAACTGACTGGGGAGAACCCGTCTCAGTAGCCGGCAGCGTCGGGGGATTAGTATCCCAACCATGCTGCTCAGCAAAGAGTCTCATTAATCTGAGCAGCTCAGATTGAGAGTCGGGGGGAAGAGAGGGCTGAGCCTTCTTACCCGACTTGGGTTTATCCTTGGATTTACCCTTCTTGGCTTTAGGCTTCTTAGCGGGGGTGTGAGCCACCGTAATAGAAGGCCGTTTAGAAGCACGGGAAGTGTTAGGCTGCAGTATAAAAGCCTCACTACCGAAATTGTCCGGGCCGGGCTCCCCAGTGGGGAGAAGTAATTCGGCCGCAACTCTAGGGCCTGTGCTTCCCCGACCAGAGCCCCGATTCGCATTGACTGCCGGGGAGTGGACGGGCTGCTGCATTGCAGCACTGCTGGAAATAGCACCCGGAGCACTGACGTTGGTCAGTGGCTGGCGGGAACCAGCAGTCTTCCGCTGCGAGAACCTGCTCGAGGAGGAGGTCTTCTTAGCGGGATGCGGATTTACGTTACCGGCTGTAATTCCCCCAGACACACCGACGGTGGTCGGATGTCGGGGGAAGCCAGTAACACTGGGTGAAATCTCGCTAGGCACCCCGACGGTGGTCGGGGGTCGGCAAGACCCAGTAACATCATTAGCTGACCGCTTAGCGGTCTTACCAGTTAATGCCCCCTCCAGGCTCCCGACGGTGGTCGGGGGTCGAGAGGACCCGGTAATACTAGCTACCGCCCCCCCAACTGCAGACGCGGTGGTCGTGAGTTGGAGGGAGCTAGAATTGCTAATGACGGGTGTTCGGTCCGAAGACTTATGAACACCTAACTTACCTATACAGCCTGTCTTGCTCGACGCTCCAGGTACAAAAATACCAGAGCGAGCAGACAGACTGACGCCCTTACCTCCCCTAACCATCGTGTTTGACTCGCTGGTAGGCGAGCGAAACACAGAGGTCTCCAACACACTCACTGGGCTGACGCCCTTATAAGTGAGAGTAGTGGACGGGAGGGAAGAAGAATTGGAAGAGCCTGGAGGTAACCAAGACCTCGATTGCTCTTCCTCCGAAGAACTCATTATCATCACCTGTAAGGAGATATAAAAGAGTCAACAATAAACAATTATAAAGAAAAGGGCGTACAAAGCGAGAGTGAAACGGAATGGAATTTTCCCGCGCAATGTGTGGAAAATTCCATTCACGCACTACGAACAAAAGAACACTCTCGTAAGGGTATATGCACACAACAGCCACACACACGAAACACCAACGAAACGTTACAGGGCTGAGCGCCCGGCAAAACGCCAAAGCGAATGCCCTGGGCTACAATACGAAAGAGGTGAAAAGTGAGGTATGAATATAAGCTCAAATATCACCAAAATAAATACGTGACAGACATAAACCGACACTAAACAGATAATAAACAAGTCTAGGACGGAAATATTGGCAAAAGTCACCCAAAACCGCGCTAAAAGAGTAGCAAACTCTGAATTTTTGCGCAAGATAGTGACTTAGCTGCAACTCTTTAGGCTGCGAGAAGGAAAGAGGAGGATTGTGTGCGCGCGTCATGCGTACGTGCACAGAGGAAGGCGTGATCCTAAGGGGGGTATATGCACTGTCGTGACTTTAATTACTCGAATGGCTTGCGTAGTCGGAAGACTAGCAAATAGGTAGGTACATTGATTTATTGTAGTAAATCCTTGTGATTAATGCTTGTAATTCACTTTATTTTAATACACCGTCACAAGGCTTCCGGGGAGGGGTCTCTGCTGGGATATCAGGCCAGTACCTGTTCTCCAATGGCTCAATCTCCTTGAGGATGTGTCCACACATGCCTTCACCTGACCTTCAGGGAGTTCATTAGATTTCGTGTCCTACATCGACTTCATGATGACAGGACTATGATATTGAAATTTTCGGTCATTTATTCAATGCATTTTAATGAAAATTCTGTATCTACTTATGAAGCAAAGCACCATTCCTGAAGAGCCCTTCCCTTTTGCACTGCCTGTGGGAGGGTTCACCTTTATTCATTGGCCCCATTCTTAATCAGAGTGCTCAGGAAGGCCATGTTGGTGATATTAAAGTCATTGCATGACTAACGTCAGGTCACCATGAATAACAGTATGTAACCTTTGAGTACCATACACATCCCACATTGACTGTTACTGTATATCAATCTTCATATGGTATATTCTTTGTATCTTTGGTATGAAAGCTACAATCCTTGATATCAAAATGAATGTAAACCAAATTTATACCATATGCCCTCCATGTTACCAGCTGCAGTGCACAAAATGCTTCCACTTTGACAGTGCACTGGAACATAAAGATCAGTATTTTAAGCTTCACTAGAGTTCCCACTTGCAGGTGTCCATATCAAAAATGTGTCAGTGTAACTGAATAAACTGATAAAATTGGCACCATCCAACCTTTAGACAACTACCATGGCCTCCCTAAACATTCTTAATAATAATGGAACAAAAGTATCAGGAAATACCTTCCCTTGACAGTGCAACAGTGAATGCCTCTAGGGAAGTCCATCCAGCAAGAGTGCTTTGTTTCAACTTAGAAATACAGAATTGTCATTAAAATGTAAGGAATATTAACGAAATATCAATATCATAGTTCTATCCTCATGACGTCTAAAACTACACCACCTGCAAACACAAAATCTGCTTTAAATCCACCAAATCCCCTGAAGACCAGGTGATGGCATGTGTGGACAACATCCTCAAGGAGATTGGGCCATTGGATACCAGGTATTGGCCTGATATCTCAGTAGAGACCTCCAGAAGCATTGTGACAGTGTGAAGAAAGTGTTACGAGCATTAATCACAAGGACTGGATTCATACTGATTGACAAAGTGAATAGATCACCAAGGGTATGAATAATTTTGAACATCACCCAGTTTGGATAATTCACCTTTTCTATTGTTATGCAAATGAGGTGAAACCAGAAACAGCATTCTTTTGCAGATGATAACTAAATGTATTCAAGTGATGTATAATTAAATTCAGTTAACCATTCATTTTTAGGAAAAATGCAAAAAACTAGAATTTTCCAAGGGGTATGAATAATTTTGTTGTTAACTGTATGTGAGCTCTTTGACTCCAACGCCTGAATGGGTTTTCAAAGAAATTGATGAGATATGCTTTAATTTGTATCTTGATTACAAACAAGGATTGAAAATGCTTAACTTTAGACTTTTTGTGAAGGTGCAAAGGGTGATGTGGATCAAAAGACTTCTGGAGACCAGAAAGTGAAATGGAAAACGTACTTCAAATTTTTACCGAGACCAACTGGAGGAAATCTAATTTTCTATTGCAATTATTTACCTAACATGATCAACATACAGTTACCAAAGTACTACCAGGAAATGTTAAATATTTGGTTTGATATGAATGCGTTTATTAAAAAGGATGCAACTAATAAAAGAAATAATGAAATTATAGGTGTATTCATAAGGAAAAACATTTTCATGAAAATCTTTTCTTAAAAAACACATAAAGTGTACCATATTACAGATGAAGAAGGAACATTGAAGTCACTTATTTCAGATGTATGGGACTAGATGAAGAGGAAATAACATTGATTAAAGAAATATATGCAGATACGCCTGAAGAATGGAAAATCGATTTAAGAAAGCATACTTCAGTTGACGGTCTAAAAATAGAATTTATGTTTTCAAAGAAAACTTTCCAATTTGAATCAGTTTGTTCAAAGAATTTGTATAGGGCGTGCATACAAAAAATGGCCGACATTCCTGCTCGTTTTCAGAATTTACAATTATCATATATGTCGTTAAAAGAAATTGAAAAGGTTTTTCTTCGGCCAATAAAATTTTTGTCCACAAAGAAACTGGGTTCGCAAGCGCACATCGATCTTTACGATCGCGCACACAGAAAATCGGGACTTTTCCGTGTACGCCATAGGGACCGAATTTTTAAGGACAAAACTTTTTTGGGGAGATGTCAGCGCCCGCGGCGACCATGAAATGTACACAATGACTCCGATAGCTCGTTTCGCGAGAATCAATAAATTACGGATTTCATTTTTGAATCATCTTTTCCAACATCGGTGAGTTGAATTTATTGTATTTCTTGGATATATTGGGGTCGGTTTTTGTAAATTAAATGCCGATTTTGAGTGAATGTTGGTGACTTTTGTGCAGTGGTGTTTGAAAAAGTTGAGGTGTATGACTGCCTAGATTCTACACACGAAGTATAGGAATGTAGCTATGAGTGGGGAGGGGGAGGGAGGGGGAGGGTGGGGAAGGCTATGATCTACAATGTTCATTCAGTATGATTAATTTGAATGTACTATGCACTGTATATATTTCATTATATTATGTATTTCTGAAAGCTGTATAATTTTCTATACATTCTGATAATTGTGTTATGTACATCAACTAAAAATGTACGGAATGAATGCAATGAAGGATGCTCCAAAACAAAACAAAATAACAATGACCGAACACAAATTTATATTGCCACAAATGCCATGGAATTGGATCAGTTTGGAGTCTGTGTGGAGTCGATTTGGCAGTGTGACTGAGGTATAAAAAGCATAGTTAGCCAGGACTAGCTTCGTGAGTGTACAAAAAAATATAGAAATTGGCTATACGCCTTTTACATCACGAAGCCAGGTGTTTTTATCCGGCAATCTAATTGCGCACGGGTTAGCAGGACATGGAAAATGCCCTGAAATAACACTTTCCTAATAACTCCCGTGATGTAAAAAGCGTATAGCCATTTTTTACACTCACGAAGCTAGTCCTGGCTAAGCATAGTACTGTCCTAATTCCTTACATTCGTTGCCCATAGTACGAGATCTGGCTTTCAGATGGTTTGCTTTCATCAAGAGGTTGTAAACTTTCTTGTACGATGACGGAACATCCTGAGGGGAAAAGGAGAAATCAGAGACAAATATGAATGCTTGGAAAAAGAAATAAACATAAAAGAAATAAGCATAAACATATTTTTGAAAGACACTGTTCAAAGAATACTGGGTGAAGAGCTTTTAAATTATGTAATATACAAAAAAATAACAGAAACCAAAGAACCAAAACGGGAATTTATTTTATAGATAAGATGAATGAATGAATGAGACAATGGTAAGGAAATACAAATCAATTAAGTAAACTTCACGATTTTAATAAGAGAAATAGAAGTTTAATACAATCCTCACCTCTATTACCATGTGTTCTAAAGGTCATACATTGTTTAATTCTTGTTAAATATCTAGTTACAAGT
Source organism: Heliocidaris erythrogramma (assembly GCA_025617745.1). Lineage (NCBI taxonomy): Eukaryota > Metazoa > Echinodermata > Echinoidea > Camarodonta > Echinometridae > Heliocidaris > Heliocidaris erythrogramma. The sequence continues at coordinate 56,377,769 of CM046853.1, forward strand.
ACATTTTAATATGAATCACAGAAATTGTATGTGCCATTGTAAGAATATTAAAAAAATACAGTAATAGAATGACACGGCACCATAATGTACTTGGTGTAAAAAAAAAATCGACACCTTTGATCGTTAATAACTCAAGTTAAAACTCGTATCATACTGAAGTTTTTTATAACGTAAAATTGAAGTACGTAATATTTAATAAGAATAAGTTTGGTGAAATTGTCTTCAATGTTATTCTTAAAATAATGCTCTGAATATTTGATTAGATTTCCACTTTCTGAAAATTTGAGGCCACAAAATCTGTCAGTAATTAATTCAGAACATAACATTTGCCATTGTAGTCATTTTTGCTAACGTTTTGCCATCTCGTGTTATTAATGATTCATGACTTTGGGATAAAAGAGGTGCTCTGGAATTTCAGCTGCAATGTGCATAATGCTAATTATTATGCTCTGATTTAATTACTGATACATCAATCAAAAAGTGAAAATCTAATTAAATATTCAGATCACTGTCTTAAGAATAGTATTCAAAGAGATGTAATAAAACTTACTACAGATAAATTTGACTTCCTTCAACTTCACAATTTGAAAAACTCAGTCCCATACACTCACGGGTACATTACTGTAAAATAGTTGGTATTTTCTGTCGCATGTACTAAAGGTATGGGGGGAAAAATAAGATAAATATTTTAAATACTTGCTTTCAAATTCAGCCTTTAAAAATCTCACTCCTACCTCAAATGGCCGTTAGGAAGAACTTTTGATATTTACAGCAAAATCCAAAGTCAAAATCTTGTCCAAAACCGGAGAAATCCCCGCCGATTTGTTTCGCGATCGCGTGTTGTTTACAAACTGCCGATGTCTTAGACTAAAATCGGCCAATATAATTTTTGTCCACGAAGAAACTCGGGATCGCAAGGGCACATCGATCTTTACGATCGCGCACACAGAAAATCGGAACTTTTCCGTGTACGCCATAGGGACCGAATTTTTGAGGACAAAACTCGTTTGGGGAGATGTCAGCGCCCGCGGCGACCAGGAAATGTACACAATGACTCCGATAGCTCGTTTCGCGAGAATCAACAGTAAATTACGGATTTCATTTTTGTAAATATCTTTTCCAACATTGGTGAGTTGAATTTATTGTATTTCTTGGATATTTTGGGGTCGGTTTTTGAAAATTAAATGCCGATTTTGAGTGAATATATTGGTGACTTTGTGCAGTGGTGTTTTAAAAAGATGAGGTGTATGAAAACTATGACTGCCTACATTATACACACGAAGTATAGGAATGTAGCTATGAGTGGTCCCATACGACTTCTAAATTTTGAGTTATTAAGAAAAAGTGTCAAACGTTTTTTACAACTAATACGACGAATAGCCTCGATACCGAGGCAAGAAAATGCGCTTAGTGTTCATGTCCGTTATAACCACTCATAGCTACATTCCTATACTTCGTGTGTATAATGTAGGCAGTCATACACCTCATCTTTTTAAAACACCACTGCACAAAAGTCACCAATATTCACTCAAAATCGGCATTTAATTTTCAAAAACCGACCCCAAAATATCCAAGAAATACAATAAATTCAACTCACCAATGTTGGAAAAGATATTTCCAAAAATGAAATCCGTAATTTACTGTTGATTCTCGCGAAACGAGCTATCGGAGTCATTGTGTACATTTCCTGGTCGCCGCGGGCGCTGACATCTCCCCAAAAGAGTTTTGTCCTCAAAAATTCGGTCCCTATGGCGTACACGGAAAAGTTCCGATTTTCCGTGTGCGCGATCGTAAAGATCGATGTGCGCTTGCGATCCCGAGTTTCTTCGTGGACAAAAATTTTATTGGCCGATTTTAGTCTAAGACATCGGCAGTTTGTAAACAACACGCGATCGCGAAACAAATCGGCGGGGATTTCTCCGGTTTTGGACAAGATTTTGACTTTGGATTTTGCTGAAAATACCAAAAGTTCTTCCTAACGGCCATTTGAGGTAGGAGTGAGATTTTTAAGGGCTGAATTTGAAAGCAAGTATTTAAAATATTTATCTTATTTTCCCCCCCATACCTTTAGTACATGCGACAGAAAATACCAACTATTTTACAGAAATGTACCCGGGAGTGGTTATAACTTAGATTTACACTCACAAAGCCGATTCTCATGATCCAGGCATTTTACTAGTAAAGCGGGTGTGTCAAACAGAATATGAAGAATTATAAATAAAGGTTAGAAATTAAACTCACCTTTTCGACGATTCGGCGGCGTCCATTTTCTTTGGTCTTTTCAAGGGATATCGCAAATATTCCTGGAAGAAGACAAGCTATGACAATCAGAGAACAAGATTTCATCTTGGATGAGAGCAGTTTTACAGTGTCTCAAAGCAATATGACCTTCAGCTCGGACCTCAGTATCTCGGATTGCCCCGCCCAAATCTATAAGCGATTTCGTAATTGGCCCATGAGCAACTTTTCGCAAATGACCTTTACCTTTTTTTCATTAGGATAGGCATCTTTTCAAAGAAAGATAATACTTAAGCTTGCCCGACATAGCAACCTACAGAATTCAAACTCTATGAAAGAAAGACATCGTAGACCAGGTGACTAGAATAGCACGTCAATGAACACTTGGGAAAGCGCATTGTTTGCAAGTTGGCTATCATTTGGCAGACTGTCAAATACCAACCATCAATGAACACTTTGTTGCTTTTCAGTGGATTTAATGAAAAGCATAATTAAATGAATATATGAATAATCATTACATCACAGTCGATGCTTATCTCAGTGAATTTTAAACGAACATGCCATTTTATGTCAAATGACCTTTATCTGCTCATGCGCAATCCTAATTACGAAATCGCTTATTAGTTGATCATCGAAGTCCTTACTGAATGCTTCATTTGCCCATAATAGACCTGCTTACTAAGTGATTCAAATTTATGGATGTTTCTTTCCTGGGGACCTAGTAACGAGGTATTCCATTAACCTGTTATTAATGAATGAACTACAATACTTGGAATCCAGTTTGCATACATTACTTGTTGCTATGTCTGACAAGCCTCTGGCAAGCTTTCAGGTTGTCAAGAACAACCTTTGATTCAAAAGCATGCATAAAATTTGAACACTTAGTAAACAGGTCTATTAATATACACCCGTTTTCTGTAACAGATAAGCCGGATTATGCAGACGTCCATGTGAGTGAATGTCCTATATGCAAAAGAAATGTCGACACATTAGACCGATTCTGCAATGTTTCAAATTTATGCACATTTCTTCTCTGAGCACCTAGTGACGAGCTATTCCATTAACCTGCTTTATATAAATGAGCCTCAAAGCTTGGAATCCAGTTTGCATACATTACTTGTTGCTTTCTCCGACAAGCTTTCAGATTGTAAAGAACAACCTTTGTCTGACAGGTATTATAAAGATTGCTCGGAGAAGAATTGTGCATAAATTTGAATACATTACAGAACCGGTCTATTCACTCACGAATTAAATACATGCATACATGATAACTACTCTTGACAATCTAAGAGCTTTGTAGGAGATTTCCGAAATATAGAAACATTTCGTATTCAACTTCTAGTACGTCCATACGCCTTTTAAAACCTGAACCTGACCTGATAAGATTCATTTAAAGGTCCCCAGAAATCCAAATGCAAGTTAATTTCTGTTGATGTGCGGGCATGCATACAACTCATATTTTGTTATTAAAACATCTAAAGATGTTTCATAGATTTTTAAATATTTTTTGAAATATTTTTTCCTAGCCTCTTAAGCTCCACCCCCCCAAAAAGCTCCAGATCTTATTCCCGAGATGACATCATCTGCCAATCATTAGTCAGCCATACTAACATTCTACAATACAGAGTGGAATGTAACTTCCCCCAGCTCAGCACATGCTCACAATAGAATTGCATGCTTTCAAACAATACCTCCTCATTACCCTTCTTTTCGTGGTGATGCTACAGCATGTCTGGCATAGCAACTCCTATGTAGGCATTGTATGGTCCATTAGAACAGATGGTTATCTCTGGCAAAGCTACATACCACTTTCTCTCCTTAGCTCACTAATGATTGACAGATGATGTCATCTCGGGAATAAGATCTGGAGCTTTTTTGGGGGGTGGAGCTTAAGAGGCTAGGAAAAAATATTTCAAAAAATATTTAAAAATCTATGAAACATCTTTAGATGTTTTAATAACAAAATATGAGTTGTATGCATGCCCGCACATCAACAGAAATTAACTTGCATTTGGATTTCTGGGGACCTTTAACTATGCTTCATTGTCCATACGATATGACATCTATCTCAGGCGACATCTATCTCAGGCCTTATTTTCTGAGCATATTCACGGGATGGACAATGAATCGAAATGATTTGCTTTTTCCATAATAATTATATGAGATAACTCGGCGTACTCTCAAACAGACGTGAGATCTTAAATGTGTATAGAGCAAAACGCGATTTGACAGAGAAAACCAAATAAACGAAATTAATTTGAAAACAGATTTTTGATTTTGATAGTTGGGCCTTAAAGGTTGCTGAAAATTTAAGGAAAACTTTTGTTGTTGAGTGTAGGAAACAGCCCTCTCGAAACTTGAAAGCTAGGGTAGTAAGATTTTGTTCTCACTTACTCAGAATAATCATTAAAACTAATACTTTCTACTTATAGCTTTATATGGCATACTTCGAGTAGTTTCTTTTTACAATTCACGGAATATTTTCCAGGAAACTTACGGTCACACTGGGAAAACTTCGCAAAACCATATTGCAGGAATCAAATTTCCTGGAAATGTCTGCCAGCGTGACCGCACTTTATTTTGTACCTGAAAAAAGCTATGTTCATACTTGATACGATCCTTCGAAAGCCAAGCCTGGACCAAATTCTAAGCTTATACTATCATGACTATATAGTCACATCAAATTTATAAAGAAAAAGTGCCGACTGTGGCCATTGTTTTCCTTCTCCACTTCTGAAAGATGAGGACGTGAAGAAGGAAGACAAGAAGACAAAGAAAAATTGATATATATATAAAGTGCCGACTGTGGCCATTGTTTTCCTTCTCCACTTCTGAAAGATGAGGACGTGAAGAAGGAAGACAAGAAGACAAAGAAAAATTGATATATATATAGAGAGTGAGAGTGAGAGTGAGAGTGAGAGTGAGAGTGAGAGTGAGAGTGAGAGTGAGAGTGAGAGTGAGAGTGAGAGTGACATGAGGAGAGAAAGGGAGGTGGTGAGGAGCGAGAAATAGAGAAAGAGGGGAAATAGATATGAAGAGAGAGAGAGAGAGAGAGAAAGAGGGGAGAAAAAAAGAGAAAGAGGGAGAGATAGCTTTAGAGAGAGAGAGAGAGAGCGCGAGAGATAGAGATGCCTCACAGAAAGGTACATACAATAAAGAAAAGGGAGAATATAATGAACATAAAGAGATAAAGCGCAGAAAACAAATTATAAATTGCAAAGGACAAGAGAGAAAGGGGAATACAAAATATAGCATGATATAAAAAGAATGAGAAATAACAGAATAAAAAGCTGAAGGGTCCATTTTCGTATCTAATCATCTTTTTTCGGAAATTATAAATTGGAAAGGACAAAGGGGAATACAAAATATAGCATAATATGAAAAGATGAGAAATAACAGAATAAAAAGCTGAAGGGTCCATTTTCGTATCTAATCATAATGTGGGGTAGAATTTAAACCCTACGTTCTCGAATTGGCCCGAAAGAGAAATAGTTATTTGACAACTGAAACCCATGCATATTTTTGCCAAAATCGCCCAAAACTACTTACTATAGGCAGCTTTTAAACCCACAATTACCCCATTTATCAAATTTTTGTACAATTAGTTTTATTGTGGAATTTTACCCATACTGTAATTTGACAATGACCCCAAAAGAACATACGGACAGAATAGAAATAAAGGGAAGACAGAGGACAAGAGAAATAAACAAAAAGTATCATTCAGGTAAAACAATCTTTAAGACAAACGTTTAACAATGGGCGGATCCAGGATTTTTAAATTAAATTCGAGATAAACAATTGTCTAACAAAAGGGAGGGGTCCCGTGACACTCTACGTTTCCTAACCCTTAACAAATATTCTTATTTCACTTCAATTATTCTACATTTTCCTACTTTTATCTTTACTTTTTAAACTCTCCCTTGCTTTCTCTCTTGCTCTCTCTTTCCACCGCTTTCGGCCAATCATCATTTTACTCCCATATTGCTATAACTCGGCGCATTAACCTTATCTGGCTAATTCAGATTTTGTTGTCAAAAAATAATGAACAAAATGTGTTAACCAGTTTGATACAATGTTATATAATTGTCAAATATTGAATATGAGTAGTGACATGATTTTCTGTTTCATTATTTATATCAATATGATATCCTATTTGATGTTATATAATCTGTCACATGTTAAATCCGAGAAGTCCTATTATGATTTGCTATATTTTCTTTGTTTCCATTTCATTTCCATATGATTGTTATGCTTTGTATTGTAAAACAATATTGATGTCAATGTCAATGAAGTTTCTTAATAAAATACCAAATACAAAACAAAAACAAATCACGCACGTTTTTAGCCGTTGGGGGTAATTCTAATGATTGCTTTACAAGCACTTTAATGTGTAAATCACTTCACGATGTATTACAGTAAACCTTTAAAATTAAATAATTAAGACGGTAAATAAAACTGTTAAAATGATACACCCGAACGAAATCTCTCCGAGCATTCGCCCTTAAATTCCCACGACGTTTAACGCCAAAACTGAAGTGTACAACATGGAAAATCCGTTAAAAAAAATTAAATTTCTTCCTTTCTACTTTTAATAAACTAATGCTGTGCAGATTTAAAAACTAGGTAGAAAAGTTTATTTCTCGATAACAATTGTTTAGAACAGTGTTGTGCTGGTAAGTAATTTAGTTGCCGGTTGAATCTTTTCCCGTCATTCTCTCAGTGAAAAGTCGGGCAACGTATGTTACTTGTTGGCCTGCTTTCTTGTTTGCTCCGTATCAGCTCCTGACACATTGCTCTCGACTTCCTGCGTATTTTCTTCATTTGCTGCCGCCGCCTCCGCTTGATAAGCCACAGTTGAAGATTGCGTTTCAGTTTCAGTTTCAGTTTCTGTGGGCTTCGCAGTCTCTGTTACAGGTGACGACGCAGACTCGGTCACTGCTGACGCGACAGCCTCGGTTGCTTCTGACGCAACATACTCTGCTATTTTTGTGGTCGCAGACTCGGTAGCTCCTGACGTAACAGACTCAGTTGCTTCCGGGACAACAGACTCGGTAACTGCTGCCGCAGAAGTTTTTACTGACGGTGTGGTATCTTCATCTTCTGATGCATTGGTAGATGGTTTCGATGATTCTTGAAGATTTTCTCCGGCATGCTGACTACCAATCTCCGCTTCTTCCTCTTCATCCCCATGGGCGTAGTACTGCTGTGAAGCAAATAGGTAGTCAATCTGATCTTGAAGGTAAACCAGTACGTTCTCTAAATCTGTGGAAGAAATAAATGCAGAGAAAATAACACCAGCTAGCATTTTATCGTCTACCCATCCATATTGATCTGAAGTCATTCACGCTTGCACATTCTTCCGTGCTCTCTGGTTCCAGAACAAACATCTTCTCCTCGCTTCAATCTGACCACTAACGTCAAAGCTCATTCACCTTCATTGCACCCACCCTCTGGAAATCTCCCCTCGCTATCCGTACTACACCAACGCTACAAACCTTCGATACCGCACTCGAGACGAGATATTTAAAGAATTGATTGATTATCGTAATGTCACATGATTTCCTATCTTTACTACTGGTATTGTTTTTATAATTTTTTGTTAAGATACGATTGTACTACAATTTCTTCTGTTTGGAGCCAGAAGGTCGTTAACTCATATACAGAGTTAACGGGCTTAGTCAGAAAGGGTGGGTAGCGTCGCGTCGCGTTGACGCGAAGGCAACCATTCGTCCAAAGCCCCCCCCCCCGAATTGGCCGAAAGGGTGCGTTGGGAGCGTCGTGTCGCGTTGCGTTGACTGGAACGCCACCATTCGTCGAAAGCACCCCCGGTTTTGCCGAAAGGGTGCGTTGACTTTTTTTTTCTAAATACAGTGTATTATTATTATCAGCGGTTCCAGGATTTTGTAAAGGGAGGGGGGGGGGGCAGAAATGCAGGGCTGTCATCAGAGGCGGATAAAGGAATTTGTAAAAAGGGGGGGGGGGCACAGAAATGCAGGTTTGTCATCAGGGTGGATCCAGGATTTTGTAGAGTGGGGGGCAAAGAAATGCAGGTAGGTCATCAGGGGTGGATCCAGGATTTTGTAGAAAGGGGGGTGGCAAACAAGTGGTTTGTCATCAGGGGCGGATCCAGGATTTTGTAGAAGGGGGGGGGGGGCGCACAGATATGCAGGTCTGTCAGCTTTGGAGGGAGATCTGTATTTAAATTGCTCAGCAGGGGGGGGGGAGGTGACGAGAATTTTTTTTGCAAGCCCTTCAAAAGTCCAATCTTCCTCCCCATAATTCTCAGCAACAAAAAAAAGTTCTAAAGGGGGGGGGGGGGCATAAAGCATACTTTTCTTTCAAATGGAGGGGCACGGGCCGAGATCCGTAAATCTGCCACTGTCACGAATATTCTGTTAGAAAAAGTCCAAACGCACACTTTCGGCAAAACTGAGGGGAACCTGGATCCGCCCCTGATGATCTACCTGCATTTCCATGCCCCCCTTTCTACAAAATCCTGGATCCGCCCCTGACAGCCCTGCATTTCTGACCCCCTCCCTTTACAAAATCCTGGAACCGCTGATAATAATAATACACTGTATTTAGAAAAAAAAAGTCAACGCACCCTTTCGGCCAATTCGGGGGGGGGGGGGGCTTTGGACGAATGGTTGCCTTCGCGTCAACGCGACGCGACGCGACCCACCCTTTCGGACTTAGCCGAGTTAATGCCCTCCCGGCTCTGAACAGACGATTTGTAGAATATGTGATATATGTGATAATAACTAGATACAATATTCCTGACTTTCACTTCCGATATTCTTACTTTAACACTTGCAAAGAAATTAAATGTATCTACATGTACTTTAATTTATAATGGATTATTACATTATCAGTTCGCGTCACGGACAGACATTTCAAAATTTTCCAAGTTGGGAGGCTTGTAAAAATAAGTGAATAGATGTGATGGATTGCTTTATGATTTACTGTGGAGTGCATCACTAGGTGTACTGAAAAGTGATAAAATTTGGTTGTCATGGTTACTTATTTAAATGAGAATCAATAAAATACTGCATTTCTTAGAGTGGGAGATAGAAATTTTGTGTTGACTTCTCATTAATCTTTTTCTATCATCAGAACATGATCTTGTCTAATACCTTTACTTGCATAAACTTTTAATCAATGCATAAACAAATTTTGCCCATGTGACCTACTGTGTGTCTGGGTGTGTGTGGATGTGCGTTTGTTTAGCATTATGTCCGAGGACATTTTCGGAGAGAGAACAAGAAAAAAATCATGACAACAATGGTCCTCGGAAGCCGGACAATAGTCCTCGAACGTCGAACGATGAATTTGTGCTTTATTCCGTCGACTGTCCGAGGACGAGTAACAATAGAGGAACAATAGTTGTCCTCGGAAGTAAAGCCATGTAAACGTGGGTGTGTGGGTGTGTGTGTGTGTGTGTGGGGGGGGGTGTGATTGTGGGTGAGTAGTCATTGTATTATGTTATGCTCTGTAGATTAGTCTTCATACCATGTATATAATATTATGTTGTATTTGGTGTTGTCATTAAGTATTCTGTAGTATCTTGCCGTAAAGGGGCCCCACCTACAAGCTTAGCTTCTCATGGGGTCCTAAAACCTTTCAATCAAATAACGATGTCATTTATACCATTGTTCCATATTGTATTCTCATATATTTGATTGTTTGGTTTTGAATAAATTTGAATTGAATTGAAATGCAATTGTTAGTCAGATAAATTGGCTTCCCTATCAGATATTTGAAATTTCAAATCAGGCTTTAGATTTCATAAGAGATGTGAAAAATGTACGTCACAGATGGAAATTTTGCTAAAAGTGTAATTTTTTGACAACACCCCTGCTTTTAAATAGTTTGGTCCAAGAACTCTGGTACCTTAGAACCCTTTGAAGATCCAAATTTCTAGTAACTTTCTATGTATTTCATGGTAATGATAGTGTTTGATTAATTTTATGATAAAATATATTTGTGTCACGGACGGACAGAAATGCTTACTCTTAACCGATCACGCTCTGATCAAGAGTCTGTTATTGTCTTTACTTGTAAGGCGCTTTCTATACCACTATATTATGCTCTATGATTTAATATTATCGTTAGTTTTACCGACCTACATTTGTTAAGTGCTAGATATTTTACAGGAAGGTAAATTTAAAGCAGCTGAAGAAACGGGGAATATAGATTTTTTAAAGACATGTTCTTTATGGTGTGATAAGTTAATTTGCATTCTTATTCGGAATATTTAGATGTTAAATTAGCTATTCTACTTTACCTAGTTGTTCTAATGTTGTCACTCGCTGCTCAAGAGATTCCACAGACGCAACCAAAGACCTCACCGTTTCCTCCAGATCTAAAGGGGAGAAAATTGTGAAAAAATACATAATTTAAGTATTTTGATGATGATCCTTCAAAGTAATTTTAAGAGTATAAGTCTTTATCAAAGATAGGTAAAAAAAATAAGAACAATGAAGTACAATCTGAAATGTTTATGAAATGAAATAGAAGATGGAGAATGATTCACGTCAAGTGTATTTTCAGGAGCGTATTAATAGTTTTTATAGGAATTACTTGGCCCCAAAGTGGGAGACACTGTATATCTGGAGATGACATTTGCATGATAGCTGTATGTATGAATATCTATTTGACTGTATACCATTCGTTAGTCGTTCTTACCTACAAATGGAAGAGAACAGCCCTCTTCGTCACGACCATTGCTGCAGTCACTCCTACCATCGCATCTGTCACCAATGACACAGTAGTTGTTGCCACAGTCAACCTGTCCCGCTGGGCATCTACTTGTTGTCGGTGGACACCCACTTTCGTCTGCCCCGTTGCTGCAATCGGATCTCCCGTCACATCTGCCCCCAAGGACACAGAAGTTATTGCCACAGTCAACCTGTCCACCTGGACATCTACTTGTTGTCGGTGGACATTCTCTTTCGTCTGCCCCGTTGCTGCAATCGGATCTCCCGTCACATCTGCCACCAATGACACAGTTGTTGCCACAGTCAACCTGTCCACCTGGACATCTACTGGTTGTCGGTGGACATCCACTTTCGTCTGCCCCGTTGCTGCAATCGGATCTCCCGTCACATCTGCCACCAAGGACACAGAAGTTGTTGCCACAGTCAACCTGTCCACCTGGACATCTACTTGTTGTCGGTGGACATTCTCTTTCGTCTGCCCCGTTGCTGCAATCGGATCTCCCGTCACATCTGCCACCAACGACACAGAAGTTGTTGCCACAGTCAACCTGTCCACCTTGACATCTACTTGTCGGTGGACATCCACTTTCGTCTGCCCCGTTGCTGCAATCGGATCTCCCGTCACATCTGCCACCAATGACACAGTTGTTGCCACAGTCAACCTGTCCACCTGGACATCTACTTGTTGTCGGTGGACATTCTCTTTCGTCTGCCCCGTTGCTGCAATCGGATCTCCCGTCACATCTGCCACCAATGACACAGTTGTTGCCACAGTCAACCTGTCCACCTGGACATCTACTGGTTGTCGGTGGACATCCACTTTCGTCTGCCCCGTTGCTGCAATCGGATCTCCCGTCACATCTGCCACCAATGACACAGTTGTTGCCACAGTCAACCTGTCCACCTGGACATCTACTGGTTGTCGGTGGACATCCACTTTCGTCTGCCCCGTTGCTGCAATCGGATCTCCCGTCACATCTGCCACCAAGGACACAGAAGTTGTTGCCACAGTCAACCTGTCCACCTGGACATCTACTTGTTGTCGGTGGACATTCTCTTTCGTCTGCCCCGTTGCTGCAATCGGATCTCCCGTCACATCTGCCACCAACGACACAGAAGTTGTTGCCACAGTCAACCTGTCCACCTGGACATCTACTTGTTGTCGGTGGACATTCTCTTTCGTCTGCCCCGTTGCTGCAATCGGATCTCCCGTCACATCTGCCACCAAGGACACAGAAGTTGTTGCCACAGTCAACCTGTCCACCTGGACATCTACTTGTTGTCGGTGGACATCCACTTTCGTCTGCCCCGTTGCTGCAATCGGATCTCCCGTCACATCTGCCACCAATGACACAGTTGTTGCCACAGTCAACCTGTCCACCTGGACATCTACTTGTTGTCGGTGGACATTCTCTTTCGTCTGCCCCGTTGCTGCAATCGGATCTCCCGTCACATCTGCCACCAAGGACACAGAAGTTGTTGCCACAGTCAACCTGTCCACCTGGACATCTACTTGTTGTCGGTGGACATCCACTTTCGTCTGCCCCGTTGCTGCAATCTGATCTTCCGTCACATCTGCCACCAACGACACAGTAGGTGTTGCCACAGTCAACCTGTCCTGGAGGACAAGACTCCAAGTTGCAGTTCTCTTCATCAATTCCGTTATGGCAGTCATTGTAGCCATTGCAAGGCCGTGTTCCAGCGATACACTGGCCGTCACCACAGCTAAACTCATCGTCTAAACAAGTTGATTCAATCTGTGAAACGGAAAGTTGGTAATTGAACACAAAAAAAAAATAAAACAAAAATTAATTTTCTTTTAATTTTAATCCATTTAAATGCTGAAATGGCATTACGTAAAATACACCTTTCACGAAGCTTAGGACATCTTTTCTCTTTGGTTTTTGATTAAGCATCCAAAGGGTTCTGGATTATTTCACCGGCTATAGCCTAGCTGCCCTGATAAGGCACTGAAGCATTCAGTGAATATTTTCCGTACCCACCTTTATTCACATAGTTGGATTCGAACCCCGTTTCTTGTGATCAAGAGTCCGGAAACTTATCCACGAGACCGAAACATCTCTATTGGTATCACCGCTTGTTTACATATACCGCTTCTGCGCAGTTGGTTTCGTCTTCGCCAAAGCTGCAATCCGGTTCGCCATCGCACTTCCAAGGGGCTCCAAGGGGAAAAAATTACCCCAATATTTAGGGGCCGTCTGACACCCCATTCCAACGGAAATCGTTGTCCGTTTTGTAATTTCAAGTCATACTACTTCCTACTGACAAAGTTTGGTGCAAGGTGGAGATGGGGTGAAATCGACCAGACTTTGGGGCTTCCTTTGTGGGCTCTGGGGGCTAAACCCGACAGCTACGTTCAGGCTGACAACCTTTTTGTCAAGGACTTAGACGGTCTAAGCAACTTTAAGGGGTCAAATCTTATGGGTAAATTGGGGGGGGGGGGGCGACTATTTCGGGACAGGCTCCCAGGCTAATGTGGGTGAAGAGTGCAGCAAATAAAGATCGATGTCTCGCCGATATGTTGTTCATATACTAGCTAAGGTTTGACCAGATCCTAAGGAGACTACTAGATCAAGGCATCATTTAAGAATAGCTCGATGAAACTACAAAACATTTGTCTTAATACTGGATGTATCAAGCTCATTGGGATACAAGATACTTCAATCTAACTTAGAAATGGTCCTAAACACAAAGGTTCTCACGTAATATTTATTAAGAATAAGTTTGGTGAAATTTTTTTCATTGTTATTCTTAAAATAATGCTCTGAATATTTGATTAGATCTTCACTTTCTGAAAATTTGAGGCCACAAAATCTGTCAGTAATTAATTCAGAACACAATATTTGCCATTGTAGTCATTTTTGCCAACGTTTTGCCATCTCGTGTCCTAAATGATTCATGACTTTGGGATAAAAGGGGTGCTCTGGAATTTCAGCTGCAATGTGCACAATGGTAGCAGTGGTGTGCTCTGATTTAATTACCGATACAATCAAAAAGTGAAAATCTAATTAAATAGTATTCAAAGAGATGTAATTTGAAAACCTCAGTCCGATACGATTTATAAATTTTGAGTTATTAAGAAAAAGTGTCAAAACGTTTTTTACACCTAATGCGACGAATAGCCTCGATACTGAGGCAAGAAAATGCGCTTAGTGTTCATGTCCCGTCATAACTTAGATTTACACTCCCAGAGCCGATTCTCATGATCCATGCATTTTACTAGTAAAGCGGGTGTGTCAAACAGTCTAAGAATATGAAGAATTATAAATAAGGTTGGAAATTAATCTCACCTTTTCGACGAATCGGCGCCGTCCATTTTCTTTGTTTTTTTCAAGGGATATTGCGAATATTCCTGGAAGAAGACAAGCTATGACAATCAGAGAACAAGATTTCATCTTGGATGAGAGCAGTTTTACAGTGTCTCAAAGCAATATGACCTTCAGCTCGGACCTCAGTATCTCGGATTGCCCCGCCCAAATCTATTAGTTGATCATCGAAGTCCTGACTGAATGCTTCATTTGCCCGTAATAAGCCACTTCGGAGTTGCAATCTGAGCATGAGCAGATAAAGGTCATCTGTACCAAATTCTAAAACCCACTGACACTAATATTCGATATGTGCTCATGAATGTCATGTAATCATTATTCAGTTATGCACTAATGGTGCATTCCATGATATCCAGGTGGAAGTATTCTTTTTAAAGGGGGAAACAAAAGCTATTCATGAGGCACCTCTATTACTCCCAGAGTTATTTTTCTGAAGTGCACATAAAGGGACCATCCATGTCTAAAATATCTGTGGATATTTGGGGTCATTTGTACCATGCGCTAACCCCGAACTGGCTTATTAATACACACCAGTTTTCTGTAAGAGATAAGCCGGATTATGCAGACGTCCATGTGATTGAATATCCTATATGCAAAAGAAATGTGCACATATTAGACCGATTCTGCAATGTTTCAAATTTATGCACATTTCTTCTCTGAGCGCCTAGTGACGAGCTATTCCATTAACCTGCTTTATATAAATGAGCCTCAATGCTTGGAATCTAGTTTGCATACATTACTTGTTGCTTTCTCCGACAAGCTTTCGGGTTGATGCTGATGACGACCAAAGCTTGTGTGAAGCTTGTCCTCAAGCAAAAAAAAAAAAAAAGAAAAAGAAAAAAAAAGCAGAGTGGATTCCATCCATAGACATGATTGAGGTGTCCGTGAATCAAATAACTCGTCAACAATGGTTGAACAAGCATCTAGTAATTAGAATACATTACAAATGTATATTGGACGTACAAGTTGAGGAAGAACGAGTTGACTTGCTTATCCAATACCGCTTCGGTAATGTTTGCAAACTTTATACATACCTGTCAGACAAATGTTGTTCTTGACAACCTGAAAGCTTTGCCGGACATAGCAACAAGTAATGTATGCAAACTGGATTCCAAGCTCATTTATAAAAAAGCGGGTTAATGGATAGCTCGTCACAAGGTGCTCAGAGAAGAATTGTGCATAAATTTGAATACATTACAGAAACGGTCTATTCACTCACGAATTATATACATGCATACATGATAAATACTCTTGACAATCCAAGAGCTTTGAAGGAGATTTTCGACATAGCAACATTTCGTATTCAACTTCTAGTACGTCCATACGCCTTTTAAAACCTGAACCTGACCTGATAAGATTCATTTAACTATGCTTCGTTGTCCATACGATATGACATCTATCTCAGGCGACATCTATCTCAGGCCTTATTTTCTGAGCATATTCACGGGGTGGACAATGAATCGAGATGATATTTTGCCTTTTCCATAACATATGAGATAACTCGGCGTACTGTCAAAAGACGTGAGATCTTAAATGTGCACAGAGCAAAACGTGATTTGACAGAGAAAAACAAATAAACAACATTAATTTGAAAACAGAGTTTTGATTTTGATAGTTGTGCCTTAAAGGTTGCTGAAAATTGAAGGAAAAATTTTGTTGTTGAGTGTAGAAAACGGCCCCCTCGAAACTTGAAAGCGAGGGTAGTAGGATTTTGTTCTTACTTACTCAGAATAATCATTAAAACTAATATTTTCTACAAACTACATCATTAGCTTTCTAGCTTTATAGCTTTATATGGCATACTTCGAGTAGTTTCTTTTTACAATTCACGGAATATTTTCCAGGAAACTTACGGTCACACTGGGAAAACTTCGCAAAACAATATTCCAGGAATCAAATTTCCTGGAAATGTCTGCCAGCGTAACCGCACTTTATTTTGTACCTGAAAAAAGCTATGTTCATACTTTATACGATCCTTCAGAAGCCAAGCCTGAACCAAATTCTTAGCCTACTATGACTATAGTCACATCAAATTAAAAAAAAAATGCCGACTATGGCGATTGTTTTTCCCTTCTCCACTTCTGAAAGATGAGCACGTGAAGAAGGAAGACAAGAAAAAGAGAAACGGGGATATATATATATATATATATATGAGAGAGATAGAGAGAGAGATGAGGAGGAGAGAGAGAAAGAGAGAGAGAGAGAGATGGAGAAATAGAGAGATAGAGGGGAGAGAAAAAGAGAAAGAGAGAGAGAGATAGAGAAATATAAGAGATATAGATATAGAAAGAGAGAGAGATGCCTCACAGCAATGTACTTAAAAGAAAGAAAAGGGAGAATATAATGAACATAAAGAGATAAAGCGCGGAAAACAAATAAATTTGTAAAATCAGCACTGATTTTCTTATTTACTACATAAATCTATATACCTACCTATTATGCTAGTCGCTTGACTACGCTTATGCTATGGTCAGACGGACAGATACGCGCGATACGCATGTCTGCGGATGTGCATCCGTAAAAATCCGTAGAAATCCGCAGCAATCCGTATCATGCGTATCATCCGTAAGTGCATCCGTAAAAATCCGTGGGAGTGCGCAGGAATCGAGGTCTTCCGCGAAAAAGTTTTGAAAATCTCAAAATTATTTTAAATTTCCCGCGCAAGGTCTTTTGCGCAGAATTTAGGTAGAATTTGCGTATTGTTCCGTATCATGCGTATTGATCCGTATCTTTGCGTATTTTTGCGTAAAACGTCCGTATCCATCCGTAACCTAATCCGCAGGATCCGCAGACATACGCAGATCCGCAGCGTGAATTTTGAAAATCTCAAAATTCTGCTGCGGATGAAATATACGTAAGCATCCGCAAAATATACGTTATCCATACATAAACTACGTAACTCATACGTATCGTCCGTAAGTCATCCGTAAGTCGTCCGTGACATGTGTCAGCGGGTTGGCAGCGGATGGGCTCATCAACAGGTTTTACCCGTAACATCCGTAATTCATACGTAACATCCGTAACTAATCCGTATCGTCCGCAGAATATAGGTAACTTTTGCTCAAATTTGCGTTATTTGGGGGTAAAAATTACGCATTTTCATTATCCAAATATACGCAGGCATCCGCAGGTCCGTAACATGGCCGTGTGACTGTAGCATAACCGTTCGAGAATTTTAACACAAATGAGTCACCCGCAGTAATACGCAACGGCCATCTTCCTCTATTGCGAGCAACCCCAAGTAATAAAACATGTTGCTTGCAAGGCGAGGGGAAGGAGGGAGGGTCATAGGTAGGTATACAGATTTATCTAGTAAGTAAGAAAATCAGTGCTGATTTTACAAATTTACTTCAATAAATCATATATACCTACCTATTATGCTAGACTAGCACCCATTCAAACCGGGTGGCGTGTTTTAAGTGAAGAAGGGAACAGGGAAGACACCACCGCCTTCAAGGTGGCAGACGCAAATAATTCCTCACCTGCAGGGACATCCCTAAGGTAGCTAAAATTAAGGAATTGGGCGAAAGCCAATAGGCAGCCCTCAAAAAATCATTAAGTGTCACGCCTTGAAAAAGGGCCCAAGAAGTGCTAACACTACGAGTGTCATGAGCATGGGGCTTACTCTCTGATAGGAGAGCCTCTGGGCCAGCGGCCCGAATAGCTTCAACAATCCATCTAGAAATGGAATCAAGAGAAGCAGGAGAAAAGGGCTCTCGACTGATCAGAAACAACTGATCATCTTTGCGACGTGTCATAGTCAAACTAACACCCTTTCTCTCCCAACGAACACGACCGGGAGTAAGACAGAGGGCATGTAGGGTACTGCGCCTCTGACCAGAAGCGAAGCTTCACCTAACGGTTCGAAAAGAGGCTTAGCCAGGGCTTCTAGAACCCGAGGCAAACTCCAGACGGGACTAATTGAGAACGAGGGGGACGTTTCAGAAAGAAAGACCGAATTAATCCACTCAACAGCGGGGAATTAGAGCTCCCCCAGCCATCCGGAAATGAATGGCACCGATCGCAGCCTCGGATAGTAGTGATAGACCTTCCTTTGTCAAACAGCGAGGTTAGAAAAATCCGCAATTGAACCAAAGGAGCCTTAGACGGGGTTTGATCCCGTGCCTTACACCATTGAGAAAAGGCTGATAGACGGGAATTGAAAATTTCCCTAGTAGAAACCCTACGACTGGACATTACAAAATATGCGGCCCTTTCAGAAAGACCTGTTTCGCAGATTCCCCGATAGGGGCCAGGCAGTCAAATGAAGGGACGCTGGAATGTGGTGAAGAATCCCCGAAAGGGGTAGCGACAACAGATCCGGTCTCAACGGAAGAAGAAACGGTTGAGCCACCAGAAGGCTCACTAACTCTGGGAACCAATTCCTCCTGGGCCAAAAGGGAGCTATTACAAGCACCCGAGCCCGATCTTCCCTGATCTTCTGCAAGACTCGCAGCATCAGCTGGAAGGGAGGAAAGGCAAACGCTCGAAGATTCTCCCGACTGAGAGAGAATGCATCCAGGGCCCAAGCCTCCCGGTCGCGAACACGGGAGCAGTACCTCGGAAGCTGGTGGTTGAGAGCGCAATATAGGTCCACCTCTAGCGGACCCCAGCAATTGTAAATAAGGGAAAAAACCTCTGGAAGGAGCTTCCATTCTGATGGAAGACACCTGCCCCGGGATAGGAAGTCCGCAATGAGGTTTTCCTGACCGGGGATGAAAAAGGCAACAGGCATGATCGCCATGTGACGACACCACTTCCACAGTTGCGCTGCTAAGGCATCCAGGGTGGCAGAACGAGTGCCTCCCTGCCGATTGATATAAGCCGCAACTGTGACATTTTCCGTAAGAATCAGAACTGAACGACTGAAAAGTCGTCTTCTGAAGTGCAGCAGAGTTAAGAAAACTGCCATGAATTCCAGGACTTTGATATGGGGTAGAGTCCCAAGATAAGACCAAGCCCCGAAAACGTACTGCCGTTGCAATGTCCGTCCCCCCTATCTGTCGAGACTGAGATCGACGGAAGGGGGGTACGGAAGGGTTTGCCTCGCGAGAGAAACTCCGCATTCGTCCAACGGGAGAGAAGGGATTTGATTGCTACTGGTACTGGAATCCAGACCAAGAGAGAATCCCTGCACGGTTTGTAAAACCTGAGGAGATGCCTTTGAAAAGGTCTCATAAGGAGCCGACACTCTTCTAGAACATCGACCAGACTGGCTAGATAACCTCACTGCCTGGCCCTGACCCTTCTGGCCAGCATCAGCCTGCAAGCCGCTGAGACAAGTGAGTATTCTGTCTCGACTGAGCCGAGCCAATTTATTCTGAATATCTAACACTGCCCCCAGAAATACTGGTCAGCGTGTAGGAATGAACTCTGACTTTTCCCAATTTATTAGGAAACCTAAGTCTTGAGTGACTTTATTTGACGAGCATGCGTGCCTCGTCTAAAGACGGTCTTGCGACTCCGCTAACAGGAGCCAAATCGTCCAGATAGCAAAATAGCCGAAGGCCGCGGCGCCTCAGCGAGGCTGCCAAGACAGCCACTACCCGCGTGAACACCCGAGGGGCAGCCCAAAGGGAAGAGCGCGAAAGCGGAAAGTCTCTGAAAGGAAGGAAAATCCCAGAAGGTCGCGTGAAGCGCAATGAATAGGAATATGGAAATACGCATTTTTGAGATCTCGAGATCGCGTAATCCTTCCTCTTGTCTTGATCAACGGGAGAATTGAGGCGATAGTTTCCATCTGAAAATGCACCGGAGGAAAGAATTTGTTTATTCTCAAACGTCCGCTTCTCCCGCGAAGGGGGTATGACGGAGTAACAGCAGGTCAAAGAGATTCGATCATACCAGTATGCCCTCCGAAGGAGGGCTAGAGTCTCAACTAAAAATGTGACCTTTGACATGCCATAGGCTTAGCATTGGATGCATTGTGGGAGCTATGTCCGATTTGAACAGTGATCTAGGAGGGTCAATTTCAATAAATGTTTATTCATGAGGAATGACGTCAAAAACTCGTTAAATACTGTTCGATGATTGGTTAGTGGATCATATTAACATAATGTTTTATGTATAAGATCATACAAAAACATTTGTTTTTCATTCCCACAATTCCCTAAGATATGGACACCAAATAGGGAAAATGGCGGCCGTACGGGTAGTGCTACTTTTGTGCCATTTCAACACAAATCTCAAGAAAACCTCGTTTTTGAGAAATTTTTGTTTTAGGAGGAGTTTGTCTAGTAAATCTCACGAAAGCAGAAGATTCTCCGGGGGACATTCTTATCAAAGTAATGCCGTATGATGCCATGAAATGTAAGTAAATACGTATTTTGTATAACGTTCCTCTTGATAATTGGGATGTGTTCGTCGTGGCTGCTAGTGAGTTCACTGTACAAAACGTATTAGCCCACATTCCACCCAGTTCCCCCTCTCTTGCATGACAAAACAAAATTATTATCTTTGATTGAACTCTAAAACGGGCATTTCGAATAGTCTATTGGTAATATTTATCGAAAAGATCAGAAATTTTCCGAAGATCTCTATATTATGATAGCGCTCAGACCTAAAAAGTAAAGCGCATGGCTTCATTACCGACAATCTGCGCGCGGTAGATGTTGACCTGTTCAAAATTGATCATGACACTGAATGCGGAAGATCCTCACTCTGGGAAGCTGGGCCGCACCGGGTAAGATCTTGCCCAGCGGTCTGTTAGTTTTGGGTGCGCCGATCCTGGCCGTCTAACTGCGCTTTGCCTATACGGCTACGATAGCCAAAGTAAAAGTTGCAGGTGCCCTGGATCTAGGCCTACCTTAGTCTTTTAGAGTTAGACCATCGCCTTCAACTTTGTTTAAGTAGGGTCTAGAAAGATCAACTTAGAATTTGAATGACAATCTCTTGAATCATGCTGGACCAGATTAAAAATGTTTATTATATATAATAACCTAATTCTGCTACTGAGAGCTGTCTCAATTTCTTTTGTGTACTGTATCGTAGACGTAGTGACAACCATGACAAGTCACCACTGTCACTGAGACGCGACCAGTACATGCGCGAGTATAATATTAATCTAAAAAGTAGAGCTGTGGCATGCTTTTATTACTACTGTGATCCTAATCTCTTGTTCTCTTTTGATTGCAGAGCTATTGGACCAAAGTAGAGAAACACATGGGGACCAGGACCAGATCATCCAATATCGTGATAGACCCTACCTGGGGCTGGGCTGTAGATTATTGTCATCCACTCACTGCAGGAAACCCAAGTTGAACTGGAAAGGTAAATTGTTTTTTGAAAATGTAGACCTCTAAGCCCACATAATTGGTGTAAATTTCAATTTGGTCATAGCTTATATAGGCTCAGACATTGTACTAGTAGCTCTATAAGTATAAGATTAGATCTTATTATTAATAATAGACTTAGATGTGCAGGCCTATCAGTTTCTGTAGACTGTACGTAGACAGTCTGTCTGTACAGTCAAAATCAAAATTCTAAAGTCCAGTAAATTATTTTGATTATACCGTTTACGGATTTAGCCATTTTAAAGTTTACTAGATGTCTTGGTCTAGGAACAAATTTGGAATGGAAGATGAAAATATGCACTTCTTTTAAATGATTTAAACTTACATTTTTCTATAATTAAGAAGGAAGAACAACATATTGTAACTTAAAAGGATAGATGCAGTGGCGGATTTAGGGGGGAGGGCAATCCCGGCCGGTGCCCCCTCCCTTTTGAAACAGCAGTATGCATTGTGCCCCCTCCCTTGTCTTTTTAGAACGGAAAACAATTTTCTTGTTTTTGTGTTGTTTTCTTGCTTGTCAGATATTTATGGAGCAACTTTTGAAGGGCTGGCAATTTTTTTGGTGGTACCCCCCCCCCCCGAGCGACATTTCGAGGGCTGATAACGGATCTCCCTCCTCAAAGTTGACAATCCAGCATTTGTGTGTCCCCCCCCTTATACAAAATCCTGCTGGATCCGCCCCTGGATAGATATACATGTACCCATTTTTGTTTCCTTCTTTAAAATCCAGTCCACAGTCTACAAGAAGTTTAATTTTCTTGTCCTTTCTTTTTGTGTTTTTTAATGCAGGTTGTCAAAGGAAGCTCATCAGTTACATGGCTTGTTAAGTGTCAAGAACGGAGTCATTAAGGATCAAAGTATTTTTTTCTAGAGAGATTTATTGCTAATTTACATAATGGCAAATACATGTATTCTAAATGTCAGCAATGCTATTTCTGAGTTGGAAATTGAATGTCAAAGTATGGGTCAAAAGGGAAGAGCTAAAATACTATTCTTCAGCCTAATTCTAAATTCTTTTCACACTTTAAAAAATACTAAATAAAAACCTTTTAAGTTAGGCACAGCCAATTATCATGTCACCTAAGACTGATGCAGTAATTTAAATTAGAAATATAACCAATAAATTTTCAAAATCAAATAATTTTCCTTTTAATAACAATTGTAATTTAGAAAAAGAGTTATAAAAATGTGGCATGAAAAA
Source organism: Heliocidaris erythrogramma (assembly GCA_025617745.1). Lineage (NCBI taxonomy): Eukaryota > Metazoa > Echinodermata > Echinoidea > Camarodonta > Echinometridae > Heliocidaris > Heliocidaris erythrogramma. The sequence continues at coordinate 56,400,564 of CM046853.1, forward strand.
TGATTTTAGTTAATCATCTTTAATGAAACTTGTGTTCATAATTGTATGCATAAGTATTGCATTAAGATTTAATCATGATATTTATTCGATCTTCAACCTTACGTGATAATCCCTTTCATCAGCTCCTTGAAGCTATCCTGCGATAGCTATGATTATTTTTCTTGATAACACAAATGATTCTATAATCTGTAATTTGTTCCTTTTTATCATCTGTGCAATAATTGTGCAGTCAATCTGGGGCATGTTTCTAGGTAAACAAATCAGGGGCTCGGGAGTTTCAGCCCACGCCGAAATTTTCAAAACTACCATTATTTGGACAAACATCACCTCATATCATTTTGGGCAGTAAGGTGATCTCTTTGTACTTTCATGTCTTGTATATTCTGATGATAATGTGAAGGGATGTACATGGATATATATTACAATCCACCTAATGTATATATCGGATGTCACTAGATAGATTTAAACTTGTTTGCGTACAAAATGAAATAAAATATAAATCGGTATGCCGCGCCCCTCACCTGCCCCATGATTTGTTGTCCATGAACCATGTTATGATCTGTATATTGCATTTCAAGAGAGCATTAACTTTTATGTGATAAGTGAGCTGTTTTAATAAACATCATTTCACACTGAGAAACTTCTATTTGTTGTTTTTCCCCATAATTTTGTGAAATATGTGGTGATGATGATGCAGGCTTATGGTATTCGTTCTGAAGTGTGATGGTGGATTGGTGTAAATACAGCCTTATGCAACCTTGAATAACTGGATGATAGATTTGTGTGGGGCTTTCTGTTGATGGACTCATTTTACAAGAAAAAGGAAGAAAAAAAAAAAAAATCAGATTTGAGGTTTTTGTTTTGTTTCTTGCTGTTTTAGTTGTTGGGTTTTTTTTTGGGGGGGTATTTTTTAAATTTTAAATATTTTATTTTATTTTTTTATTATTTATTTTTTTTTAATTTTTTTTATTTTAATTAATTTTTTTATTATTATTTATTTTATTTTTATTTTTTATTTTTATTTATTTATTTTTTTTTTTGGGGGGGGGGGGGGTACATGCACCAGCCGCCAGTGCATGGTGGTACATATGGGGAACACATTTTCTCTTTGTACTTGAGATATGATAGGCAAGATCTGCAAGGCACAAGGAAAGCGTTCAATGAAGGGAAATGCAATATCAAAGGAGGGCTTCTTTTTTTCTTCATCCTCATGTTTTTGTTCTTCTTCCTCTTCCACTTCCTCTTCTTTGGCATCTTCTTCCTCTTCCCCTTTTTCCTCTTCCTCTTCTTTTTTTCTTTTTTTCTTTATCTTCTTTTTCTTCTTGTTCATCATCTTCTGCTCATTTAGGCTGCACAAGTATAGTAGAAGTACAATTCAATTTTATGTTAATTAGTTATAAACTCATGAATATTCAAATTTATAATTTCAATAACTTACGCGCTGCTCGCTGGTACACTGAAAAAATTTCGGCTTCATAGGCCAATACATGAAAAACGGGAGCAGTGTGCACTTTTGACCCGCCGGAAATTTCCCCAGGGATATTCGGATGCAGAAGCAGAGTTGAGCCCCTCTGCAGCAGGTAATGAAACAGTGACCCGACGGTGTTGTCCCGAGGACAGAGAGGACCAACACCCTACGGCTGTTCGAAACAGAAGCTAGAGAGTTGTGACCACTGCAGACCCGATAGAGTAAGCAGCAGGTCATCAATAACAAATTTATCACCTTCGGTGATATTCAACTCGTCCGCCCTGGGTCCGAGGTCGGAAAGAAAACCTTGAAATGCGGCCAAGTGCATACAGTCTCTGATTTGACCGCCGACATTGCCCCAATGTCTATCCTCGGCCTTAAAAGGGGAGGAAGTGCCTCCCTGCCGATTGATATATGCCGCCACAGTAACATTGTCCGTGAGAATCAGAACCGAACGACTGAGAAGTCGACTTCTGAAATGGAGCAAGGTCAACAGAACTGCCATAAACTCCAGGACATTGATATGAGGAAGAGTCCCAAGATGAGACCAATCCCCCGCAACCGTGCTGCCGTTGCAGTGTCCTCCCCACCCCAACCGAGAGGCGTCCGTCGAAACCGATATCGACGGAAGAGGGGCAGAGAAGGACCTGCCTCGCGCGAGAAACACCTCGCTCGTCCAACAAGCGAGAAGAGACTTGATCTTTACTGGTACTGGAATCCAGACCAAAAGAGAGTCTTTTCCCGGCTTGAAGAACCTGAGGAGATGTCTCTGAAAGGGTCTCATGAGGAGCCGGCAGTCCTCTAAAACATCGACTAGACTGGCTAGATAACCTAGAAACTGAAGCCACTGTCTGGCCGAGACTCTTCTGGCCAGCAAGAGCTTGCGAGCCGCAGAGACAATGGTGAGAATCCTGTCTCGACTGGGCCGAGCTAACTGATTCCTTATGTCTAACACCGCCCCCAGAAAAACTGGGCTGCGAGTGGGGACTAACTCTGACTTTTCCCAATTTATTAGGAAACCTAAGTCTTGAGTAAGAGAGACGAGCAAACGAGTCTCGTCCAACAAACGATCGCGCGACTCCGCAAGGAGAAGCCAATCGTCCAGGTAACAAAACAACCGCAGGCCGCGACGCCTCAGAAAGGCCGCTAGCACCGCTACAACTTGAGTAAAAACCCGAGGGGCCGGGCGCAGCCCGAAGGGAAGAGCCCGAAAACGATAAGTCTCCGAGAGGAAGGAGAACCCCAGAAGATCGCGAGATGCGCGATGAATGGGAATGTGAAAGTACGCGTCCTTGAGATCTATCGAGACCGCGTAGTCTTCCCTTTTGATCAACGGAAGAATGGAGGCAAGAATCTCCATCCGAAAATGAACCGGAGGAATAAATTTGTTTATCCTTTTTAGGTTCAGTATCAAACGAAGTTTTCCCGAGCGCTTGGGAATAACAAATATTGGAGAAAGGGAAAGAGACGGCCTGTCTCTTACCCTTTCTATAGCCCTCTTTTCCAGAAGAGACTCTATCTCCTTTGAAGCATGAGATCGAGACAGGGCAGACATGGGAGGTGACCGAATTCTTATAGCCCCTCCGGGGAGCGAAGCGCAAAGATCTATGAAGAATCCGTCTCGCACGACGGAGAGAACAAACGCGTCCCCGGAGATGGCCTCCCAAGCGGGGAGAAACGCGTGAAGTTGTAAAATCAGCACTGATTTTCTTATTTACTATATAAATCTATATACCTACCTATTATGCCTGTAGTCTTGACTACGGGACCCCTTCGAGAATTTAACACACATGAGTCACAATATTGTGCGCACCCCCCGTAATCCTATTGTCCCCTTCGCCACTCACGCGCGTCAACACGCTACGGCCATCTTCCTCTTTTGCGAGCAATCCCAAGTAGAAACATGTTGCTTGCAAGGAGCGGGGAAGGAGGGAGGGTCATAGGTAGGTATATAGATTTATATAGTAAATAAGAAAATCAGTGCTGATTTTACAAATTTACTGCAATAAATCATATATACCTACCTATTATGCCAGACCAACGCCAACTCAAAGACCGGGAGGCATGTTTCGAGCGGAAGGAAATAGGATTACACCAAAGACTACAAAGAAGACACAGCGGCCTTCAAGGTGGCTGACGCAAACAAAGCTTCACCTGCGGGAATATCCCTAAGGTAGCAAGAAATGAAGGAATTGGGCGAACGCCAATAAGCAGCCTTCAAAATATCAACAAGCGCCACACCTTGAAACAGAGCCCAAGAAGTGCTGACACTACGAGTATCATGAGCACGAGGCTTACTGTCGGATAAAAGAGCCTCTGTGCCAGCGGCCCTAATAGCTTCAACGATCCATCTAGAAATGGAATCAAGAGAGGCAGGAGAAAAAGGCTCTCTAGTGATCAGGAACAACTGATCATCCTTACGATAAGACTTAGTCTTATCAATATACCATTTGAGAGCCCTAACAGGACACCAAACTTTGTCCTCACGCACCGAAGAAAAGTCAGAAAGCGGACAAAGAAAAATCTCAACAGGACCGGAGGTAGCTGTCTGATTCTTGGCAACGAAAGAAGCCCTAGGAATCAACCTAACACCTTTTCTCTCCTAGCGAACATGACCAGGAGAAAGACAGAGAGCATGAAGAGTACTGCGCCTCTGCCCAGAGGCAATAGCTACCAAAAAGAGCGTCTTAACCGTAAGATGATGAAACGAAGCTTCACCTAACGGTTCAAAAGGAGGTTTCGCCAAGGCCTCCAGGACCTTAGGCAGACTCCAAGACGGCACTAACTTAGAAAACGAAGGTCGCTTCAGAAAGAACGAACGAATCAAACCACTTAGTAGCGGGGAATTGGAAATCCCCGAACCATCCGAAAAACCCGAATGAATGGCCCCGATCGCCGAACGGTAGCCTCGGATAGTAGAAATAGGCCTCCCTTTGTCAAATAACGAGATTAAAAAATCCGCAATTGAACCAATAGGAGCCTTAGAAGGGGTTTGATATCTCTCTTTGCACCAAAGGAAAAGGACCGAGAGACGGGAATTGTAAATTTCCCTAGTAGAAACCCTACGACTGGACATTAAAAAGTCCGCGGCTCTATCAGAGAGACCCGACTGTCTTGCAGATTCCCTGACAGGGGCCAAGCAGTCAAATGAAGAGACTCCGGATTGTGGTGAAGAATCCCCGATAGGGGCTGTAACACCAGATCCGCTCTTAACGGGAGAACTAACGGTTGAGCCCTTAGAAGGCTCATAAGTTCCGGAAACCAATTCCTCCTGGGCCAAAAGGGAGCTATTACAAGCACCCTCGCCCGATCTTCCCTGATTTTCCGCAAGACACGCGGAATCAGTTGGAAGGGAGGAAAGGCGAATCCCTGAAGGTTCTCCCAGCTGAGGGAGAAAGCATCGAGAGCCCATGCTCCCTGATCGCGAACACGGGGGCAATACTTCGGCAGCTGGTGATTTAGCACCGACGCAAATAGATCCACTTCCAGTGGACCTAGGCAACTGCGAATGCGGCAAAATACTTCCGGATGGAGCATCCATTCCGATGGAGGATACCTGCCCCGGGACAGAAAATCCGCAAAGCGGTTTTCCCGACCGGGGATGAAAGAGGCCACGGGTGTGATTGCCATGCGACGACACCACCTCCACAGCTGAGCTGCTAGGGCATTCAGGGCAACTGAACGAGTGCCTCCCTGCCGATTGATATATGCCGCCACAGTAACATTGTCCGTGAGAATCAGAACCGAACGACTGAGAAGTCGACTTCTGAAATGGAGCAAGGTCAACAGAACTGCCATAAACTCCAGGACAATGATATGAGGAAGAGTCCCAAGATGAGACCAATCCCCCGCAACCGTGCTGCCGTTGCAGTGTCCTCCCCACCCCAACCGAGAGGTGTCCGTCGAAAACCGATATCGACGGAAGAGGGGCAGAGAAGGACCTGCCTCGCGCGAGAAACACCTCGCTCGTCCAACAAGCAAGAAGAGACTTGATCTTTACTGGTACTGGAATCCAGACCAAAAGAGAGTCTTTTCCCGGCTTGAAGAACCTGAGGAGATGTCTCTGAAAGGGTCTCATGAGGAGCCGGCAGTCCTCTAAAACATCGACTAGACTGGCTAGATAACCTAGAAACTGAAGCCACTGTCTGGCCGAGACTCTTCTGGCCAGCAAGAGCTTGCGAGCCGCAGAGACAATGGTGAGAATCCTGTCTCGACTGGGCCGAGCTAGCTGATTCCTTATGTCTAACACCGCCCCCAGAAAAACTGGGCTGCGAGTGGGGACTAACTCTGACTTTTCCCAATTTATTAGGAAACCTAAGTCTTGAGTAAGAGAGACTAGCAACGAGTCTCGTCCAACAAACGATCGCGCGACTCCGCAAGGAGAAGCCAATCGTCCAGGTAACAAAACAACCGCAGGCCGCGACGCCTCAGAAAGGCCGCTAGCACCGCTACAACTTGAGTAAAAACCCGAGGGGCCGGGCGCAGCCCGAAGGGAAGAGCCCGAAACCGGTAAGTCTCCGAGAGGAAGGAGAACCCCAGAAGATCGCGAGATGCGCGATGAATGGGAATGAGAAAGTACGCGTCCTTGAGATCTATCGAGACCGCGTAGTCTTCCCTTTTGATCAACGGAAGAATGGAGGCAAGAGTCTCCATACGAAAATGAACCGGAGGAATAAATTTGTTTATCCTCTTTAGGTTCAGTATCAAACGGAGTTTTCCCGAGCGCCTGGGAATAACAAAAGTCGGAGAAAGGGAAAAAGGACAGCCTGTGAGGTGTCCAAGTTCCTATAGCACCTCCGGGGAGCGGGGCGGACAGATCTATGAAGAATCCGTCTCGTCCGCCCGCTGCCTGAACCCAAGCAAAGTCGAACCCTGCGCGCGGGTTGACAAAAAGTCAGGGAAAGTTTAGAACAAAGCAATCGCTTCTACCCCACAAAGGGAGAGCAACTAAGGCTCTGCCTGCCCCAGCGATTCGGAGACCGAAGCTTGAGAGGCCGCTTCCAAAACTGGATCCGCCTGAAATGATCGTGACAAAGAAACGGTCGGATTCACGCATGAACCGCCATAAGCCTCCTCACCCGACGGAGCCCCGAGGCTGCGAGACTAGGAGGCTCATGTGATCTCATCACAGACAAAGAAGAATAAACCATAAAAGGCTAATTAGTCTCGATGTCCGACCCAAAAAAGGGACAAGAGCAGGGGATGTGAATCCTGGTACAAGGAACCAACCCTGAGTCTGGGCAAAGCCCATCTCACACTGAACATCTCAGCTTGAGAGACCGAAGGGTTAGCTAAACCCGATGGGCAAGAGGCAGGCAAAGCCTTGCCTCTTTTAGCCCCTTCCCTAGGCTTCTGATTGGCCCAAAAAGAACCTAAGTCGAAACCCGCTTTTCAGAGCGTTTATCCGGTTTCGTTCGGATCCCCGAAGCCCTTCGGGAACACGAACCGAACCCTCCACTGAGGGACGCTCACCTCCCTTTATGGGAGAAGTGCGCTGAGGGTATTGAACCCAAAGACGCGCACCAATTACCCATATCGGCCGAGCAAGGAGATGCAACAGCCATGGGCCGGACGCCAAGGCGCCCAGACTCAGCAGAAATCCCGCTGCTTAAACCAACGCGAAGTCGAACCCTGCGCGCGGGTTGACTGAACTTCAGGGCGATATTTGGACAACAAAACAATCGCTTCCACTCCACAGAGATTGAGCGATTGAGACTCCGCCTGCCCAAGCGATTCGGGAACCGAAGCTTGAGAGGACGCATCCAAATCTGGTTCCACCCGAGTGGAATGAGACAAAGGAACGTTAACAAAGGCCTCCGCAGGCGGGTCCCCGCATGGCTCACCAACAGTCTCCTCGCCCGGCGGAGCCCCAAGGGCCGCGGGAGTAGGAGGCACATGCGAATCAGTCTCAGACAAAGAGGAATCAATCACAAAAGGTTGATTAGTCTCAAAGTCAGACCCCTGAATAGGGACAGAAGTCAGGGTTGAAGTAGCCGGTACAAAGGACCAACCCTGATTCTGAGCAAAAGCCCGCATCATGCTGAACATGTCAGCTTGAGAGGAGCTAGCTGGGTTAGCCAGGCCAGACGGGCAAGAGGCCGGCAAAGCCTTGCTACTTTTTGCCTTCTTCTTGGCCTTTATCTTGGCTGGCTCGACAAGAGTCGTAGCCGAAACCCTTTTGTTAGAACGCTTAATCGGATTCATTCGGATCTCCGAAGCCACTTCGGAAACACGAACCGATCCCTCCGCGGAGGGACGTTCACTTCCCAAAAAGGGATTGGAGCGCTCATGGCGTAAGCCTAGAGAATCGCCCAAATCACCCATATTGGCTAAGCAAGAAGATGCAGTAGCCATGGGTTGGGAGCTAAAAGCTCCCAGTGCGTGGGCAGACCGAGATGACTCGGTATGTGCCCGATGACTACTAAAGGCATGTGAACCCACTATTGGACCGCTCGAAAGCGGCAATAGGGGAGCACTAGTAGTCACGCACTCAGGTGAAAACACCTGTTGCTCCGAAGAGCGTCCATAATTGTTAGCTCGAGCATTCCCATCAGCTGGCAACTGAGACAGCCCAGAAAGTACTCGTTCCCCCATATGGCGTTTGCCGGGGGCTAGGGTTTGAGAACCCAGACCAACATGGACTAAGCCCGTGGGTTGCCCTGCAGTAGTGGGGCGCGTCTCCCCTAACGGATCAGAGCGAGTGAACGCTACCGTACGGGAAACAACAGCCCCCCCCCCCCCTCTGGTCTCAGCGACCGGGGGATTGGATTCTCTCCAGATATCCAAACCACTAGAATCTGACGCCACCCACCCCGAAACCACAGGCTTCGGAGTTGACAATCCCGATTCAGTTAACGCCACCCGTCCCGAAGCCGCAAGCTCCGAAACTGGCAAACTCTGCAAGGGAACACCACTAGGCAACTTACCTTTAGCCCTCCTCCCTCCCCCGCGTACCGCTGTACTCGGGGGAGTTCTGGAAGGCCGAGTCGTCTTGCTAGACAACTCTTCGGAAGAAGCAGGTCTCCATGACCCAGCTGCTTCTTCTTCCGAATTCATACCACTGCAATAAAACAGACAATAAAGTATACTTTTCAAATTAATACTTCAACTGAATGCAGTAAATAAAAACTAAAGTTTATTTGGGAGATACGCACTAAAGAAATTTTCACAGCCTAAAAACCGTAAGAACAAACACCGAACCCGAAGGCTCGGTGACAAACGGAAACACCCGCAAACACGGAAATATCTACGTGGGGCTGACCGTGAAAGAGAAAAATAAATGCCAAGAAAGGGAATCAAAAAATCCCTTGCAATCGGCAAGAGTGACTAATAAAACACAAAGTACTATAATCTAAACGAATATAGGTACCTAAAAGTGCTTTAACTATGTGAAAAAGCGCACCAAAAAGATACTATACGACCTGATTTCAGGAGCGCTGTGACTATACGTCCTAACTCGTCGGGGGCGAGCAAGAAAGAGGAAGATGGCCGTAGCGTGTTGACGCGCGTGAGTGGCGAAGGGGACAATAGGATTACGGGGGGTGCGCACAATATTGTGACTCATGTGTGTTAAATTCTCGAAGGGGTCCCGTAGTCAAGACTACAGGCATAATAGGTAGGTATATATGATTTATTGCAGTAAATACGGCCACCTACCACATTCGGTTGAACAAGCGCTCGGGGAAAAACATCAAAACCCAGGCTTGGCCTTCTGCGAAGCCATCGCCTTACCACGAGTACCTCTCGAAATGCCCCTGCCACGACTCCCTCTCCCACGAGAAGGAGCTGGCTGTGGCTCAGGAGGCGGGACCCTAGACACGCGACTGCGTTGACCCGAAACGGGACCAGCAGGTCTACGCTGAACAGGGGCCCGCGTTGGCTTAGAGCTAGTGTGAAACTGCTTAGTCATATCCGAGATCTGCTTACGCGCATCGATCTCTCTCTGAAAAACCGTAGCAAATTTACCACCAAAAAGCGAAGGACCCCGAGACGGAACATCTCGGAGAAGTTGAGCAATGCCCGACTCTCTAACACCCAGTGCCGAGAGAGCCGAGGTCCTGCGACGGAACGTAGCCGAAGCAGCTGCGGTGGAAAGCTGCGACCACTGCAGACAAAAAAGAGTATGCAACAGGTCGTCAATAATCAGCTTGTCACCATCGGTAACATTCAACTCCTCCGCCCTGGACCTAAGGTCGGAGAGAAACCCTTGAAACGCCGACAAACGCATCCCCGACCTAACCTGGTTTTCAATATTAGACCAGATCTTATCCTCCGCCTTGAAAGCGGCGGAGGTAAGCGGCTTAGTCGCCCGTAAGCGACGACCAACCTCCAAAATCTCAGGAGACAGAGTCTTAGCCTTAAAAAAGCTGTCTTGGTCCTGAGAACAAAAGGCAAAGGCCTTACCCTTGACCGCATTAGAGCGCTTAATCAACAGCGCGGCCTCAATGCGGTCATACTCCAGTTTGAAAACCTCAAGAGCGATACCCTCAGAGGAATCCTGCTGCTTAAATTTCCAACGCGAAGTCGAACCCTGCGCGCGGGTTGACTGAAATTCAGGGAGATATTTGGACAACAAAGCAATCGCTTCTACCCCGCGAAGAGCAAGCGATTGAGACTCCGCCTGCCCAAGCGATTCGGGAACCGAAGCTTGAGAAGCCACATCCGAATCTGGTTCCACCCGAGTGGAATGAGACAAAGGAGCACTAACAAAGGCCTCCGCAGGCAGAGCCCCGCATGGTTCAACAAAAGTCTCCTCGCCCGGCGGAGCCCCAAGGGCCGCGGGAATAGGAGGCACATGCGAATCCGACTCAGACAAAGAGGAATCAATCACAAAAGGCTGATTAGACTCAAGGCGAGATCCCTGAATAGGGACAGAAGTCAGGGTTGAAGTAGCCGGTACAAAGGACCAACCCTGATTCTGAGCAAAAGCCCGCATCATACTGAACATGTCAGCTTGAGAGGAGCTAGCTGGGTTAGCCAGGTCAGACGGGCAAGAGGCCGGCAAAGCCTTGCCACTTTTTGCCTTCTTCTTGGCCTTTTTCTTGGCTGGCTCGACAAAAGTCGTAGCCGAAACCCTTTTCTTAGAACGCTTAATCGGATTCGTTCGGGTCCCCGAAGCCTCTTCGGAAACACAAACCGATCCCTCCGCGGAGGGGCGTTCACTTCCCATAAAGGGATTGGAGCGCTCATGGCGTAAGCCTAGAGAATCGCCCAAATCACCCATATTGGCTAAGCAAGAAGATGCAGTAGCCTTGGGTTGGGAGCTAAAAGCTCCCAGTGAGTGGGCAGACCGTACGGGAAACCGTACGGGAAACAACAGACCCCCCCTCTGGTCTCAGCGACCGGGGGATTGGATTCGAGATATCCAAACCACTAGAATCTGACGCCACCCACCCCGAAACCACGGGCTTCGGAGTTGACAATCCCGATTCAGTTAACGCCACCCGTCCCGAAGCCGCAAGCTCCGAGACTGGCAAACTCTGCAAGGAAACACCACTAGGCAACTTACCCTTAGCCCTCCTCCCTCCCCCGTGTACCGCAGTACTCGGGGGAGTTCTGGAAGGCCGAGTCGTCTTGCTAGACGACTCTTCGGAAGAAGCAGGTCTCCTTGACCTAGCTGCTTCTTCTTCCGAATCCATACCACTGCAATAAAACAGACAATAAAGTATACTTTTTTTCAAAATAAGAAATACTTCAACTGAATGCAGTAAATAAGGGAAAAATTATTTGGGAGATACGCACTAAAGAAATTTTCACAACCTAAAAACCGTAAGAATAAACGCCGAACCCGAAGGCTCGGTGACAAACGGAAACACCCGCAAACACGGAAATATCTACGTGGGGCTGACCGTGAAAGAGAAAAATAAATGCCAAGAAAGGGAATCAAAAAATCCCTTGCAATCGGCAAGAGTGACTAATAAAACACAAAGTACTATAATCTAAACGAATATAGGTACCTAAAAGTGCTTTAACTATGTGAAAAAGCGCACCAAAAAGATACTATACGACCTGATTTCAGGAGCGCTGTGACTATACGTCCTAACTCGTCGGGGGCGAGCAAGAAAGAGGAAGATGGCCGTAGCGTATTGACGCGCGTGAGTGGCGAAGGGGACAATAGGATTACGGGGGGTGCGCACAATATTGTGACACATGTGTGATAATTCTCGAAGGGGTCCCGTAGTCAAGACTACAGGCATAATAGGTAGGTATATATGATTTATTGCAGTAAATTGTTTAAAATAACAGATGAAATAGTCATGCAAAAGCGTTTTTTTCACAAGATTTCAAGTTGTTAAAAGACATAAGTATATGAGCCGCCATTAAGACACGTATGGAAGCGCTGGAATCTCATCTTTTTCATCCAAAACATCCATAAATTTATGACATAGTCAGGATCCAGCAATATTCAGCCGCAGATTATCCGTTGTCAAGACCATGGTCAAGACCATAGAATCTTAGCCCTGTGATTGGCAAGCGAACCATCTGTAACCAAGTGCGCGTTGAATGAATCAATGCGCAACCTGTTGCTTCATCCTTGCGCAAACCTGCGCATAGCTGTTGCCTGGCGGTGAGAAAACATCTTGCGTGGTGGTAACCAATCGGAATGCTGGAATTGACTTTAAAGACAAAATGTGTACATTGGTTACATATTGCTGGATCTTGACCCTGTCATGAAGTGCACATTAATGTTATTTCAATCTTTGGAAAGTACAGAAAATGCCCTTTACGCTCATGTCAAATTTGCCCTGGCTCACAATAAAACTATGGTAGTTTTGGCCAGATTTATACTTCATTTCACCTCCATTTTTTGTCATAAAAGGAACACCTTTTTTTTTTTACCAATTTCGTCTTTTATTTTGAACACAATAAAAGCATGTCACAAATCTCTGATCCCTCTTCTTTTATTTGATGTATAACTCATGACAATTGCTGAATGATAAGTAGTCTATTCAATAGTTTGCAAATGAGATGTTCCTGGCTGTTCTTGCTCATTATGTATTCATAGTCAGGCAGAACTGGAAATAAAATAGCGCGCTTTTAGTGGACCTGCGGATTGGCTGATACTCCCATGGTTCACAAGTCTCCTCGCCCGGCGGAGCCCCAAGGGCTGCGGGTGGAGGAGACGCGAGAGAGCCCAGCTTGGACAATGTGTTATCGAGCACACCAACCCAGTCTCACTTAAATAGACGAATAGGGTCATAGTACCAATCACCGTTAATATGACACTCTTGGTCAATTTAAGGGACATTTATATTGGCGCCATCTACGTTTGCAGTCGTGATAATGGTTTCGGTAGAGTTGAGGTGGAATGAAGCCATTAAAGCGTTGTACGGAATAAACCGAAACTCTGAGTGAATGGGGGGCGATTTATTTCACGATAACGCCACACATTTCCATTAAAAACCTTGAAAAACAAGACATACTTTTAATGCAAAAATTGACACAAATATGATCGATTCAGCTTTCTTGGGTAACTCGGCCACGATCGCAAACTTAGATGGCGTCATTATAAATGTCCCTTAAATTGACCAAGAGTGTCATATTAACGGTGATTGGTACTATGACCCTATTCGTCTATTTAAGTGTGAGACTGGGTTGAGCATACACGGCCGAATAGTCTCAGTGTCAGACCCCCGAAGAGGAAAGAAGCAGGGGCTGCGGTATCTGTAAGAGAGACCAGCCTTGCCGCTGAGCGAAAACCCGCATCATGCTGAGTAGCTCAGATTAAGAAGGATCAAACAGGGCATCAGCGGACAACGCCCTGCTTCTCTTAGTCCCCTTAGATGTGTCCTTCTGCTTCTTTTTAACTGGCTCAACAGGAGCCGAAGCCATGTCCCGCTTCTTGGGACGTCTGACAGATTTGGGGCGGTTCTCCGAAACAACTTCGGAATCACGAACCAAACCCCCAACAGAGGGATGCCCGCCTCCCTCCAGGGGAGAGGTGTGCCGAGGGTATGTACCCAAAGTCGCGCACACACTACCCGCAGTAGCCTTTTGACAATGCCTCGTGACTTGGCTATTTTCCTCGTCATGCTGTGCCTGAGATGAGACTAGCCGGCGACGAAAAGAATCAACACGGCCCGGGTGAACGCGCGCTCGAGCGACTTTAGTCGCGAGGCCTTTTGGAACCTGGGTTTCCATCGTCCGATATGAATTATTCACGAGTTGACATTTGCCTACCGAGGATTATCGACCAATCACCACGGTATCTGCGGGGCTTGCTTTCCATGTGCCGGGTGCCGAGCGAGCTAGCTAAAGATGAAGGCGAATTTGCATACCAAATTTATGCTGACGTCATGCGAAGATACGTTCGCTGATTGGCTCCTACCTATAAGGTAGCAGATCCTCGCTAGGAACAAAGGAAAGCATAAGAAATACAGGCCAGGTTCCAAAAGGCCCTCGGACTCACGTCGCTCGATCGCGCATTCACCGGGCTGGGCGGCTAGTCTTGTTATGCAGCCACTACTAGCTTACTTGCCGAGAAAAATAGCAAAGTCACGAGGGCCTTGTCAAAAGGCTATACCCGCCCATGAACTACTTGGAATCACTATTGTTCCGTCTGTGGGCGGCAATAGGAGAGCACTACACTATGAACATGGCGAACAAAGAAGCCGACAAAATATACAGCTCCTCATTGTACCTTCCACAATTGCTCTGGTAGACAAAAGAACATCCCTTCATTTCTATTATGTAGAACAGGTGTCACATGCATATTCACCTGTTCTACTTATTTTACATAATAGCAATGAAGGGATGTTCTTTTGTCTGCCAGAGCAATTGTGGAGGGTTCAATGAGCTGTATATTTTGTCCACTCTCTTTGTCATCGTGTTCATAGTGCTAGTAGTCCCGCACTCGACTTGATATGTGCGATTCACTCCTGTATAATATTCCAGATCGTCTCATTGCTAAGCTTCAACTTGCTTTGAATGCTGCAGCACGGGTTTTGACTAAATCATCTAAATATAACCATATTACTCCAATTTTGGAACAACTTCACTGGCTTCCTGTAAAACAACGAAATCGCTATAAAATGGAAAATTGTACAAAACCCGTCTCCTGTATCTGAAAGAGTTATTGAATGCGTATACCCCTCAGCGATCTTTGAGATCTGGTCAAAATTTATTGGACGTTCCAAGAACCAGGGTTCAATATGGGGATAGATCTTTTTCAGTTGCAGCACCAGTTCTGTGGAATGATTTGCCTCTTAAATTAAAATCTATTGATTCATTGGAGTCTTTTAAAAAGCAACTTAAAACATACTCGTATACTCGTATCTCACAGCGCCTCGGAATAGTTTACTAGATTGATGACGCTTTACAAATGCTTGTTTTTATTATTATTAACCTGATGCTCCGTAGAGCGCCCATCAGTTGGCAAAAGCAACAGCCCGGGTAGTACTCGCTCCCCCATTGGCATCGGCCGGGGCCTAGGTTATGAAAACCCAGACCAACATGGGCGGTGCCCGTGAGCTCCCCTAGCGGATTTATGCGAGTCGTCGCAACCGTTGCCGGGAAACGGACGTCCCCCCTTCTGGTCTGAGCGACCGGGGGATTGGATTTATGATATCCAAACCACTAGAGCTTGACGCCACCCACCCCGAAACCACGGGCTTCGGAGCTGACGTCCCAAGCTCAACGCTACCCGCCCCAAAGCCGCATGCTCCGAGGCTGGCAAACTCTGCGGGTTAACCCCACTGGGCAACTTACCTGCAGCCCTCCTCCCTCCCCCATGTACGAAAGTAATCGGGAGTGTTCTGGAGGGCCAAGTCGTCTTGCTAAAAGACTCTTCGGAAGAAGCAGGTCTCCGTGACCTAACTGTTTCTTCTTCCGAACTCCAATTGCTGCAATAAAACAGACAATAAAAGTACACAAAAATATGAAATACTTTTTGAAAGCAGGCAATATAAAACCTAAAAATTTGAGGGATACGCACAAAATTTCTACAAACACCGTATAACAAACACCGAAACTATAACAGGATCGGAGCAAACGGAAACACCAGCAAAACACACAACTACCTACGTGGGGCTGGTCGTTAAACGTAAATTAACTGCCTGAAAAGGAACATAAAATTTCCCTTGCAAAAGGCAAAACGTGACATAAAACACAAGAGTACGATAATCTAGAACTAAGATAAGTACAGAAAAGTGTTTAAAAGTAACAGCGCTCTGAAAAGATACAAAAAGACCTGGTGAAGGGGATAACAATGGGATTACTGGGGGTGCGCACAATATTGTGACTCATTTGTGTTAAAATTCTCGAACGGGGGGAGCGTAGTCAAGCGACTAGCATAATAGGTAGGTACATGATTTATTGAAGTAAATTGGAAAGGACAAGAGAGAAAGGGGAATACAAAATATAGCATGATAATATGAAAAGATGAGAAATAACAGAATAAAAAGCTGAAGGGACGGTTTAACTAGAAAGCATAAGAAGATGGCTCGATTTGTTTTAAAGGTTGACTATACAACTCCTATCGGACTAGTGTATAATCAATTGAGATGGGTCCCTATCGAGTATAGGTGGAAATTCCACAAATGTAAAATGATGTACAGTATTCTTCATGGGGAAGCACCTGTTTACCTGTCTGAGCTTGTAAGATCAGACAACCTCCATGCATATCGGACAAGAAATGCTGTTCACAATGGTGTTGTAGTGCCACTTGTCCGTACTCAGGCAGGTAAAAAAGCCTTCTCCCACAGCACTTCAATATTATGGAACCAAATCGATAGTAGGATTCGTTGTGCTACATCGAAACAATATTGTTATTTTGTACTGGAGACTACTTAGAAACAATATTAATTGAATTTTCGCCCATGATTATATGTGTATATGATTTTGTTTGTGTTTCATTTTTGTGTTATGCAGGGCCTGCAAGTATAACAGTGTTACTCACTGATGTAGTTACCCTGGGTAAACAATACTAAATAAATAAATAAATAAGGGTCCATTTTCGTATATATTCATCTTTTGGGGGTAGAATTTTAACCCTACGTTCTCGAATTGGCCCGAAAGAGAAATAGTTATTTGACAACTGAAACCCATGCATATTTTTGCCAAAATCGCCCAAAGCTACTTAGGCAGCTTTTAAACCCACAATTACCCCATATATCAAATTTTGGTCAATTAGTTTTATTGTGGTGTTTTACCCATAATGTAATTTGACAATGACCCCAAAAGAACATAGGGACAGAAGAGAAATAAAAGGGAAGACAGAGGACAAAAGAAATTAAACAAAAAGTATCATTCAGGTAAAACATTCTTAAAGACAAACATTTTAAGAATGGGCGGATCCATGATTTTTTTAATTAAAAAAATTGTCAAACAAAAAAAAAAAAAAAAAAAGGAAAAAAGGGAGGGGTCCTTGACACCCTACGTTTCCTAACCCTTAACAAATATTAATTCTTCAATTATTCTACATTTTCCTACTTTTATCTTTACTTTTCAAACTCTTTCCACCGCTTTCGGCCAATCATCATTTTACTCCCATATTGCTATAACTCGGTGCATTACCTTATCTGGCTAATTCAGATTTTGTTGTCTAAAAATTAATTAACAAAATATGTTAACCAGTTTGATACCATGTTATATAATTTGTCAGATATTGAATATGAGTAGTGACATGATGATTTTCTGTTTCATTGATATCAATGATATCCTATTTGATGTTACATAATCTTTCATAAATGTTTAATCTGAGAAGTCCTATTATGATTTGCTATATTTTCTTTGTTTCCGTTTCATTTCCAGATGTTACTTTTCTTTATACTAATGCTTTGTATTGTAAAACAAAATATTGATGTCAATGAAGTTTAATAAAATACCAAATACAAAAAAAAAACAATTACAAATCACACATGTGTTTAGCCTTTGGCGGTAATTCTAATGATTGCTTTACAAGCACTTTAATGTGTAAATCACTTCACGATGTATAACAGTAAACCTTTAAATTAAATTAGAACTTAGGTAAATAAAACTGATACACCCGAACGAAATCTCTCCGAGCATTCGCCCTAAAATTCCCATGACGTTTAACGTCCAAACTAAAGTGTACATGGAAAATCCGTTAAAAAAATACATTTCTTCCTTTTTACTTTTAATCGACTAATGCTGTCCAGATTTAAAACTAGGTAGAAAAGTTTGTTTCTCGATAACAATTGTTAACAGTGTTGTGCTGGTAAGTAATTAATTAGTCGCCATTTGAATCTTTTCCCGTCATTCTCTCAGTGAAAAGTCGGACAACGTATTCTACTTCTTGCCCTACTTTGTTTGCTCCGTATCAGCTCCCGACACATTGCCCCCGACACATTGCCCTCGACTTCCTGTTATTTTCTTCATTTGCTGCCGCCGCCTCCGCTTGATTAGCCACATTTGAAGATTGCGTTTCAGTTTCACTTTCTGTGGGCTTCGCAGTCTCTGTTACAGGTGACCCCGCAGACTCAGTAGCTGCTGACGTAACAGATTCGGTTGCTTCCGGGGCAACATACTCGGTAACTGCTGACGCAGCAGACTCCGTAACTGCTGACGCAGCAGACTCCGTAACTGCTGACGCAGCAGACTCCGTAACTACTGACGCAGCAGACTCGGTAACTGCTGACGCAGCAGACTCCGTAACTGCTGACGCAGCAGACTCCGTAACTACTGACGCAGTCGCCTGCTGCGTGTTAATCAGAATGGCTGTGGTTTCTTCGGCAATTCGTGGCCTGACGGATGTCGATTCCAGCGATCCTGGCGCAGAAGTTTTTACTGACGGTATGGTACCTTCAGCTTCTGATGCATTGGTAGATGGTTTCGATGATTCTTGAAGATCTTCTCCGGCATGCTGACTACCATTCACCGCTTCTTCCTCTTCATCCCCATGGGCATAGTACTGCTGTGAAGCAAATAGGTAGTCAATCTGATCTTGAAGGTAAACCAGTACGTTCTCTAAATCTGTGGAAGAAATAAATGCAGAGAAAATAACACCAGCTAACATTTTATCTTCTACCCATCCATATTGATCTGAAGTCATTCACGCTTGTACATTCTTCCGTGCTCTGGTTCCAGAACAAAAGTCTTCTCAATCTGACCACTAACGTCAAAGCTCATTCACCTTCATTGCACCCACCCTCTGGAAATCTCTACCCTCGCTATTCGTACTACACCAACGCTACAAACCTTCGATACCGCACTCTAGACGAGATATTTAAAGGAGAATTAACACTAGAATATAAATGTACTTATGTTCAAAGGTTTAATATATTCTTAATCATTGACCTCTATCACTTTAGAAATAAAATATCAGAAAAGGGTTTAAATCAAGACATTCTAGCTCACGGTATCATCTGCTAATACTTTACATGGGGGCTGCCATTTTCTTGACGACATGGAGTTGCACATGAACCATTGGAAACCGTTCCGGTCAGGAAGATATTTTCAATCCTCGAGCTAAGTTGCTGCTCTTCATTATAAAAAATCCCCATAATATATGACGGAAAATACATAACGGGTGTATACATATATTCTAAAATTTGAAATTTATAGATTTCTTTTTAAATTATCTGGTTTTGCTAACTAAAAATCGATTTCTTGGGCTTGCCTGGCAGAACAGAACATTCTGACTTTGAAGTACATTATCTCGAAGCAGGTGAATGCATAGTTTGTCACTATTGACGCTCGGGGAAAGTCATCATCCATAAATTTGAATTCGCACCGTCGCGTACGTCATAGTATCAAGAACATATATATGTTTAGTAAAATCGTAATTTTCAAAGAAATATAAAACAAATTTTCGTTTTTAGAATATATGTATATATATAATTGTTAAATATTTCAAATCTCAAATGGGATTTTGTATCAGGAAGACAGACAATTTTGCATTCGGTTTAAAAAAAAATCTTGATTTATACCCATCTCGTATATTTTAATGCAAAACTACGTAGGACAACAAGGAATAAATTACATTTTTGAATATAAGCACATTTATATTTTTAGGTTAATTCCCCTTTAAATAATTGATTAAAATGAAATGTATCTACATGTACATTTATAATGGATTATTACATTAGTGTGATCGGTTCGCGTCAAGGACGGACAGCAAGTCAAAATTTTCCAAGTTGGGAGGCCTGTAAAAAATAAGTGAATAGATGTGGTGGATTGCTTTATAATTTACTGTGGAGTGTATCACTAGGTGGTACTGAAAAGTGACAAAATTTGGTTGTCATGGTTACTAATATAAATGAGAATCAATAAAATGCTCCTGTTGACTTCTCATCTTTTTCTATCATCAGAACATGATCTGGTCTAATATTTTTACTTGCAATTGTTAGTCAGATAAATTGGCTCCCTATCAGACATTTGGAATTTCAAATCAAGTTTTAGATTTCATAAGAGATGTGAAAAATGTACGTCACAGATGGAAATTTTGGTAAAAGTGTCATTTTTTGACAACACCCCTGCTTTTAAATAGTGTGGTCCAAGAACTCTGGTACCTTAGAACCCTTTGAAGGACCAAATTTCTAGTAACTTTCGATGTATTTCATGCTAGTGATAGTGCTGTGTAACGGACGGACAAAAATGCTCTCTTAACTGATCACGCTTTGATCAAGAGTCTGTATTGTCTTTACTTGTAAGGCGCATAGATATACCACTATATTATGCTCTATGATTTAATATATCGTTCGTTTTACAGACCTACATTTGTTAATAGTGCTAGATATTTCACAGGAAGGTAAATTTAAAGCAGCTGAAGGAACGGGGAATATAAAATTTTTAAAGACATGTTCTTTATGGTGTGATTAGTTGATTTGCATTCTTCGCAATATTTAGATGTTAAATTAGCTATTCTACTTTACCTAGTTGTTCTAATGCTGTCACTCGCTGCTCAAGAGATTCCACAGACGCAACCAAAGACCTCAACGTTTCCTCCAGATCTAAAGGGGAGAAAATTGTGAAAAAATACATAATATTCAAGTATTTTGATGCTGATCCTTCAAAGTAATTTTAAGAGTATAAGCCTTTATCAAACATAAATAAAAAGAATGAAGTTTAATCTGAAATGTTTATGAAATGAAATAAAAATAAGATGAGAATGATTCACGTAAAGTGTATTTTCAGGAGCGTATTAATAGTTTGTGAAGGAATTATTTGGCCCCAAAGTGGGAGACACTATATCTGGAGATGACATTTGTATGATAGCTGTATGTATGTATATCTGACTGTATACCATTCGTTAGTCGTTCTTACCTACAAATGGAAGAAAACAGCCTTCTTCGTCATGACCATTGCTGCAGTCACTCCTACCGTCGCATCTGCCACCAACAGCACAATAGTTGCCACAGTCAACCTGTCCCGTTGGGCATCTTCTTGTTGTTGGTGGACATTCACTTTCGTCTGCCCCGTTGCTGCAATCGGATCTCCCGTCACATCTGCCACCAATGACACAGAAGTTGCCACAGTCAACCTGTCCATCTGGACATCTACTTGTCGTCGGTGGACATCCACTTTCGTCTGCCCCATTGCTGCAATCGGATCTCCCGTCACATCTGCCACCAATGACACAGAAGTTGCCACAGTCAACCTGTCCACCTGGACATCTACTTTTCGTCGGTGGACATCCACTTTCGTCTGCCCCATTGCTGCAATCGGATCTCCCGTCACATCTGCCACCAATGACACAGAAGTTGCCACAGTCAACCTGTCCACCTGGACATCTACTTGTTGTCGGTGGACATCCACTTTCGTCTGCCCCATTGCTGCAATCGGATCTCCCGTCACATCTGCCACCAATGACACAGAAGTTGCCACAGTCAACCTGTCCACCTGGACATCTACTTGTTGTCGGTGGACATCCACTTTCGTCTGCCCCATTGCTGCAATCGGATCTCCCGTCACATCTGCCACCAATGACACAGAAGTTGCCACAGTCAACCTGTCCATCTGGACATCTACTTGTCGTCGGTGGACATCCACTTTCGTCTGCCCCATTGCTGCAATCGGATCTCCCGTCACATCTGCCACCAACGACACAGTTGTTGCCACAGTCAACCTGTCCTGGAGGACAAGACTCCAAGTTGCAGTTCTCTTCATCAATTCCGTTATGGCAGTCATTGTAGCCATTGCAAGGCCGTGTTCCAGCGATACACTGGCCGTCACCACAGCTAAATTCATCCTCCAAACAAGGTGATTCAATCTGTGAAACGGAAAATTGGTAAAACACATACAAAATCAAATGATATTAAAGTTCAATGTAATGCTGAAATGGCATTACGAAAAATAAGTTTTCACGCTTAGGACATTTTTCTTTTTGGTTTTTGATTAAGCATCCAAAGGGCTTTGGATTATTTCACTGGTTCCAGCCTAGCTGCCCTGATAAGGCGCTGAAGTGAATTTCTTCCGTACCCATTTACAGATGGTTTCGAACCCACGTCTCTTGTGATCAAGAGTCCGCAAACTTATCCATGATACCAAAACATCTCTATTGGTATCACCGCTTGTTACATACCGTTTCTGCGCAAGTTGTTTCGTCTTCGCCAAAGCTGCAATCCGGTTCGCCATCGCACCTCCAATTCTCTGGAAGACACCTGCCGTTAAAGCAGGCATACCAGTGCTCGGGGCAGCCCCTCTGACCACACCCGTCCTCGTCTTCACCATAGTAAGACTTGCAATCGAAGGCGAAACCATCACAGGCCCTATAGAGGGGGATGCATTGCCCGTCCAGGCATGTAAACTCTTCTTCAGTGCACTCCCGACTGCATCCCAATTCGTCGTCTCCCGGCGTTGGGCAGTCAACAACGGTGTCACAATGCTTCGCTCTCTCGATGCATTTACCTAGTGAAAGGGGCCAGTGCATATCATTTATCGATCTTGGAGGCTTCTACCCTTTTGACAAACTTGCATTGACTTTCATGTTCAGAATGCGCGTAAAGACATTAGTTGTTGCCTCTAGCAGGCTTTAGGTTGTCATTATTAACCATTATAGGAGAGGCGTGCTTTAGATTTGAATACAGTTGTGAAGTAATCTATCAAGCACAGGAAAGGCCAATTAATCAAGAACTGAATTCACGCATTTAATTATCAAACTAAATGTAATCAAAATGACTGGCATGCATGTACATACAAAAACTGATAATCCAATGATAAAGTTAATACAATATATAGGCCTATGCATAGATGCCAAAACAATCACTGTTTTATTGCATGAAATTATATTTCCATTTCATAATCGAGAAAAATGGGTTGAACGTTGACTGGTTCAAGGATTTTTTATGAAGTTGGTCAGAAAAAAAGGGTTAAAATTAATCATGTTAATCGTACAAGTGTATCTAAAGAACACACAAAATGGACATAATCAACAAGAAAACAGAAGGAAGAAATAGACTCACCGCTTGCGCATCTGAACTCATCGCTGAAGCAAGTGGTCAGACCACACGCCTTCTCGTCACCGCCACCGGGGCAGTCCACCGATCCATCGCATCGTCTGTTACGACTCAGACATTGGTAGTTAGCCTCACAATAAAACTCACGTCTGATGTGGCATCCAAATTCATCATAACAACCTTTTTCGTCCTCTCCTCCCGAAGGACAGTCCTTATCAAAGTGGATGAGAAAATGATGTGCTCTTTACAATTTTCACAGATTAAACTTACAAAACAAGCGTAAATATCTATCAGAAGGGATACTGGAGGCGGTTAAGAAAGACTTGTATCATAACGTTCGTGTGAGATATTCGATGGATTCTTTTAAAATACCAATTTTCTACATGTAGGCCAGGATCCTGTCCTGAAATAGTCCTCTTTTCCCCCTTAATTTTTGACCCCTTGAACTTACTTAGACTAAGTCATTGACAAAAAAGTTGCCAGTCTGAACGTAGCTGTTGGGTTTAGCCCCCGGAGCCCCCCCAAAAAGCCCCAAAGCCTGGTCGATTTCGCCTCATCTCCACCTTGCACCAAACTTTGTCAGTAGGAAGCAGTATGACTGGACATTTACCAAACACATGAAACTGACAAAATTTTCGTCGGAATGGGGTGTCAGACGGCCCCTAAATATTGGTGTAAACTTTTCCCCTCGATCCCAGAAACCAAATTTTTTCAGAGGGAAGAGCTACGGATGTACATTCCAAAAATATAAAAAACTGACAATGACAAAATTGTCCATTGGAAAGGGGCCCTTTTGACAACGCTTTGCGCCCCCCCCCACAAAAAAAAAAATAAAAAAAAAATTGGTAATACTGGATTGATCAAGCTCATTGGGATACAAGATACTTAAATCTAACTTAGAATTGTCTTAACTGGTTCTCAACATAATAAAGGTTCTCACATTATTCCCATCACAGAGCTGTTCGCGTAGAATGCAGCTCCCGTCATCACATCTGAACTGCCTATCAGCTTCGCATGGAAAGGTGTGTGATGCACATCCTACCTCGTCGTCGCATTTGTCGCAGTTGCAGTGGAGGTCGCAGATCAGGGATCGGTCGATGCATACCTGGACGATGAGAGGAAAAATGTAAGGTTAGGATTCTTTCAAAGGCAAATCCAACAGTCATGTACAATGCGGCGATCACCAAAAACGGCATCTTCTGGTCATCGAAAAAGTGACAGTTATTAAACTTTAGTTTGCCAGTACACGTCATAGGAAGGTGCATGGTATTGAACAATGAAATTTCCACAGATACAGTTAATACCTTTTAATGTCATAGAATCGTGTCCTTTTGATCTAAATAATTTGTCAAATCGTTCAATAAGAGACATAAGACTGTTGTACTTACGTAGGTTTTCCATTTTTCTTTACTCACTATGCTCTCCGTCTTCTCATTTTAAATTTAAATTTTAAATCCCCCTATCACTCTCCAACTCCATCTTTCACTTTCATTATTATTCTTCTCTTTTCAACTTAACTCCTCCTCCACCTCTTATCTTATTTTGACCCTATATTTTTCTCCTTCGCTCGCTCTCTTTCACTCTCTCCTGGTAATTATGTCGAATTAACTAACTCACCGAGGTGTTACAATGGAATCTTCGGACGTTACCAGGACATGTTTCTCCGCACAGTTCTTCACTTTCATCTTCCCCAGTGTAACCGCAGTCTACGGGGTCTCCATCACACGTCGCATCCCACTCGATGCACTGACCTTCGGCACACTGGTAAGTGCTACAGGGCTGGGTTGAATACGACAGTAGGGAAGGTTTTGAAGGTTTTGAAGGATGATGGAAGTGGGAAAAGAACATGATTTAACATAAATAAAACCGCCCCCCCCAAATAAATAAAAATGAGGTCGAATGACCGAAAAGAATTAATATATGGACGTGTTAAAAAAAATCGCAAGACAAATATGTAAACCACTGGGCTATTATAGATATTGTTACTATTATGAAAAAGACGTCAGTTAAGGTTCTCCAAAATAGACTACGACAATCAAATAACTGCGATTATGTTATGCTTCAGACAGTCATTAAGAAAAAACCCCGTAAACTTCGGAAGACTGGTTTAGAGAAAAGAGCAAGAAGGTGAAAAGGGAGATATTATGATCCCCTTCCCACCCTCCTTGTTAATTCACATCTCATTCCCTAAGACCGACCGGTGCACCCCCCTCCCCGTGATTTGATACCAGTGCCCCCTCAATGGTTGTGCCCATGCTACACCACTGGATCCTTATGTCTGGACATATACCTCCTCAAGGTTGTTGGCTGAGCAGTACACGGGGTCCTCATCATCTGCCGTTCCGACGTCGGCAGTGCAGTGTGGCTCCCCGTCACACACCTCTCTCAGTCGTACACAACCACCGTCACTGCAACGGAACCCCCGAGACCCGTCATATCGCTGGCAGAAAGCTGGCAGGGTGCAAAACATTGTCAATTGAGGTAAACATGAGGGTTTTTTAATGAAATGCTTTATCTACAAAGATAATTAGATACATTTCCGTTTTAGGGGATTGGAGAGGCAGGGGGGGGGGGGGGGTGTCGATGGAAAGGAGATAGAAAGGGGAGCAAAGAATGGAGTGAGAAAATGAGGTCGGTAGGAAAGAGGGAAAAGAGACATAAGATAGATAAGTTGAGATTTATTAATCCAATCCCATCCTAAAAACTTGTCAACGGAGTTTACTAAGGGAAAATCCAACCCGATATTTAAGTGGGTTTTAAAAAGGAGAAAAATTAAAGAGATCATGCAATGAAAGTTTGAGCAAATTCTCACATAAGTTATGATATTTTGAAATTTATCGAACACAAATTGGCAACTCCGCGACGTATCTTGCGAGCTCCTCTCCCTTTTGCCTTGTACCAATATTTCCATTACCTCTAAAGAAAATATTCAAACAAATCTACATCTTCATCAAAAACTAAGAAAATTAAAATCTATTAAATTCTCTGTACTAAGCAAATGGCAGAGGAGCTCGCGCAAGATACGTTACAGAGTTGCTTATTTTTGTTTGATTACAACTTCAAAAATTCATAACTTTCTTTTTTTTTCTTGTCGGATTTTGCTAAAACTTTCATTAATCTGTTTCTCTCATTCTTCTTTTATTCGAATCAACTAAATACTTTTCGTTTAACGCCCCAGTTTTATAATCGCGCCACTATCGATTATCAATATTTAATATTGTAGTTTTTTTTTGTTTAACGCCCCGTCAGCACCTTATTGGGCTATATAGGGGCATAGTACGAATAATATTGTAAATATAGTAAATATAGTAAATATAGTAAACCTAAATTCTCTATTTGCCACGAAGAGAATCTATTGCGTTGCCTGAATTCGCAGACTCAAAAGTACCCTACAAGATCAACGAGATTAAGACTAACTCGTAAACAGCGCCACCCCTGCTCAACCATACCCGTTAACAAATATACTTACGGAGCTTCGAGAGGACATCTGGATTGATTTGCCGCTTGATCTGTTCAATATACTGTACAAGAGACATGAAAATATACATCAAGATAATTCTCATTAATTATTATGCAGAACATAGTGTAGCCTATAGGCGTTTTTAGATATTCTTTGTTTCTGCACATCAAACATTATACATGCATAGAGCAAAAATGGGACAAAATAATGATCAAAATAAATAAACTAGTTGAAAAGATAAAATCTAAAACTGGCCACTCATTATACTGTAATACCTCTTTTGGGAAGGTTAACGAAATATTGCAAGCAATCTTGTTCGATTTACCGTTTGAAATTGATATGGCTGGACAACCAGCCTGTCCGGACACACAGCAGGCCTTCCATCGTGGACATTCTACATAACCAGCACCCCGTTTCTACTTACCTTTGTTGTATCGCTCTCGTTGTCGATGTTGCTTAGACTGGCTGCAGACGAAAGGTAAACCAAAGAGACGACGACCAAGCAAGGTAGGAGCGCGACATCGATAACGCCCATACTGACAGAGAGTTGAAAGAGCATAGACGATTCGGGAGACGAGAGTTCCACAGTTTGAACCGCCCCGAATTCGTGTGCAAGTTACCGAGCAGAAATACTAGTAGTCACTCAAATCCGCAATATAGTAGAATGTGGGTGTGGTGGCTCAGGACGTCCGCTCAAGTGGAATATTCGGGGCGGGGTAGGTCAAACAAAATGTCCCTAAATAAGATACATCGAACTTAAAGTTTGATAGAAGATATGAAATTATACAAGCAGCGGAGTCGGAGAAAAACTAAATGCGGTCCAACAGTTCCTTCGCCTCTCACGTCA
Source organism: Heliocidaris erythrogramma (assembly GCA_025617745.1). Classification (NCBI taxonomy): domain Eukaryota; kingdom Metazoa; phylum Echinodermata; class Echinoidea; order Camarodonta; family Echinometridae; genus Heliocidaris; species Heliocidaris erythrogramma. The sequence continues at coordinate 56,427,695 of CM046853.1, forward strand.
AAGTCAGTGCAATGTTTATTTGAATACGAATAGAATATGACAAATAACTTACATGTCTTATAATCGCTCGAACAGAAGTAAGAACCCATTGACTATCACATCTGTGAACAAATTATGTAAATTACACATCTATTGTTTTTGACACAAGCTCCAATAAGTTTTCCCGACATACTCGGTTTACAAAAAAAAACAACATCTGACGCTTTTGTTCGTTAATAACTCAAAAGTTATAACTCGTATGGGACTAAGGTTTTCACAGTGTACAATAGACCGCTTCTGTAATGTATACAAATTTATGCACATATATTCTCTGAGCACCTAGTGACGAGCTGTTCCATGAACCTGCTTTTTATAAATGAGCCTCAATGCTTGGAATCCAGTTTGCATACATTATTTGTAGCTATGTCTGGCAAGCCTCCGGCAAGTTTTCAGGTTGTCAAGAACAACCTTTGTTTGAAAGGTATGCATAAAATTTGCATACATTACCGAAGCGGTATATTGAAGGATGTCACGAATATTTTGTAAGCTTTATGACATCTCTTGACTCCTATTCGTAAAACAATGCTCTGAATATTTAGTTAGATATTCACTTTTTGAAAAATCAAGGATATACAATCTGTGTATATCAGTAATTAATTCAGAGCGCAACAATTGCCATTGTGCATTGCAGGCGAATTTCCAGAGCCCCTCTTTTGAACCGGAATCATGAATAGCAAAAGTTGGCAGAAATGACAGGTGCGATGCATAATGTTGTAATCTTAATTCATTACTGACACACGCAGATTTTGTAGTCTCAATTTTTCAGAAAGTGAAATTCTAATCAAATATTCAGAGAATCTGTTTTCGGGGGTCAAAACTGTAGAAAAAAAATCATTTAATTTTGTAACTTGAAAATTAAATGTTTGCCGTGGTTCTTGTCTCTTAAAGTTATCAAATTCGTGTGCTTACAAAGAACAGATCTGTTTCTAGTAATGATTGGTATATCTTGCTCAAACCTATTCATGTTCTATCGCTCTTCCACCCTTTTGTAGTTATTTATTCACATTTTTTTCTTTTAAAGTTTCAAACAAATCGTTCTCTGAATAAGGATGATCACAATGCCTTTTATTCATATGTGTTCTCAATGCAGTAATGTACCAGTTTTAATGATAAGCATTCCAAACAATCATGCACATGTCATACAATAAGAATCTTGTTCTACTTAAATGTACATTATATTGCTTATAATGGCATGTCATCATGTATTTGCTGTCTATATTTTGCTTGAAACTGAGACGAATATATGACTGCATGGGGAGAAATCAAATATCAGGAAAATATGTATTGTCTTTCAATTGATATCCTCTTGACTATTCATCGCTTAAACACTAGTTATATTTGTCTTCCTCATTTCCCACCTGTTCTGTTTTATAATAATAATAATAGATGTAATAATAAATGTAACTTATATAGCGCCAAATCCATTCCGTGGAGTGCTCAATGCACATGTAGAAATCAATTAAGAATTAAAAAGAAATGTTTTTACATGATTTTCAAAAGAATCAGATGTTATACATTTTTTGATATCTTCAGGAAGGCTATTCCATAATTTAGGACACGCGTGGGCAAAGTGACCTTTCTCATTATGGCCGATAACGATAACTTTTTTTGAATGATATTTCTTTTTCTCTCAAATCAAATACAAATTGTACAAATCATTGTACCTATTATTCATAACAAACCTGGGTGCATTATGCATTGATATTTTGACTTAAACATAAATTGGAATAATTAAAGAAAATAAAACAAAGTACGTTTTCATAAACTGTTTAGAAAACATTACGATAACGATAATTATAACTATCAAATATGGCTAACACTTATCTATATTAAATGCAATATATTTGAAAGTAAAGTTAGACATAGCATGATTCCCCTATCATTCATTAAAATCTACTGTGATATTGCGAAATTTACAATGCATATGCCTAGGTAATCTTTTTTCTTGTTTGCGATCGCTGGATAATATGACAGACGTTGAACGCCTTTATGTTTATGACGCAAAACATTGATCATCTTGCATTGAGGCGGATATAGGTATTTGGGAAGAATAAACATTTTGTTTGTGTAACTTCTTGATTTATTCATTTACTTTTTTTAATGAAGGTTTTACCTAGACTATTTTTGAGTGGTTTCGATGGGAGGAGTTTATTAAAAGCTGAAATTGGTGAGGGTTGTGTAAATTGATGTTCCAACAACTCTCCTTCTAGCTCATGATATCAGCAAGCATACATAACGGAACTTAATGCCAACTTTGAAGATCTTGTAGAATATGTAATGCATTTTTGCCCTACATTATGAAGGTATAATGACACAAAATATTGAAAATGTATCTATTGCAATAACATGTTTATTCTTTTGAAAATGTATGTTATTTGAAGGATTTAGCAATATGGCTCACTATAATATCAAAATGTGTCGAAAGCAGCGAGAACGTAAAATCGATTTCTTTTCCATTTCATCAGTTGTAATATTTTTAAAGTAACAAACACCGACATCAAAATGTCTTCCGACTCATGCACAAAGACTTACCCCCTGTTCAGACGCTATTCAGTTTATACCGAAACTCGATAAAGAAACGACGTATAAAGAATCATCGTATAGCTAACGGGTCGTTCAGACGCATATTGCGACCGTCGTGAAAAAGGTGGTATAGATGCGCAGTTTCCCACTGCGCGTGTTGTTATCATCACGAGGTATCCGCTAGCCCCCCTGCCTGGATTTCCTCTTCCGTCTTTCACGCGCGCTCCCGTTAAGCCCCGCCCAGTTATACCGTTCTATTGTCGCCATACGTTCAGACGGACACGGAACAGTGATACTTTATCGAGTTCTAGTTCGAAACGATGTTCTGACCCTCGCTTCGCTATACGTCGTTTCGTTAGTCAGCGTTCAGACGCAAAATTTCATCGTATAGCTATACCGTTCTAGTATAGCTATACCGTTTTGGTATAGATTTTTAGCGTCTGAACACCCTTCACCAACTTTCCAGTGGGAGACGTAGATTCCAATGGAACTTGTTTACACGGAATTCAAGCTTTCATTTGAGGGATAGGAAACTGTTGAGTTTCAATGACTTATTTTGGGGGTAGAGTTGATATTTGATATGCATATCAGTATAGATTTGCTTAAATCATGCAAAATTACACAGTACTAATTATTAAGTGCATGTCCATGTCTGCACCCATTTTTTCGTAGCTTCGATCTTCCATGTTCCGAGATCGGGGGGGGGGGGGGAATTGCACCCATGAAAACTTGCCCTCGGAAAGCCGCGTTAGACTATACGGCTAAGCATTTTTCTCTCCATGATAACCTTTCACTTTGTTTCAGTACTTGCGGTAAGACCTTCATGTAAGGCATACAACCCAGTCTCACACTTAAAGACCTCAGCCTGACCGAATTTTGAAATATACACTTTATTCATCCACGGGGAGCTATATATTTTCTGAACAAATTGAAACCAACTTCATGAGATTCCGTTTCCTGTGGAATGAGTAACAGCGTCCCGAATGTTGAGCCCCGGTGGTTTTTCTGACGAGGGCCCCGTCTCTGAGGAACGCTACTTTGCGGGGGGTGAAAATTTGATGACGACATATCGTGTAGACGCACTCGGAGCTGTATACATGACATGTCGTCACACGTCTAGCGACCCCCTGCAGTTTCCTCTCTTGTTACGCAATAGGGAGGGGGCGGACCAAAAATTTTTATCTTTTTTATTTTTTATGGATAAACGGAGACGAAAATTTATGAATACCCAGGGTAATTATATTCTTTGTTTACTAAGCTTTACGTCAATATATGTTTTTTGTGGGGTCAGGCTGAGGTCTTTAAATAGACGAATAGATTCATAGTACCACCACCGTTAATATGACACTCTTGGTCAATTTAAGGGACATTTATAATGGCGCCATCCACGTTTGCAATCGTGGCCGAGTTACCCAAGAAAGCTGAATCGATCATAAATATTTGTGTCAATTTTTGCATTAAAAGTATGTCTTGTTTTTCAATGTTATTTAATTGGAATGTGTAAAACAGTTGCGTTATCGTGAAATAAATCGCCCCTCATTCACTCGTCAGAGTTTCGGTTTATTCCGTACAACACTTTAGTGACTTCATTCCACCTCAACTCTGCCGAAACCAATATCACGATTGCAAACGTAGAAGGCGCCAATATATTGTCCCTTAAATTGACCAAGAGTGTCATATTAACGGTGATGGTACTATGACTCTATTCGTCTATTTAAGTGTGAGACTGGGTTGAAGGCATACCCATGTTGAGCCACTTCGAAAAGCATTTCTTTACAACAAATGTAATAATACATGTAGTAACAATACACTTAGGAGAATTAACCCCTGATTAAAAATTTACTTATATTGGAAGGTGTAATATATTCCTACTTATTGGCCTAAATCATTTTCTAATAAGATATCGGAAAAGGGTATAAATAAAGATATTCCAACACCCGGTATCGAAATGTTCCAGTCAGGAAGATATTTTGAATCCAAGACCTAAATTGATTTTTTTCATTAACTAAAATCCCATATGTGACGAAAAATATAAAGTGGGTGTTTACATGTATTATAAAAATTAAATCTTTATAATGATATTTTTAAAGGCCAAGTCCACCCTAACAAAAAGTTGATTTGAATAAATAGAGAAAAATCCAACAAGCATAACAGTGAAAATTTCATCAAAATAGGATGTAAAATAAGAAAGTTATGGTATTTTAAAGTTTCGCTTAATTTCGCAAAACAGTTATATGTACATCCTGCTCAGTATGCAAATGAGGGAACCAGTGACGTCACCCACTCACTATTTCTTTTGTATTTTATTATGTGAAATATAGAATATTTTAATTTCTGCAGATTTCACAATTAGGAAGCTCTCATTGAATTGTGAATAGGTTGCAACAATGGCAATTACACATGTTCAGCGAGGAATCAAACCTTGTTTCACATTATAACAAGGAAAAATTAAAATATTTCGTATTTCATGTAATAAAATACAAAAGAAATAGTGAGGGGGTGACGTCACTGGTTCCCTCATTTCCATACTGAGCAGGGTGTGCATATAATTGTTTTGCGAAATTAAGCGAAACTTTAAAATACCATAACTTTCTTATTTTACATCCTATTTTGATGAAATTTTCAGTGTTATGCTTGTTGGATTTTTCTCTATTTATTCAAATCAACTTTTTGTTAGGGTGGACTTGGCCTTTAAATTGTCTGGTTTTGCTTAACAAAAATCTATTTTCTTGGGTTTTTGCCAAACAGAGCAGAACATAATATATGCAGCATGCATTCTGACTTTTCAAGTCCCATTATCCGAAAGCAGGTGAATGCATAGTTTGCCGCTATAGATGCCCAGGGAAGAAGCATCCATAAAATTTGAATTAATTTGCTCCGTCCCATACGTCCAGTATCGAGAAAATAGATTTCTATTAAGCGAATATCGATTTTCAACAGAAATATATAAGGAAATCTTCAGTTTAAAAGTAAATTGACTTATCTATTCTATATTTTTAATCTCAAATGGGTTTTTAATTTTGAAAAAGGCAATTGGGCATTTGGATTAAGAAAATCTTCTTGTACACATAAAAAAATGGCAGCCCCCATGTATTGCTAGCAGACGATACATATTGCTAGCAGATGATAAATTTTGCTCAGAAAATCTTGATTCGTATCGATCTCGTATATTTTGACGCGAAGCCATATAGTCTAACAAGTAGGAATAAATACCACCTTTGAACACTATCGTCTTTATTGTTTGAGGTTAATTCTCCTTTAAACCTATTTAAATAGTTCATAAAGAGGTATCCTGTAATGAGGTATTTATAATACTTGTGTCATCTTTGTCTTTCACGTGAAATTTGAAAATCATTTTCCCTCCTCCAGGATACCTTATTTTTGCATATTTGTGTAGGCATAATTTAAGTGGTTATCGTCATGATGCATTTTTATCCCATCGTCTTGGCTTGTATAATGCAAAGAACCTGCATGGTGTCATTACTTAATGGCGAACACGATGAACTAGAACGTACTGTCATAAAAAAATACCCCACGCACCTAATCACATCTGACTGCGATATCCTCATTATTATCACACACCAGCTGCTGTGTAGACAAACTCAAATGTCATCAGCGAGTGGGACGGTGTGGAGAACTCGGTCATATGGCCTATCTACCCGATGATTAATTATCCAAGGTAACTAAAAAGATGATCGAGGACATGAAGTTGGTAAATACTGGCTCTTGCAAATTAATTTTTCGATACAATATGTTTAAATACTTTTAAACTATATACTACACTATTAAAAATATTGGGTTATGAGTGCCCACCATGAGGATAATTATGTGTCTGAACAACTTTTGGTAATTTTACGTCGAACTTATGTATTAATTTTCCCAAGCACAATCATATTTTAGTACAAACTGAGGAAAAAATTACTCGAGTCGAGCAAATAATTGCTCACAAGTTGGTCGGACACATCATTACGCTCATGTTGTGTCAAATTGTGCGCATATCAATTAATAAAGTACGCTAATTTTTGCTCATTTTCCTACTTTTTAAAGAAAAACATAATAAAAAGTATTATATTGACTCAAAATGAATTACAGACATGGATAAGTTTGAGATTTAGGTATTCACTTTGTTTATAATGGTTTCCTCTATTTACATAATTACATAAGCATGCATGAAATTTGCATATATTGCTTATGTATTCCTTTGTTTTCATTTCTTTTGTATTCTATTGTTCATATATTTTATGTTTTGTGTTATTTTGGCAATGATGTTAGATACGACAAAAACAATTATATGGGAAAAATGGATTGTATTTCACAAGTTTCAGAACATGTCCATTCTCTTATACACATGATCCACACATGTATGGAAAAGTCACTGCTTTGGGATGACCTTTGACCCTTAATTGTCATGTAACCTTCTAATGCTTGGTCCGATCTTCGCAAGTTTAGTACCAAAAGTTGCGCAAGACTTCAAAGAAAAAAGTCACGAACGGAAAGCTTGATATCTGCGGCGGTTCAGGAGTAGTCGCTAAATTACTACAGGGGGGAGAGTCAAATTGACCCCCTCCCCAGTTAATATAGGGTTGAAGGCTGAAAAATCCCTATACATGCCTTACACGCTTTTATTTATTTTTTTTAAACTCTCAATATGCATCTTCATTGTTCATCAACGGTACAGTTTAAGCGCATTAAACCTTTTAAAATTATCCTTGAGATATTCATGAGTCAGTATACAATGTATAAAAAACACCAAACAAAACAAAACAAAACAAAAACAATCTTGGATAAAATGCAATGCCTAACACGAGAGTTATCCGACCATGCATCCTTTGAAAATTTCATGGCCAACTCGAATATCATTTTGTCCAGTTATTGCAGTATTAAAAATGAGTGCTACAAAATGGGGGAAATAGCACCAGATTTGGGCTTAAAATAAGCATAAAATATTATTTTCCCTAAGGCAAGGCAGTTATACCCAATGTTTTTTTTCAGAGTGTGACACGTAAATTTCTTATCGTATACAGTTAACGATATAACACGATATACGATAATAGCATCAAAATATGCAACTTCTGTATTGAAAAAAAGGTTAAGATTCCAATTTCTCTACATGTAGGGGCGAACTGCTATGTTTTTTTAGCCAATGTTTAAATATATATTAACGGTAAATTTATTCTATTTTATCCCCGTGACTTACTAATGCCCTGGTTTATCATAAAGTCAGTTAGAAAAAGACCATCACACCCGATTTACCTCCAAATGTCACAGTTTATTTTCATCTTAATTATGGTTAAGTACACCTTTACCTTTCCACAGACAAAAATAGATAAAACGATGATCTAATTCTTATGTTCATCGGTCCATTATGAAGCTTAAGAAAACGCTCCTTCTGTTAATACCAGATGATACCTTAAATCTATCTTCCCATTAACAAATCAAATTTGCTTAATCTCAACCTCATCCTCTTTCGAATATAGCAACAGGCAAAATGACAGGTCATATCGCTAGTCCATGTTGAATTCGGGTCAGGGGAGCGTTTCATCAAGTGTTTTGTCAGTGATTTTTACCGACAACTGTTATAAACTACTGAAATCCTTGCATCTGATTGGCTGAGAGCATATTTGTCGGTAAAAATCACTGACAAAACACTGTCTTGATGAAATGCTTCCCTGGTTCACTGCTGAGGCTGCATACGAAGAACGAAGCTTCTGACGGGGATTATGGATAAGTAGGTGAATATCGTTCTCGCACTTTTACAGGATAAAAGATATCTGAGATGGATTTAAGGGATATTGAAAGTCAGATCTGCTTTCCCATCGGCGCCAAACTGCATCCGAAGCTGAGGAGTCATCATAGTTTATAAGATTCTTTCCTGGTTCTATACGAAAATACTTCTGTGCAAATTGCTCCGAGGTCGATTTTCTAATCTAAATGAATTCCTAAAACTTGACCCTGGACCGAACACAATACCAAACCCTAACCCTAAACTTGGCCTTAATAATAATAATAATAATAATAATAATAATTATATTTATATTGCGCTTAATGCAAATTAACCCCGGCTCTAGCTAGGCTACCGAATTCGGTGCTCACAGCATTCAAGGAATGAATTCCTACCGGGTACCCATTTACTACACCTATAGGTGGAGAGTGGCAAATGTAGATTATTAATGTCTTGCCAAAGGACATTAGTGCCGCGGCGGGACTCGAGCCGCGAACCATGAGATCCACAGTCCGGTGACGTATCCACTAGGCCACGACACCTCTATAAATTGAAAAATTTATCCCAACCCTATATCTTTGACGAAGTAAAGCCCGGATGCAATTGTCACCAGAGCAAATGTGTGTCCTGGGGAGCGTTTCATCAAGCGTTTTGTCAATGATTTTTACCGACAACTGTCATAAGCTACTGAAATCCTTGCATCTGATTGGCTGAGAGCAAATTTGTCGGTAAAAATCACTGACAAAACACTTGATGAAACGCTCCCCTGGATAGCTGCTCTGCCTCTAGTCCATAATGTCTTCTGAATAAAAAAAGGAAGGCCAAGGAGCGTATACAAAATATCTTCACCAAGAATACCATGCAATAAAACAAAGAGAATGTTATTTATCGATCTGGTAAGCCAAATTTCTTTCAGATTTGCTACCCTCAACTGAAAATTTAAGAAAAAATATTATATCCCATTTTCAGATTTAACAGTGGATAAAAAATGTAACAGTGATTTTTTTGAAAATAAATTAACACCGTTTCTCTTACCTTTTGCATAAAATTATGAAGAAACATAAATCACGGATGACGTGCATTTCTTAGCTCATTTGTAAGACTTTTCGATTTATAAAGAACTCTCTGTGCTCATAGCGAAAGTGAACGAACCTTAGAGTTTCTATTCAGTAGGATCCTACAATTACCGGTTCTATCTGTGAGTGAACGTGGAAAATGTAAGTTGACCAAGTTTGGAAGTTGGGTATAGTTGGAAAAGAAATATATACCTTTTCTTTTATTTATTTGGATATGAATCATGATCTCTTCTATATACATTCATTATTTACTTTCACTATTGGTGTGCATTTTAAAAGCCATTATATAGTGTACAACATCTCATTGACATTTTTGGGGGGAGAAATTGAGAAACAAAATAGAAAAAAGAGTAGGAAATAAGATAATCCTTTGATAATCTCTAATCCCATTATTTGTATTCTAATCCCCTAATTAGTATTCTATTTAAAAATAATTATTTTGTGTTCTAATTCCCTTATTTGTATAACAGAATTTCAGATGTCTTTTCATAAAAGTAGAGTTTTGGGAAATCAGAATTCGATATCAGTTTACTGAAAAGTCACCATTTCTATAATCTCATTTTTTTTATTACTTGACATTTCATATAACAGAGGGGGTGGGGTAAGTAAATTAGCTTGATTAAGATACGCCTACAAAATCTAGATTAAGGACTTCTATTGTTGATAAGTATCCTTTTAACTGTATTGATTTTAGTAGCCTATTCGGGTTGACAAAAATATGATTTTAAAAACATTCTCGGGGCCGTATGAAGAAGCACAGCAGAGCAGGGTAGGGGAGGGATTATTAAATGGCCTAGCCATAACTTATAGTTTATGGGTATTTATAAGTATCATTGGTTGAGAGTTGTTACGTGATTCGGGTTGGTTTGCTATATAGACAATTCTTCGGTTACATCACTTTTATGTTTATATTATGTGCAAGCTTGAATACACCAACAAAGTATCATATAAAGCTGAATTAATTGATTAGTGGACCACTATAAGCAATTATATAAATGATTGTAAAGCAAATAAATTGCTGGAACACATACCTCCCACTGGGATAACTGGTTTATTTGGCTAGTTAATCAACCAATACCGATCATTCTATACATTTTACTCCTTCATTTCGCACATTGCGTACTGATATAGAATGTACGAACAAAAACTTCTTGAGCTAAAAAGATAGACGGCTCTTACTATTTTCCTTCACTGGCGGTGCTTTATAGTGTTGTAGTGATTTCTTTGTGCTTAAAGAGGAATGAATCATGTAGATAATAATATTGTCAGCCTATTACAAATTACTCCCATTTGATTATTTAAGAAGGAGAGCAGTGTCTCAAAAAGTTGCAGTTTCCTTGCTGAACATTATCCCATGGGGGCTGCCATTTTCTTTACAAAATAGAGCAGTTCTATTTGTGAGATACCCACTGACCTGTATACTAGCTACAAGACACTCATGATCTCCTGTGGAATGCATGACGCTGGATTAACACTGATAATAAACCATTTTTGTAGTCATGTACATTCAAATGAAGATACTTTTATCCTGTCATATAACCTATTTGTGTCAAGATATTTGGTTCAGCTGTTTCTTTTGTTAAGCAGGATTTGGCATGCACAAGTTGTTGCTTGGTCAGACAAAGGTTTGTCAATTCTTCAAAGAAGTGACAAAGACCTACAACCACTGGCGCAGACAGGGGGGCCATACCCCCTATTCAGCCACTATAAAAAAGCGAGAGTGAATAAGCGGGGGAAGTGAGAGAAAATGCCTAAAAAGGCGCTACAAGCCGTTATCTCTCTCAAAATTTGCTAAAACGTCAAGGGGGAAAATAACTCTCCTCTCCCTGCACCCACCCCTGTTATCATGGGTGTCGATCCGGGGGGGGGGGGGGATATATATATCCAAACAAAATGTTTTTGGATAAAATGAATAAGAATTATGATACATTAACTTAAAACTTAAAACAAGCACTTGGAGGGGGCGTAAAAACGCAAAGGAAAGAAAGAAAAATAGGGGGAAATGAAGAAAAATGCACTAGAAATCTAGTTTTTGAAGGTTTGAAATGTGAAAAAATTCCAAAGCTCGGTCGCTTTGCTCCCTTGCATAATTATTTTCTTTCAGGATCTCGTAATTTCGCTCCCCCAGTACATAGTTCTTAAATAACTTAAAGTGTTCAAATAGTTTGAAAAAAATAAAGATGTAATTGTTTTGCTCGCTATATCATTTAAGTTTCATACGACTCCTGCTAAATATTGCGCTCCCAATACCGTGCGTCTCAAATGGCTGCCAAATAAAAAAATATATGATTCTGGGGGAAAAGGTTTATATGTATGGAAAGCTCATAGACTCAACTTTCATATGACACCAAAAAGTCCGAAAATAATTCATGCTTGGGTGAGCACTGCTCACTTTTGTAAAGGGTATGGAAATTAGGTTGCGCAGGAATGGGCCTTCCAATTTGTGAGAGGAAAGTCCTTTGGAGCTTATGGAATTGAGGATGATATGAAAAATTTATCAACTGTGATGAGTTTGGGTTTGCTGAGTGGAATTTGTGGTTTATGGGACTAACATTTTATGCATGAGTAAACAGGAATTGCATTTATTATTGTACATTGCAACCATGGACCTACTAGTAGGTCCATGTTGTAACTTTCCCTGGTAGACTCAGTGGTGTGTTCATGGGAGTCAGGATGGGGTGATGGTACATGGTGCAGGGGAGGTGAGATGTAGGGTTGTTGGGTAGATGGGATAAGGGTCAAGAGGACATGTATGCCTCTCCCCCTCTCTCTCACTCTCTCTCTCTCTCTTTTTAGCTCACCTGAGCCTATGGCTCGAGTGAGCTATTGCGATGGAAATTTGTCCGTCGTCCGTCGTGCGTCGTGCGTTAACTTTTTACATTTTCATCTTCTTCTCCAAAACCCATGATCGGAATTCAACCAAACTTGGTAGGAATCATCCTTAGGGGTAGGGGACCCAAAGTTGCTAAAATGGTACATGTGGCCCCCAGGGGGAGGGCCCCCAATTGTAAAAGCTATGTAAATTTCAAACATCTTCTTCTCCAGAACCAGGCATAGCTCAGACTTGGTATTTTGTATGGAAATACCTCTATAGATGAAGAATGAATGTTGTTCGTGAAATTTCTCTGAGTGGCCCTATAGGGGCCCTGTGGGGGTAACATACTGGAGGGGGGGGGGCGCTGCCAGGCAAAATGTACATTCTGATCTTCTTCTCCAAAACACATGATCGGAATTCAACCAAACTTGGTAGGAATCATCCTTAGGGGTAGGGGACCCAAAGTTGCTAAAATGGTACATGTGGCCCCCAGGGGGGCCCAGGGGGAAGGCCCCCAATTGTAAAAGCTATGTAAATTTCAAACATCTTCTTCTCCAGAACCAGGCATAACTCATACTTGGTATTGTGTATGGAGATACCTCTATAGATGAAGAATGAATGTTGTTCATGAAATTTCTCTGAGTGGCCCTATAGGGGCCCTGTGGGGGTAACATACTGGAGGGGGGGGGGGGGCGCTGCCAGGCAGAATGTACATTCTAATCTCCAAAACACATGATCGGAATTCAACCAAACTTGGTAGGAATCATCCTTAGGGGTAGGGGAACCAAAGTTGCTAAAATGGTACATGTGGCCCCTAGGGGGGCCCAGGGGGAGGGCCCCCAATTGTAAAAGCTATGTAAATTTCAAACATCTTCTTCTCCAGAACCAGGCATAGCTCAGACTTGGTATTGTGTATGGAGATACCTCTATAGATGAAGAATGAATGTTGTTCATGAAATTTCCCTGAGTGGCCCTGTAGGGGCCCTGTGGGGGTAACATACTGGAGGGGGGGGGGGCGCTGCCAGGCAAAATGTACATTCTGATCTTCTCCAAAACACATGATCGGAATTCAACCAAACTTGGTAGGAATCATCCTTAGGGGTAGGGGATCCAAAGGTGCTAAAATGGTACATGTGGCCCCCAGGGCGGCCCCAGGGGGAGAGCCCCCAAGTGTAAAAGCTATGTAAATTTCAAACATCTTCTCCAGAACCAGGAATAGCTCAGACTTGGTATTGTGTATGGAGATTTTTTTCTGGGTGGCCCTATAGGGGGTCTGTGGGGGTAACATACTGGAGGGGGGGGGGGGGCAAGTTGTCCGCCATCCATAAACTTTTTACATTTTCAGCTTCTCCAAAACCCATGATTGGAATTTAACCGAACTTGGTAGGAAGCTCAGACTTGGTATTGTGTATAGAGATACCTCTATAGATGAAGAATGAAAGTTGTTCATGTGCTAGAGAGAACATGCACCAGATGTGAATTGATCCACCTCAGGTGAGCGTCGTGCCCCCTGGGGCTCTTGTTTTTTTTTTCTCTCTCTCTCTCTCTCTCTCTCTCTCTCTATCCCTCTTTCTTTCTCTCTCTCTCTTCCTGGGTGTGCTTGTGTATATCTTGACAATTAATATTCGTTGGTCTCCACTCCAAAATATCCAGACCACCTTCCCTTATCCCGAATTCTATAACAGGCTAATTCCTGCGCAACCTAATTTTCATACCCTTTACAAAAGTGAGCAGTGCTCACCCAAGCATGAATTATTTTTGGACTTTTTGGTGTCATATGAAAGTTGAGTCCATACATATAAACCCTTTTCCCCAGAATCATAATATTTTTATTTGGCAGCCATTCCAAAAGTGTTTTTTGAGACGCACGGTATAGCATAAATTGTTTATCTGATTTTAGGACACCTACCCCCTGGACAACCACCCCCTAGGGCAACCACCCTCTAGGACGACTACCCCCGGGACTATTACCCTTTAGGATGATTACCCCCAACTAACTACCCCCTACGACAACTACCCTCTAGGACAACAACCCTCCGGATAACTACCCCAGACAACTACCCCCTAGGACAACCACCATCTAGGACAACTTTCCCCGGGACAACCACCCCCTGGACAACTACCCCAGACAACTACCCCCAAGGACAACTACCCCCAGACAACTACCCCCAGACAACTACCCCCTAGGACAACTACCCCCAGACATCTACCCCGTAGGACAACCACCCTCTAGGACAACTACCCCCCGGACAACTACCCCCTAGGACAGCCACCCTCTAGGAAAAGTACTCAGATTGTAATCCAGATTGTGCTCGTTTGCTACGCTAGCTCGCAAAATTTGAAGTTCATGTCAATAAGTTTCGCGCAATTTAATGCATCTGCACGTAGCCTGAATGTCATCAGCCTAGCCATATACACGTGCGCGCACACAGATCGGTCGTGTGATCAGTCTAAACACACCGATATTTCATAATTAATTCATAAAAAGGCCGGAATTCTACGAAACCAATTACAGAAGTCAAACTAAGACAGGCCAAACGTAGAACTCTTACTATTTTAAGAAACCATTTAACTGGTTAATTCCCACCATTAACAGCACTTCTAACCAATTAACAAATTTACCTTGTTTCTACGAGTCGATTCTTTCTAATAGTTTGGGTGTTCTACGTTTTCTGTGGCAACATAAAAAGGCCTAGGGGGTAGTTGTCTGGGGGTAGTTATCCGGGGGGTAGTTGTCCTAGAGGGCGGTTGCCATAGGGGGTAGTTAGTTAGGGGGTAATCATCCTAGAGGGTAATAGTCCCGGGGGGTAGTCGTCCTAGAGGGTGGTTGCCCTAGGGGGTAGTTGTACTAGGGGTAGTTGTCCTAGAGAGTGGTTATCCTAGGGGTGGTTATCCGGGGGTGGTTGTCCAGGGGGTAGGTGTCCGGATACGGTTTATATTTCTCTCAAATTTGCTAAAAACGCGTGGGAAGTGGGAAACTGCCCCCTCCCTGCACCCACCCCTGTTACATACAGTGCAGTATTGCGTCCAAATAACTGAAAAGCAGCCAAGGCGTCGAACTAACTTTTCGCCTTTAAAAAAGTGTTAGGAGCCGTTATCTTTCTCTCAAATTTGCTGTAAAACGTAAGAGCTTTCGCGCTTCGCGGGGAAACTCCCCCTCCCTGCACCCACCCCCTCGGGAGCACGCTTTGCGTGCTCATCATCAATTTCGCACTCTTTGCATGCCCCACAACCGCCCCCCTAAAATGAAATCCTGGCTATGCGGTTGGATCCTGCACGTCTGCCCCCCCCCTATTGAAAAATCCTGGCTACGCCTGTACCTACAACTGCTCTTAGATATCCCCTGTGCGAGACAATGGGGGTCAAGATGGCTGCCATTTTGCATTGGTGACTTTAGTTGTACAATAGCTATACATTATGCAACATCATATCCATTGTGTAAAGGTAAATGGACATGTACGACTTTGACATCAGTTTTTCAAAATGGCAGCCCCATAGGATAATATCTAGCATGGAATCTGCACACTTAACAGAGATTTGTTTTCCTTACTGAGTAATCAAATAGGAATACTTTCAAGATATTTTGAACAGGCTGACAATTTTCCACTTGATTATCAGCTAAAGTTTGTTGAGTTTCATTCTCATTTTATTTTAGACAAGTAATTAACACGAGCATCATATTGGGCTTATCTTGCACCCATTGAAAGACCACACCTATTTCGTTGTCGTCAATTGATACAGCGCGGTGTCGCCTGCAGAGGGCAGCATATCGTAAACAAAGTCTGGCTATCTCGGTTACACTACAGTAATAAAGGAATAAAGAAAAACATCTCTCGACAGACCTCAATATACAGTATAAGATCCTAGTGTCATTCGAAATTCCCTTCCTCTACCAGAGGCAAAGATTTCTTATCTTTGTGAATGTCCCCCAATAGCTGTGTACGTAAAAGCAGACTGATTATTCACAATCTCGATATTAACTTTGGATGTGTTTGACTTATTCCTTTTTACTAAATCAGGCGTTGCTTTCTTACTTCTCAGATTGAATGATATGTACTTAATCTTGTCATTCGACATGTTCAGGGCCCGTGCTATCGAAATGTCCATTAATGCGTGTTCCGCGCTGAATAATTCATCGAGCTGGCGTGTTCAGAGAAGCGCGAAGCTCCCGCGGGAATGGCTCTCAGGTCTACTGATAATCAGCCTAATACGACTGTCTTCAAAGGATAAAAACCGGTGCTTCAGGAATCAAAACACCACCTCTCATCATTCTATTCGCTTTCCTGAGATGAACAGAGCACTGAAAGGAATACAGTGAAAGCAACAGAGACCCGAGAAAGGAGAAAAAAAAATAGTTGGTGCAGTAAATCAAAATGAGAGACAGCGAGAGAGAAGAAAGCAGCAGGAATCATTATGAGGAAAAGAGCAAGTGAAAATTGACAGAAAAATATTGAAACGGATGAACAGAGAGAAAATATGGAAGATATGAGCAAGGTTACTTGCGAAAATCACTAATTTCTTTGATATGGCGATATAAATATAAACATTGAGTTTTCACCCCGATATTAGTTTTTTTTTTCTGAAAAAACAACATATATATGTATTATGTAAAAGAATAATATTAACGGGATGCAAATTATTATAAAATGCATTAAATGGCAGCACACGGACTAAGGCAACTAAATCCCCGAAGATGCATGATGTCAACTGCAAATTTGTACGTAATTAAATAATTTAAAGAATACAATTATGTTTGCAGATTTTTTCAGGAGTGACCCGGTTAGAATTAAATTCTTTGTAGCCCAGAAAGGTCCATAATGATAGTTATTATGACAAGACCCACTTTTTTTCTTCGTTGCCCCCTTCTTTTCCTCCTCCTCGTTATTCTTCTTTTTACTTCATTTTCTTTTTCTGCTTCTCTCTTTGCCTTCACGATGGATGCGATCGCACCCCCTTTTTTCAATTTTCGCTGCTTGTCAGTAAATCTTAGGGTAAAAAACCTGCACTGAAAAAACTGGTGACTTTTTCTTTGCTTGCCAGAAATTGGAGTAAAAACCTCCACACATGAAGCTGATGACCTCTCTTTTCTTACTTGTCATGAAACCTTGGAGTAAACAACGTGCGCCAAAAGGCTGACGACCTTTCATCCTTCCTTCTTTCTTTCTTTGCCTGTCAGAGAATTTAGTTGTGTCCCCGCACGTGCACACGTGAATATTCAAATAAATTTATTTCGATGAATGGAACGCACCCCCTTTTTCATTTTTTTTGTAAGGGCCTGTTATACTCATCTTTCTTTGTCTCTTGCTCTAACGCACATGTTCTTGTTACAACTCTTCTCCCCATTCATCTCCTCTCCCTTTCTCTCCCTCTCTCTTTCCTCTCCCTCTCCCTTTCTCTCCCTCTCTCTTTCCTCTCTCTTTCACCCTTTGTAATGATACAGCTTTAAATACACAAAAAGAAAACGTCATTCTGATATCTTTCCTTCCTTGTTTCCTAATATGCTTGTAGGTTTTTTTTTTCTGTAATCTTTTATTGATTCCATATGATATCAAAACAATACATAACAATCAACATATATATATATTATAGGTTTCATATATCGGCTCAAACAAATTGAAAGAAAACTGCTAAAAGCGTTTGTAATGCATTGTGGCCAATTTTATTTTTACACTCAAATTTTCGGCGCTCCCTGGCGTCTTCTTCAGGAGAACAATCATTCGGCGCTCCCTGGCGTCTTCTTCACAATCATTTATTGTTCTCCTGAAGAAGACGCCAGGGAGCGCCGAAAATTTGAGTGTAAAAATAAAATTGGCCACAATTCATTACAAACGCTTTTAGCAGTTTTCTTTCAATATATATATATATTAACAGAAATCAGCAGTAAGTCATTAATAAAATCAAGTATATGTTATACTTCAAAACTACTATAACTTCTACGATGGGCTCTGGGCTCTTCCTTGTTGGTTATTTAGGTTTTCCCATTTGGAAAAAGGGAAAGTAAGGCTTCCCCTAATCGATGCTTACCATCGATCGAGATCTACTGACGTCTGCCTTTAAAGAATGTAAAGATGATACAGGGCGGAAGATTGTTTAGATTTGTTTCTAAAATAGCCTATCATTTATTTTAATCTTAATCTATACCTTCTCTGCCTTAGAAATTATGAAATGCCTTTCACGGTGCGGTAAATACTAGTCATGCTAGTAGAGCAATGAAAAGGATGAAAATCGGCTATTTCCAAATATCCTCTATGTCTTTTATCAGGCCTTGTACGATACGAACAAACTGAATGTAGCATCAAATATCGACAAAGATGATCCTGTCGCCGAGGCAAACGTACCTATCTTCAAATTCATGCTGTATCTACACTGGGTATTTACTTATATAACTTAAATAAATTTCTTCATCCATTATATAATACCGGTACTGTGACATAATTATGTAGTTTACATATTTTACAAGCAGAGTAAGATATTCATATTATGAACATATATTTATTTATGGATTTAAATATACGTGTATTTTGCGTTACATGCAAGGTATAGAATGCAAGGTATAGAATCCATAACTATACGCATGCAATACAAAATATTCAGATTAATGTTTTGCATCAACAGGCGCTATGTCATGTGTTTGGTGATATAATTATCAATTTGTAGTTTACATTTAACATCCAAGATTTGAATTTTTATTCTTTTTGCAATATTTCTCTTTTAAAATCGCATTGCTATTTCCTTCTGTCGTGAAGTGCACTGCACTACCTGATTTATTTTTATTGTTTTTGGTATTATTAGTTCTAAATAATCAATATTCTACTAAATGTGGCACAACAGCTCGTCGAAAGTTACTTTCCCCATTCAATTGCTTCTACTTGCTGCTTGAATATTTCCTGACTATCACGACAAGGTACCACAATAAATACCGCTTGAATAGAACCATAGCAGATTTAAAAATAAAGCTGATGCACTGATATATTAATCAATGCCTTCAGTACTTAACTCTACTGTAAGGTGTTTAAATATTTTTTAACTACCTTAAGGAAATCATTTTTATGCAATAATTTTATCTCCTTGCCTTAGACTCCTAAATTTAATGATGTGCCATTATGAATTTGTTGAAATTATGCCATACCTATAATACACTAAATTATTATAGTGTCTTTTTTAAAGGATATTCTTATTTTCGGTGAACTTTAATAAACACCAAAAAGTGACGCTTACAAGAAGGTTTGGAATAATACCGCCAAAATTGCCGATGCAATAATAGTTATTTATGTCACTCCATTGTTATGTTTATTTTCAAAACACAGTTCGTCGAAATTGAGAGCGATAGTGCAGAAACAATGTTGTTCGACGTTTTACAGATGAAGCTGAATACGAAACGAAATATGAGATTCAGAGAAGGAAAATAGTCATTTGATATAATTTTCCTACACGTTTATAATATCTGGGGGCATGAGTGGTGTATAGGTTGGTGATATGAGTATTAAGCATGGCGTTGCAGACATTAATCCCCATCGCTGGGTAACTGCTATCAGAGCAACGCCCACTCCCGCTTGTCGCCCATGTCGGGCGGTGAGCATCAGATTACGATCATCACCCTGGCAGCGAAAAACACCACTCGTTCAATATAATACGAGAAGCCATGCACGTATTCAATCTCGCATGAAATTCTAAGAGTCAAACGCAATATTTAGATGAGGTAGAATAACTATTACAACTATAAGCGATGGGGGAGAGAAAATATTGTCTTATTTTGGGGTTGTCTACTATTCTGTCCGTCTCGGCGAGTGATACAGAGCAGCCATATTTGAAAAGCATATTGAATTACGCCGTTTTGTTACTAGATGATATTAACCCCGAGGAGCATTCGAAATGAAATTACACATTGACGGCCTGACAAAGTCGGATAATGATCAGCTACAAACAGGAGTATACACAGAGCGATCACGGAAGAAGGGGGTAACTGATATGATAGCTGTCATTTATCACTCTTCATTGAACATTTCAAAAGATGATTAGAAGTGAGGATTATTTCTTTCTTAACCGGGATTCAACACGCCAGTGGTTATGCATGTGGGCAAATATACAAGAAAACATGGCTACATCTATAGTTACTACCTCCAAACTGACTGTTTTGTCCTTCCATTTTATGGAGATACCTGGTCCATAATGAACCTTTCTCCTTCATGTTTAATGTCTGCCTGTAATTTTGCATTGAATTAATGACCTTCTGGACCTCAGCAGACGTAATATCTTCAATCAATAATTAATGGACGCGTCTTGGATTTTGGCATTTTTTAACCATTCTAAAAAAGATAATGCTATCTTTACTAAGTAGTTATATTTTATGTCCTAATTGGTAAATTACATTCAACAAGTTGTAAACCGCCGTTTTCCGTACACTTCCTTTTTCATTATTATCTTGAATGATCTCTTTCTACATTCTTATGTGTTTATTTCCTCCTATACAATCATATATGAATACATTATTAATCAATAACAATCGATATTAATGAAGTTATACATTCATAATATTAATGAATTTCCCGATGCACCTGCTTTTCGTTTTTCTGTAGTTATTTTCTCCATTCCTCTCCAATTTGCTTTCTTCTTATTATTTTCCCCCATCTTCTCCATTATTTCCATCACTCAATTGACTATTTAAAAAAAAAAGGGGGGGGGGGGTTCTGAAAAACTAAGGCTAGCGTTCACACTCATCCATAAAAGAACGATACTTGTAAGGACTTCCCAATTAAACGTCGTGTCTACTATTTCATTACATTATGATCGTCGGACGTTCCCTCAATTTCCTGTCGCTCCCCCTTTTAACCTGCATTTAATTCCCGGCGTCGCCTCGGGCCAGGGGGGAGCTCGTCTGCGGTTTCATGTTCGTCGTCATGGAACGATTACCTCGTCCATGGCTCGCAGGATATTTGAGGCGGTGGAACGGACCTTGGGGACTGGGGATTTCGAAGTATAGGTTCCGCATAAATCTCGATAGGATTTGACTGGTGTATTACAATTAAACACTAAACCTCCAGAGTTCTTAGCGTTCTTGGGGTGATATTTTAAGCGATGAACGGAGGAGGATCAAGGAAGAGAGGAAGAGATAACTCAGTCAGATGGGAGAGATAGAGAGAGAGAGAGAGAGAGAGAGGGGGGGGGGGGGATAGACGAATAGTATGAGAGAGAGAGAGATGGAGAAAGAGAGACATAACGTGTGGGAAGGAAAATACTGAAGTGACTTTCTTCTGCTCTCTCGTGCGTTATACTATAACCAATAAAATCTCAATTTAAGTACTGGATATCCAGCAATACTTTAAGGATTATAACTCATTAATTACCTTAACAATTCCAATGACAGACAGTGAGCGTCCAAAAAGCAAACGTTAAAACCCTCGATATCCTCATAAATGTCATATGATCACTATTTAATCGGGGAGTACGGAAAACAAGATTGAACATTATAATTTAAATGAGATTAATCGTGTTCGTTTGCTCGTTTAAAAAAAATCATTTTCGTTTGTGTTCTGAATTTAGTTTGCACGATAGGAAACTAAGTATTATGATCTGTCATTCGCCCATATAGGCTTGGATGTCACTCTGATTTTGAATACAATTAGCAAATATTGTTACATTGTTTCAGTGCAGTGAGATATGTATGCATTTGATTATTTCTTTCCAATTTATTTCGTTTAGTTCAATATGGTTTAGTATAATTTGAAAGAGGCAGGAAGAGAATTACATATTCATTTGTATATATACATGTACATATATATATATATATAGGAAGAGAGTGAGAGAGAGAGAGAGAGAGTGGAGATCGCCGGACGGACCGAAAAAAAATGACCGGAATGTGTGAGACATACAGACAAGAAAGAGAAAGACTATTAGAGAGAGAGAGAGAGATATATGGAAAGAGAGAAAGAGGGAGAGAGATGGGGGTGGAAGGTATGTAAATGTTCATAAATCTCAAAATTGTTGTTTAAAGTTTTTAACTCTTACTGTGCCAAGGGTTTTAGCGCTCTTCAAAATTTTACCAAAATGTGATCAATGCTTACTTTTCAAATGTCTCCACTTCATTAACTATCTATTATTTCACAAAATATTGTACATAACGTGTAGGAAATTTATTACCATTTCTTATGATACCAAACATTATTACTTTACCCAACTTTATGTGTAAGAATTATTGAAAGTTACATTTGTGTTTCTTTTTTGTCCATTATTTTTTTTTTTAGTTTCTCATTTGTTTACTACTGTTTAATGTTGAAATAAGGTAATGTTTTTTTTTAAATCTGCAATTTTCTCTGAAAATTTCTATGGTAGCATATAATTATAATCATATATTTAGAATGCTTGATTAATGCTAATAATGTTGCTATACATTGACCACCATATACCTTTCCTGTGGTTGAGCAATTGGTGAATGAAAATGACAAGTCTATTTGTCACATATATGTGTGATCGGCACTGAAAGAGTTCAGTTATAAAGAGTACACGAGTGAAAACTTGAAATATGCATGTACAGTAAGACGAATAGATAAAAATATAAAATATCGTAAACATAGGGTGTCCCTGAAAAACAGAAAACCGCAGTTTATTAGTAAATTATATAAAAAACATGATCAGTAAATCACGCATGACCGATTTCAGACAGTCTGAAGTGGCAGTGTCTGAAACCCAGTTGTCCAAAATAAGTAGATGGCTTCTTACTTTGGTTCATTATGATTTGGAAATGATAGGAAAGGATTTCGGATGACTAATTATTGAAAATACACATTTGAATGCTCATATTCTAATCTTCCATATGACGTCATTATCATGATGGAAGGATCACGCATGACCGAGCAGGCACAATTTGTAGTTAGTAAGGCACGTTGACATTTGTTCAGCTGCCTCATTTAATTCCTAAAACAATTTTTTCTTAAAGTACAAATTATTGTACTTTAAAGGCAAAACAAAATGTCAGTGTGCCTAACCGATTGCAAATTGTGCTGCCTGCTCAGTCATGCGTTATCCTGCCATCAAGATTATGGTCTCATATGAAAGAAACTAATTATTATGATCTTTTCGATGAAGTGTATTAATTTTATTAATTCCAAAATGTGTTGCATCTTTGCAAGAACCAAACGTAACAGCCATTCAGTTGTTTTGGACAAATGGGTCCTGACACTGCCACTTCAAACTGTCTGAAATCGTAAAGGTGTTATCCATTGGTCAAGTTCTTGGTGTCATATGAAGAAGGGAAAATAATGATAATAATAATAATATTGGATATTTATATATCGCTCATATCCACCATGAGCTTTCCAAGTATGTGTACATTAACCAATACTTAATTTGGATCTAGTGAGTAGTTTTCCCATAAGCTCGAGTTCCCATTTTTAAGAGACACCCTGTTAAAGAATATAGTTTCCATGTATGTTGTTTGCGTACGTTATTTTGAATATTGTTGAAGCAGTCATGCATTAAGAGAATTCGCATTTCGTAACTGTTCTTAAAACAAGTTACTGTGGTAATACAATATGCACGTATGATACATGTATTGATTCGAAATATTGTTGGAGGGGACATGTAATCGAAATCACAGACAGGGTGAAATGGTGATAAACGAAAGAAAAATCGGGTTCCCGGGAAAACAGATCCATTAATGACGATTGCCTCCGAGTTTTGTTGTACTTTAAAGGCAAAATCATTATTTTAAACAGAAATGTAGAAGTTTGTAATGCTTTTTAAAATCTGATGCATACACTCATATAAAATAAAATTATATGAGAATTCCGCATCTGAAAATCTAAGTGGTGAATTTTCGGAGTTACTAAGAAAATAGGAAGAAAGTTTCTTGTTGGTAATCGGATGAAAAAATTAAAAGAAGTTTTTATTTGATGCATGTTTTTCAAGAAACCAATGAGGTGTATGTTATTACAACAGTATAAATATAAGTATGCTATTAAGGTGATATGAAAATAGTCATTTTGGCTTTATTCTATATCTCGCCTACGGCCTCCACAAGCAAAAAAGACCTATAATTATTTCAATGAGTCAATAGCAGACACAACAATATCGAATATAGATCATTTATTTCATCGTAAGTAGACCCGTGACGGAATCAGGAGAGTGATAAAAAAACCAGAAACAGTAAATAATTTTTTTATTTAAAAAAATCCCAAGAAGAAGATCCACTCTTTAAACCTTCCATCAAAATAATATATTTTTCTTTGGTTACCGCGCGTTTAGTAATCAACTTAATGTGGGTTTGCACGCCGTGTATTTATTTATTGCCACGTTACTTGAAACAGGGGGGACTCATTACTTAACGGAGCATAAATGTTCTGCCCCGCAGTGATATATGGATGTTTGGAAACGAGATATGTTGTTATGGATTATTATAAATGTGTGAGGAAACTTTTTCAGATTAAAATTTGCCATCGTAATGCATGCACGGTGTAATAAAAATAATGTTATAACCGGCATAATATACTAGTAAATAGATACTATTGGATAACTCGGATCTGTAGCTATGCGGCATTAAAGAGATTAAAATAAAGAAGTTGATGGTGCATCCGTTTATGTCCGAGATTAAAGCTCATGTACAGTTTTGGAAGCAAAAAAGAAATTGGAAAGAAACGTGTTAAAAATAGTCTGTAGTTCTCCTTGGATCAAAAGATGTTTGTATAAAGATCAGTTGGTACACTATCCATGATTTCCGGTGAACTTTAGTGTAAATATCTGTAAGGAACGCTAGATCACAGTAATGTGCTGCCCTACGATAAGACCCCGACGCGCGGCTCCCCGCTCATTAACCTTGGGGCTTCGCATGGAGATTGCATGTGTGTCTCTGTGTTTGGTATACACGCGATCCTCGTAGGTTTTGCATGCATTTATAGAGTATAGTGGACGCTGCTGTTGTTATTACATCCCTAGCCCGGTATGAAAAAAAAAAACATTGCCTCTGAATTGTTTAATAAATCCATTTTAGGAGGCGAAATCTTCACAGCATCTCAGTAGTGCTAGTATCTCGCTATTTATCACTAAAAATCCAAGGAATCTGACGACAATTTTCTTAGGGTTTATGAAAACTGTACATTACCTTTAAATATGTTGCTCTTTACAAAACATGCCAAATATAATTTCCTGGATATCTATTAATAAATCGTGTCGTATTTATACAATGCAATGTAATATGTCAAATGGAATCTAGTACAAGTTTCACTAAAAAAAAAGACACGAGGGAAAAAGAGGATAAAAGGAAGAGAGAGGGAGGGGAAGTGAAAGGAAGAGAGAGGGAGGGGAAGTGAAAGGGAGAGAGAGAGAGAGAGAGAGAGGGGGGGGGGGGTAGTGAGCATAAAACAAAACAATCGAACATAATGAGAGTGCCAATCTTTAATTTGAAAGAAAAGTTGGGGAGGGGTGGAGTTTTAGAAATTACAGTGGTCTCGGTATATGACTACATTATACCGATTGTCTTGTTTGAAGATAACCCGAAACAATAAGTGAAATGGAAACAGGAAACAAACTCATCCGTAAAAAAGAAAAAGAAACGAAAATATCTATTCATTTTCAAGTTTTAACCATTGAACATCAATTTCTATATACACAAGAAGCTGTTGCTGTTGTTTAATTATCATTATTAACCATGTTGTTTCACAGATTTCAAACCAATGCAAAGGGGATGTGTTGCATACCCTTTCGTCTCCACGTGCATAGAAGGAATGTTACGAAACAACGAGAACATCAGATCATGATGCAAACAAACGTGTTCCGTTTACATATGGCTTCTTCGCCCGCCCGCACACCCAGCGGCCTGTGATTGTTCGTTCGTAAGCGGTTGGAATATCATATCGCACGCATCAGCTCCGTGCGCATATCTCATTCACAACATCCAATTAGCCCATCACTCCGTGATCATCGCTCGTCAAGTCAAGAGGTAATTTCGAGCGCTTACCAAACCGTGCCTTCCCCACAAGGTTATCTCGGGTAGATCGTAATAAAGCGACTCTTTTTTTCTTAAATCGCTGTTTGGGGTTGTCCACTTTTAGGATCACTGGACCGGACCCAGTAGATTCTCACTCAATGACGCCATATGAAGAAGGAAAAAGACCAGCTTGATAGTAAACATCTTGTAAGACAAGTGACTGTGAGACGTGGAACATATTTTTTTATGGACTTCAGCATATAACAAGAAAACTTCATAGAGTCATTGTGGAGAGCAATTTTCTTCAGTTGCTCGAACCTTTGAGGAATTTTCAGTCTTTATTCCTCGTGACAGGATATAGACTTTCTTGAGGCGTGTTTAATGCTCCATCCAACTCATTTTGGTAACAGCTGGTAAGTTCCCCTCTCTGCCGCAGTGTGGTGGTATTTCTTTTAACTGTGTCCAATAAAATCACGTTTGTTTTAATAAATGTTCTTTGATATCTCCATATAAAATAATCGTTAAGAAAATATCAGCCAATTCTGGACATTAATTGGCAGATTACTTAACTAGAAATAACACAACTACAAAGTAACTTTATTCCCCCAGGTCTTGAAGACAAAATGATTTTAAAGTAAATCGTCTCTAATGTCTCATCTTCTCGAGAAATTAAATTTCATTAATCTGTTCGTTATATTGCTTGTTTTAGGAACATGTCAGCTATTTAGAAAAAAAATATTTTGTTATTTGTCGTTTGTCGAAAAAAAATCTGAAGCTATATCAACTTTACACAAGTGTAAATCAATCATGAATCACACACCCTTCAAGATAATCAAACCACCACAATGACCGCCACCACCACCACCAACAACAGCAACAGAAAGCGCAACAGCAGCAAGAGCAACAACAACAGCAACCAATAATCATTATTCAGTCAAAATCTGTTTTTAGTAAACAATACTTTTCACTCTATCAAATCGGGATAGGATCTACAAACCAAAATTGTGGCCAAATCGACAAATTTAATACTTCATTTTGACCAAATCAACCAAAGTTAGTCTTGATTTTGACCAAAAATTTAGAACGCGACTTATCTACCAGTAATACTGGTTGGAATACCTTGACTATAAAACCAATTTTAGAGTGTACGTTGTCAACCATTAGGCCAATAGCAAAACTATAATACACACAAACTCTTCGCACACTTATGTTCCACATGATTGACCTCTGTTCATCATCGATCATCCTGTCAAAGCTATGAAGTAATTCCTGGGCCCTGTCTCATAAAGAGTTGCGATCGATTTCATCTTAATTTGAGATTGATACCAATCGCAAGTCTGTACATAAGAGTAAACTTGCGATTGATTGGAATACTTGCGATTGATTCAAATCAATCACAACTCTTTACAAAACAGGGCCCAGGGGAGCGTTTCATTAAGCGTTTTGTCAGTGATTTTTGCTGACAAATTCTCTCAGCCAATCAGATGCAAGGATTTCAGTAGCTTATAACAGTTGACGGTAAAAATCACTGACAAAACACTTGATTAAACGCTCCCCAGATCTCTACAAATCACGGATAGTGATGTTCACAAAGCCTAAATTTCTAAAAGTCATATTCCAATCAATTGTATATAGGTATCATAAACAGTATCATAAACCAATTATATCTTATGAAGATGTGGACATGTTGGAAACGAGAGTTATATGGCGGATGTGCTTTAGGAAAGGCATTTTTCTACCCAGGTGTGTAAGTGGGTACCCGGTAGGATGTGAACGGTGTTGAACAGCAGGTTCGCACCTCCACCAGGCCTGTCGGGCCACCAGCTGGAATGTTCCCCAGCGGACTTGGACATTGTGCGCTGCAGATACGTGAGGAATAGCAATTATTCCTATGATGGATGTTTTAATAACTATGTTACTGTAAAGCACTTGGAAATGCTGGTATCATTACCAATAATATTGATAATTAATACTTGTAATAATAATTAAAGTATTATTCAAAATCAATTACGACGGTCAATGAAAACAATCAGAATTTTCGGTGTTCTCTTTGGGTTGGTGAGTGGGTATTCATAATTTTCTCTTAGGCTACCTCGTGCTGTTACCGAAAACCTTCAATCGTGAATTAGAATGTTATGATGCAACTTTTTAATCTTTTCTTAAAAATACTAGCGTGTAGTTAAACAAATATATAAATAATTAACCCTTTATTCCTTCCTTATATCAACCAAGTTATCTGAAAAGAAAATCATAGACTCAAAACGAAACCTACCCTGTCATCAAAGAGGATTTACTATTGCAATCTTATGAAATTGATTCAATCAAACTGTAATTCAGCTTAAGAGCATTTAATCAAAGTGATTAACCTGCAGATGTAAAGGTTATGGCTTCATATTGTCATATTGGATATAGATATAATGAAATAATATATTTGTAATCAAGATTAAACAGAAATGTCGTGCTGCCCATCCATATAACAAGGTTTACTTTCACTTTATTTTGTACTCTGAATACTATATTTGTGATCCGAAATATGCTTCATTCGAAAATTGCTCCGGGTTTTATTTCGTCGAAAATGTAGGTTTAGGGTTGGGTTGCAATTGGGTTTTAGGTTCGGTTTAAGGTTAGGGTTAGGTACAGAGTTTGGGTCAATATTTGAAGTTCAGACTTTTGTTAGTGTCGGAAATTGAAGCGGATCGATCGATTGATTGATTGATTGATTGATTGATTTTATTTGCCAAGCCTTCAGAACATAAATTTGTACATAATAGTAGAATAACAAATTAGGAAGCTTGAACAGGATAACCCACGAAAGCTCGAAACCTTATTTCCAGTGGGGTCCTCATGTATGAATAAAATAATCATTCAGTTAGAACATTGTCGCCAGAACATGTACTATATTATTATGTACAAAAGTGTGGATATTCACACATTATTGAATGAAAGGAGTACATGTGGGATGAATGTGGGCAAAATTGTGACGATGTTTCCATCAACACGAGGTAATTCATATATTCGATTATTTATGTATCATTTGGCTTTAACACTTACTGTGCCATTGCTGTAATTTTGCACAGACGTTACACACAAATCCCATAGATTAAAGAAATATGGACAATTGAATGATTCCATTAGCATTTCGTGATTAAACATCCAGTTTGATGTACTATTTACCAATGATATACATGATTAACATAATTATATCCTTTTCCTGTGAATCTTGCCATAAAGTAGAGGCTCTACATCTGATATTAATTCGAGAGGCTAAACCCAATGATCATAAAAGGCCTATCAATCATACTCTCTCTTTTGTACTAGGAATCTTGGTGACAGCTGAAACATACATTATGATTATGTCCTTTGCTAAAATAGACATTTAATGTATTTGTTGGTTTATATCCTGGGTATTTTCTTGGCTGTGTATGTACATTGCTTTTTTTAATACATGGTATAAGACGCAGGGGTGGTTTGGTCATGTGGACACCTCACCGGTCTCGAGGTTCGAGGGTGACATCACTTGCGTCCTTTGGCAATACATTAATCCATATTACTTTGTCGTACTCAACTGATATATGACTATATGCCTCAGGGCCTATCAGGGCAGCCGGGAAATAATTTCCAAAAGCTCTTTGGAAGCGCAGCGCACAGAGACTTATAATGTGACATGCGCTATACAAGAAATGAAATACCATTGGTATAGTTATTACCATTATATATCAGCATAGGATAATATGATTTTTGCCACAGCTCAAAAACAAATTTATAATAATTATGATAATGTCTTTCGCTAAAAAATATACATTGTTTAATATGTCTATAAATTTTGCTATGTTTTGTCTATAAATTGAATATTTCACTTTGATATTGTTATAAACCATTTTGGTACGAGCATACCAGCATTTATAATGTTTTCGAGATCGATGCCATATGGGTTTTATACCTCAGTTACACTTACGATATCGATACCAGTCGACTGCAGACGGAACTAAAAATTACATTACCCTCAACGGTAAAAAAAAAAAAATGGTAGGTTTGGCAGTGTGACTGGGGTAGAACGGTGGTCGTCGCTGTTTACACCGAAGTTTCAAGTTCGCTTCATATCCTGTCGTGCTAGTCCCTGCAGGCTTGAAACACGTTACCTTTCGCCCAATTACGCACTGAACAGTGTTCCCCTAGCCTGGTGATTGTGTCACTTTATTACCTCTCCCGTGATTACCAAGTATGGACGAGGTGGACGTGTCAACATACATGGCCCAGTTGAAAGTTAGAAATCAGCGGCACGGGAATTAAAAGTCTTTTAATTTGATTTGTCAGCCTTGTGATTATGGACATGCAGTGGCAGAGTTGATGTATGAAGGTTCATGTGATTGCATTGTGACTCGACTGGACCGAGTCTGGGGAAATAAAGCAAGATGATGAAGTGACACGTTAACATTTCAAAAGGAACATGAGTTGGGGAAGAAGACGGATGAAAGGTACAAATAACTGGAGACTTGGGAGAACTGTTGAGCAGAAAACAGGGTAAAAAAGTGCAAGGTATGCTTGGCGATTGGCTAATTTCCATTGACACATGACATGTAGAATGTTCTCCCGTATAATTGCAAGCACTGTGACACATATTTTTAAAGTCACAATGTGTTGATCCCATCAAGTCAGTGATAAACCGGAAAGCGCATGGGTTTTAAGAAACTACACTGTATTTGTTGGGGAAATGTGACACACATAAAGCTAAGACAGAAACCGTTATGAAGCTATATCAATTTATAGCACTTTATCAAGTTAATTTAGTCACGTTTACTTGATTCTTCCAAAATTAATTCTTCTCTCCCGAGACTGTGTATGAGATAATGAGCTATCTTTCTGCCTACAACAGTTTGGCATGCTCTCTTCCCCCTTTATATCTTCGTTTCCTGCAACCCGTATTTTAATGTCTAGGTTTCATCTTGTAATCATGTGTAATTGCGAGATTTTGTCATTGCAGCTTTGAGCATTCTCAGCCCCAAGCAATGATCCACATCAAGCAATAGTCTATTTATCTTCCAACATCCTCGAGATAACAGAGGAAGGGAAAAACACCTTGGAAGTCGTATTTCTTCATTTTGACGGTCAATGGCCCGCAGCTAATGACGTTTCGATTAAGACGCGCTCTGCTTATTTTTAACAACAAAATAAATCCACCCAGTATGCCTTCACGACGAGAATACTTATGTTCTGTCAGGGAAAAGGGAGTTCTGTCCGGTCGAAATTCATCTGCATTATCATAAGGAAAATGTAGAATCGAGTTCCTCTTACAAAAACATCGAATTTGTCAAGTCCACCTACAGAAAATAATGTGAGGTAAAACCATCGAGGCACCTTCAACAAAAATGGAGAGCAAAAGCTTGTTTGTGTTAACGGACCGAGAAAACTTCCTGAATATTGAATATCTAAAATTAATTTAGTCTGAAAAGTGCTAACCACAAACGAAAAAGCAATTTGAAATCATTCTGGGTTTTTTTTTAATTCCAAGGTTCGGTAAAGTGTTGGCATGCCATCGAAATTACTGTAAGAACCAATTACATTTGGCATTGATGGAATGATAATGAACGAGATGAGATGTACATACATACTTGATGTTGGTATGTTACATTGTTTCACAATCAAACTTGAATTGAATTACACAAAAATATGTATTACATGCACTATAGAGAAATTATCAGGTACGAACATATTAAGAAATCAAATTGAATAGCCATGCAAAAGGAATAAGTTTGAAATTAATAGAAATGAGAATGACAATGTATCATAAAACCATCTATAGGAACATGGCTATGAATTTTCCTAACATCGACATCTCATTTTAATGCCCTTGAACACACTAAGAAATGAATGTTTAAATTGCCCTTAGACTATACGATGGCAGCAATGCAGCATTTTGAAATAGGGTGAAAATGACAACCTCGAAATGTGCAAAGAGTTAAATTTTCACCCATGCCAAAGCCCGAAAATCGTGAACCTCATTGAGAGTTGAGCCCCCGAAAACTTCAGTTTTGTACCCTTATGTGCGATAGCGGCCTTTAAAAAAAATAGGCATTTGTTTCCATCAATATCTATGGGGATAATGTGCAATTGAGGCCTTAAAATCACTATTAATTTGATTGATTGATTGATTTCATTTTTTCCATGCATCAAAATAAATAACATATCAAAATAAAAACAATGAAAAATCACCGCATGCATGGGAGGTGTTAGCCATAAGCTCAAGGCTTGAAAGTAAAGCCCCTCAAGAAATGAAATAGCCCGCTTTTAAATAAATATCGTATATATAAATCGATTACTTAAATGGGGTTTAAAAATAGTAAA
Source organism: Heliocidaris erythrogramma (assembly GCA_025617745.1). Lineage (NCBI taxonomy): Eukaryota > Metazoa > Echinodermata > Echinoidea > Camarodonta > Echinometridae > Heliocidaris > Heliocidaris erythrogramma. Next base: position 56,460,130 of record CM046853.1, read on the forward strand.
AAGTGTGTCATGATTACATACTTATTAGTCGTACATCGAGGTAATACTGTACAATAAAATGAAATTGTTAATTATAAATTGTACTTTATTGCAAATACAATAAGAAGAGGAATGGGAGGGGACAAACACGATACCAGAATAACGGAAATAATGTGCATACCGGCTTAAAATACATTTTTGAAATTCGTTTTTAGACTTTTCTTCGTTTTAAATCCCTGTCGAAACACTTTGGATTTCAGTTAAGCACAGGTTTCTGGATGTTTTAAGATGTTTACATAAGATGAAGTTAAAGAGTCCTGTATAATTTCCGAACTACCGTATATATTGCGACACATGCACACTATTACGGTACGTCAAATTTGACAATCATGGTTTTCCACGTACATGTATACGCGCATATAGTGATCGTGGAAAAACTACCCCCTGGACTCACTCCCGGAAAAAAGATCCCAATAACAACTACCCCCCCAAAAAACTGCCCGGACAACTACACTCTAGGACAACTACCCCCGGACAAGTCTCCCCTAATATAAGTAACCCATAGGTAGTTGCTGTTGGTAATCGGGGTGATTTATTTAACGGGGTAGTTGTCCGAGTTATGTTGTCCTGAGCAGTGAATACAAGGGAGCGGTGAGCGATTTAGCTCGGAAAGCTCCCAAAGAACTCCGGTATAAACTGAAAACGAACTCTGGTAACCCCCCCCCCCCCAAAAAAAAAAAAAAAAAAAAAAAATACTTACTCTGAAAAAACCCACACTTTAACAATATTCACCAAAGTCAAAAAGAGCGGTAGTGTGTGTATGTGTGTGTGTGGGGAGGGGGGGGGGGGGGTAGGTATCCTGATACGCATAAACTGATAATTTTTATCAATACCTTTATTTGAAGTTATAGAATATAATTGCAATATTTTAATGAAAAGTGTATTCATCAATTTGTACTATGTTACAATGTACATGATAATATTATATGAAACTAGCAAAGACGTACATCGATGGTCCGTTTGGCTTCCAGGTGGCTGTGTTCCATTTTGCTGTCTTTGATTTATTATTGATACATCACAGTTATATTTTTCTCTTGTATCTCCTTAACTCATTAATGATTATTACGGGTTGATTAATTCAACTGTTCACTGATTAATGACGGCGCCAAAATAGTGTGAGCTTCTTTGATTCCAACACATAAAAAATGCATTTCCTAGCACCTGCCAAGTGTGAAGTGGGAGGAAGCAGCGAAAACGCGATATTTTTTTGCCTTTTGAAAGAGACCGATCGACACCTGCCGATCAATCTTAAAACGTCAAATAATTGATAAGACAAATTAAGAGCGATTCATTAACCACATTGCATACAAATTTATTCAATAATGAGGCTTTAAGATTGATTGCTAAAAGACGTAAATGTTAATGATGAAAAGATTCTTTAAAAGTCGTTCAAAAGCTTCAACCAGACTCAAACATGCTTTAACAAACCGTATTCTGTTGACGATCTGCGTAACCAGTTTGAATTGCTTGTCGCTGTCACATTTATATTTGAAAATTATTCCCATATATCACTCTGGATAAACATGATAATAGCATTGTATATTTTCCAAAATCTGTTTGGAAGAATGTGAACATGCTTTTTTGGTGAAATCACAAATATCTATATATTACGGTGATCCAATATTTTCTCTGGCGACATTTTAGTCCTGGCTTTACTTCGTCTAATAGAATTGTACTTGGGTTTTAGGTTAGGTTTAGAGATTGGGTCGTGTAGTGTTGGGTCCATAAAGTAGTATATTGAGCGTGACATGAAACGCATTCCGGCGACCAAACACGCTATTGATTTACATCGTTTACAGAATATATTCATATAATATATCATTGAATCACATACAAAATTTCTTTATCAAAGAAGCCATTGCATTATTTTGATAGAAATACGTCTCTTCTGTTCACTCGAAGAGCAATTTGTGGCGCCTTTTTATAATTAAAACGACGTTATGCTGATTCATTGTAATTACATGGCTTCACGTGTTATTAATTTCCAAATTATGTAAAAACGCTAACTTCAAGGCTAAATTGAATTAAATTTGATATTGAATATCTTTATTCGATTCACCGTTACATTTTCTCTTTTTTTTCTTTGTAAAATTTCCTTCTTTTAGATTTTCTGTTTCTCTATCTCTTTTTCATCAACTTTTTATTTCTGATCCCTTATCCCCGTCTTCTTCTTCTTGTTGTTTTTCTTCTTCTTCTCCTCTTTCTTCTTCTTCTTCTTCGTCTTCTTCTTCTTCTTCACATGATATTGTTTTCTGCTTATATTTACCTTATCTAATTACCCCCACTTTATTGTGGGATTAAAATTCTACATGTCTTACCCAACTGCCTCTGACTTCATTAGAATTATAACAACACTAATATTGTTTAGCGATGGTAATGACGATGATAATGACAACAATAATAATAATAATGGTAATAATAATGATAATAATAATAATAATAATAATTGTAATTATAAGAATAAAATTAATAATACAGTTAATAATGACAATACTACCAATAATAATCATTAATATAATGATAATGATAATAATAAACATAATGATAATAACGATGATAATGGTAACAATAATAATAACAATACTACTACTACTATTACTACTACTAATGATAATAATGGTTAAATTTATATTTGTTCACACCCTAACGGGTAGCCACTTATAATTAGAGAGAAACGCTGTGCATAAAATGCTTTGCTTTGGACATAGTTTCGCTGCGGGAATGAAACCTACGACCGTTGCATCTCCCGTCAAGTGCTTTACTGATTGATAGTTATTAAGTAATTAATTTAACACGTCTATGGCTTAAAGGGTACCTGAGGCCTGAATAAATAATTTGGTGTATAGTTAGCTTACACAAAATCAACCCCAGAAAACTTAACACGACATTCAACGGTGACTGCATACAGGAAATATTGATTTTTGAAAATAAAATACCCCCAAAAAATTAATATTAATAAGACTTGAGCAAAGACTAGTCGATCGATCACGATAGCTCACCTAACGATATATCGATTCAGGAACGTCTTCACTTTGAACTGAATGATATATTGTTACATTTTGTATTATTTGAACTGAATGATATATTGTTACACTTTGTATTATTTGAACTGAATGATTTAATAAATATTATTACAAAACAAAAAAAACTTTGCGACTTAGTTCTATGAACTTTGCGACTTAGTTCTAGTATATTTGTTTTTTCATTTGGTCTGTAGATTCTTTGTAATGTATGCGCCAAACCAATTTTCTATTAAATTTCAACGTTTTGTGTTGAATACTTTAAACATCTGTTGGTTTGTTTGAGTTGTAGATTCTCCATAAATTACGCACGAGTTGCACGATGAAGCTCTAGCCGGCTTCAAGGTGTGACGGGATTTTCTTGCTCTCAAGGAAAGTTTTGCTATCGAATGAAACTTTCTTTACTAAGTATGGAGTAAATGGAGTAATCCACCGCCATTCCTTTTATTCACAGGGACGAATTAACCTACTCCATTTCAATTGGCTGCATGAAAAACATACTTGTCGGGGACGGGCTATAAGCTTCAGAGATCGTAAAGAGGTCGTAATATATCGCGTTGTATAACATCGTAGAAGTGGGCGACCTGGTATAAATATTGCTCGTCAATATTATGCATCGTAAGACTATCATTTACATTAAACCTCGAGTCGTAGATGGTATCAAATCATTCAGGTGCACGGAGGAGGACAAATCTTTGCAAGAAATTCAAAGCATGTTAGCATATACAGGTACCTTATCGGATAAGCCATCAAAGACGTATCTGCTCCAGGAATTTTGATTTCCTTTTCGCCGTTTTGCGTGTTATCTCAGAATAATCTTGAATTGCTAGCGACACTTGGATCAAAAAGTTGTTGTATACAATCCCGTTAATGTGCGGCTATTCTGCCATATCAGACACATTTCTTTGATTATTACAAAAAAAAAGGAAAAAAAAAAGACACATTCAGAACAATTATTATGTAACAGTGGGAAGAAAGAACTGTTTAGAACAATAATCTTTTTATATTTGATTTTTAACGATACTTTAGGAACCCTTAGCTTTGTTGTATAAACAATAAAAACAATCTACAATAAAACGCAAGATGATAAAGAACTGTCAAAAAAGGAAAAAAATTAAAAGTACAAATGCTTACGAAATTATACATATTGATACAAATGCTTTGTCTTCAGCACATCCTGGTCAGTCAGCTCGTCATACACTCTAAAAACCGTCTAGTCTTTTTTTTTTACCAGATCGACTGGTTACATTTTCTTAATTAGATTTTAGTCATTCTGACAAGAATTCTGTTCATTTTGACTAGGATTCTGTTCATTATAACTAAGATTATATTCACTTCAAACCCAAATCTGGTAGTTTTTACTAAAATGGTGCAGGTTCTAGTCATATATGACTACATTGTTTTTAGAGTGTATATACAAAAAAAAAAAAGAATCACTTGGATTTACAAAGTCATGTACGACTTTTTCTAACTCAAACTTTAAGTTTTTAATTGTAGAGTCTTCAAAAGGAGAGCTTCCAAGAGGGAAAAGAAAGGTAAAACGCAGCTTTAAAATTACAGCTTAACGAATAATGAATTTGGAGTCTGTGCGTAAGAGCCTATATTTGGCGGGAAGTGGCGGACAGAAGAAGTGAAGAAAGTGCCGTGTGCTCTGTAACTGAGGTGAGATGTATATCTTCCGAAGAGATGAATTTAATCTCCTTCATTCATCGGTGGGGGTTAGAAAGATACAGGACGTAGATCTCGGTGAATGCCTGGAGGGTATTTACATGCGTATTTATCATGACCATGCTGATTGCAGTAGCGCTCTGCTTAAGGATTGAACAATTCTAATCAATCTCGTCCAGTTGCGATGGGAAACGAAGTGAAATGAGAAGCATGGACATGATGGAAAGGGGTAGACGGAAACATATTGGGAATTAAACTCAGTACCTCTCAGTATTAGGTCTATTAATACTTACTTTCAGTGCGGGTTCAAACTTTTTTCCGGTCCTTCAACATCTTCTTTGGGTAATTCTGTTTCGTAACATTAAAGTCACCCTTGAGTATTGACCACACTCATGGGACTATCTTCTGAGATATAATGTTCAAAATATTTACAAAGAAGATTCCGAAATGTGTGTCGAATGAAGACGCGCTTTGGAGCCACTCTTTCTGTTTCACCTTATCAGATGCTATGTTCCGGGGGAAAAAAGCTATAATTATACGTATAAGCACTGAACATCCCGGATATACACATGTCTGGCCGCCCATATTGGCGTCAGAACACAATGGCTTTCCATACTACCGTACATTTTAGTTCTCTGTGACATTTCTCTATAATTCAATTCAATTCAATTGAATTCAATTTATTTCAAAGACATAATAAAAGACAGGGCATACAACGTATTACATTCAAAATCCAAAGAGTAAACATTACAACAAAAAATACAAGTACATAATTATGTACAACAGAATATTACAGAGAAAATCTTATTATGTTATTGGGGGCAGCTGAGAAGAGCAAATTTTATATAATAGCTATCCCAACAAGAAAATTGCATGAAGTTAAATTGACTAAAAATATATATAATACAGTGATATTGCAATTGGCAGTTATTGTGGCATGTATACAAGATAACAGACAAGGGGGCGGAATAGAAATAAGCAAAAGAAGTATGATAGGAAAGAAGAAAATTAACAAATACAAATACAAGCCTGATCATTCAGCTCCTAAACCTTTTTGATTTTCAAATAAAGTAAATTCAAGTCTCCTTTTAAAACATTGCAAAGATGGACTGTTTTGAATATCAAGAGGAATGGATTTCCATACCATAGGGCCCTTGAAGAAAATAGAATTCTTTGATACTAGTGTTCTAATCATATAGGAATGTGAAAATTAACTGCGTTTCTGGTGGAGTGATTATGTATTGTGGTATTTAAATGAAATTGCGTAGAAATACGTAATGGGATTTTATTCTTAGAGCATAGGTACATAAATATTGAAATATTATAGATGTTCACGTTATACAAATTCAGAATTTTCAACTGAAGAAATAATGGCTGAGTATGTGCATAAAAAGACACTTTACTTACAACCCTTATAGCTCGTTTTTGTAGTCTAAACAAACGTGTCATATAATAATCTTTAGAATTATACCCCAGGTCATTGCAGTAGTTGAGATATGGATATATCAGTGAGTAATATAGCATTTTCAAGATAGTGGTAGGGAATATTTTCAACTTGTTTAAAACAAAGACATGGTTATGTAAATTATTGCTAATATATAAAATTTGCTCACAGCGCATTGTGAAATTGACCCAACAGATATCATTTTGTTTGTACATGTGCGTAATGGCACTTGTCGCCCATTACACATTTTACATTTAAAAACGTGCTCTTCAAAAAATTGTATGATTTTCTTTGGATTGGTTGGGGATGATGACATGCCTGCAATACGATGGTTGGTCATTAAACCCGCCGGAAAAAGTGTAAAAATAGGCCTGATTCCTGAAACCATTTCTGTAAATAATAAATCAGTGGAATGGCTGACATTTTTAGAGTTCCTTTGTATTTTTTAAATGTCTTCTATGACCCCACTAACATTATTTACGACCAATATAGGGCAATTAATTTGTTTACATCCTAGTCGTAACCCTGAGAAAAAAAAATAGCAATACCCATTCACTTACCACATATTGTGCCTCAATATTGGTTGTCAACGTTAAAGGGATATACGCCACCGGGTGGCCGTGGGGAAAGTCAGGATTGCGTAAGCCCCATTCACTCGTACACAAAGTTTGTGCGTCGAACGCGTCCGTTGGACTAAGTGGAATTACATTTCGACTGCACGAAGCCGACCGAATCTCGCACGAGAGCTCGAGCTCAGGCGGAGCGTGCATGTTTGTTTATCCGAGGTGGTTTGCGCCCCGCTGGGCAACGGCATGATCAGATAACGATCACGGTGCCCTCTCGCGGCATTAAAACGTCCACAATCTGCGGTTGAATATCCCTTTAAGATCGCTCTCGGAAAACCCTTAACAGTTACACGTTTACTTATACCTTCCTGAGTCCTTCCCTTGTAAGCAAACTAGTCAAATATGACTGGAATCTAGTCAGATTTGACTAGAATAACTAATCCCACGGGCACCTGCACTATTCTTTGTTTTCTTTTTTTCCAATTCAATTCTCATTTATTTCATTTTCAATTAAAAAGTACATTCAAAACAAATACAAAATAAGTCGTAAACGAAATTACAAAATGAAATGGGGAACTACATAAGTAAAGCCCTTGGGCCTTTGTACAAGCAGCTAATCCCTAAAATATTGCGAAATTATATAGACAACAAATACAAAAAAAAACTAAAACTAAAACTAAAATATAACACAAATATAGATAAAGAAAAATATGACAGAAAAATAACTATACATATTTAAGGGAAAAAAAATTCTTCAACTATTTTTTGAAAGATGTGATTGTATTGCAATTAGAAATATATCTGGGAATTGAGCTCCAAATTACAGGGAAATTATGTCGTACTGATTTCATTGCATTGTTTGTTTTTACTGGCCATAAGTGAAAAAAATCCTTAAAAAACGGGTATTTTGATTATGTATTTGGTAATTAAGAGTGAACATTTGAGAAATATTAGAGGATAATTTATTTTGAAAGTAAAAGAAACCAAGGAGAGTAAGGGAGTAATAGTACAAATCAAAAATATTAAGAGATTTTAATTTTTTGAACAATGGGGCAGAAGGGGAACGATAGGGACGTCCCATGCATTATGCGAAGGGTCTTTTCTGTAATTTAAATAATTTATCTAATTTAGTTGGACTACAATTACAGAATACTAGTCAGAATGTCAGAAAATGTGACCAGGCGATCTGGTAAAAAAAATGACCGGAGGTTTTTTGAGTGTTGAGATATGCTTAAAAAAACAAATTCGACTTCAGAGAGAAATATTAATGCTTCAAAATGCATTGTTTTGTATAATGTGTCAACAAGAGAAATTTATAGTAGACCCTATGTGAGCTTTAAAAAACCCATCTGAGAAAGATCAAACATTCGAATATTCGTATATTATAGCCCATTTTGTTCGTTGCAGATATCACAAAACAGAGTTTCAAAATATAGCGATGTGATTGGTCCGAATCGATTGCAACATGAAATAATCGAGTTTGATATCATTCATGATTCTTAAAATAAGACGGATATTATTCACAGTTTCTGACATTAGGCTTTTAGACTATAGCAACTTTGTAGTTGTAGAATTTCTATCGATTCATCGCAAATCTTTAAAGCGTTAAAAGACGAGCGCCCCTGATCATTTTTCGTTTTGTGGTAGTTTTGAAAAAGAAAGGCAACATTAGTTGCTAAAAAATCTTCCGAAGTAGACTTTCTTTGAATCTGAATATTGCATACCGACCAAGATTATTGCCCGTAGCTGTTTTGTCTAGTTTGAGCGTGTAAGTGATACCACGATTCTTTGGAAATAGGATGCGTGGGGAAAAGTCCGTAATTTCAAATAAACCCACATCCGACTGCGGCGTTTCGGAAGCAGGTAAAAACAAATTTTGCGTCATTATGGTCACTTTGAGTTTTTAAGAGTTCTTGATAGTATAGTCTAATGCATATGGAATAAGTTTCCGAAACAGAATACAGCTTTGTCATTTCTAAAAGATAATCATAGTTCCCATAAGTGTAAAGCCACAATTCCGATTTGGGGAAAGCGGTCATCACTTTAATTGCCACCGAGGATTACATTCCGGCTTTCTGTGTGTCTTATTATGGGGAATTCTAAGGTATTTGGTAATTATTTTGATGTCTCATACGTACAAGTATTATGGAGTTATGGATATTATATTGACATCAAACTGTATCAATTTACTTCATATTTCATAGAGGTCCCAGCTCTTATGGGGTTATGATTATTTTCTTAATGAAATCATCAGAGATGGTAATTATCTTAGATGTGGTCGGTAATCCCCCACTCTTGTCAATTTCTGCATATACGCCGCAATACATTATCAATCAAGATGAATGCGACTGCGTCTCCTATATGCCTCCGCCTAAATTCAGTTGATGGCTCAAACTGTTCTTGAAACATTGTGCTAACCAGAACAAAAGGCCTACAATTACATGTTAATTGAACTCTTTGACATTTGACCTTACACCTTATAACCCCAAAGTCTGATCACTTTATCTCCTCCTATAGTCATGAATACAAAATAGTTAAGATATGGTGATAATAAAGCTAAAAAACATTAATTTCACATATAATGATCTCTATAACCTGTCACCTTTGACCTACGTGAATTAAAATATGATCAGCTCGTCTTAATATGGTGATGCATGCTAGTTCCAAGTTTGAACTTATTGGGTCGAATTGTTCAAGAGTGTTAACAAGGCAAAAACCTGAAATTTCATGGTAAATGTCCTCAACGACCTTTGACCTTTGATCTACATTTTCCAAAATATAATCATATCATCTTCATATGGTGATACATACTAGTACCAAGTTTGAAGTTGGTGGATCAAAATAATTCTTGAGATATAGTATTAACAAGGCAAAAACCTGCAATTTCAGAATTGCCCTCTCTGACCTTTGACCTACATTTGTTAAAATCTAATCAGATCACCTTCCTATGGTGATACATACAAGTACCAAGTTTGAAGTTAAGGGATCAAATGGTTCTTGAGATATCACATTAGTGAGCTTTCGAATGTGTCGACTTGAACGCCGTCCTAGATTCTCCCAGCTACAATGGACTGCTTTGTGTTAGCTACAACCGCGCTTTGTGCAAAAACGGCTCACCCGTCCACTGGCTTCTCCCTCGTCCACTCGTCAGATCGAGAACGCGTCAAACAAAGTGTTCTAGTCGACACATCCGAAAACTCCTTATTAAAAGAGCAAAAACCTCTGTGACCTTTGAATTGTGGACCGTTGGACCCCAAAATCTAATCAGATCGGCTTTCTATGGTGATAGAAGCTCAAACCTCAAATGGTTCTTGAGATATCGCGTTAACAAGGCTAACACCTGCAATTTCAGAAATTGACCTCTGTGACCTTTGACTTTTGACCAACGTACCCAAAAATCTAATCAGATCGTCTACCTATAATTATGGTTATACATGCTAGCACCAAGTTTGAAGTTCATACCAGTTTTTATGTGGTTATATCGCGAGAACGAGAAAAAATATATTTAGCCCACGGTAGACGCTCTGTCTCCACGTAGGAGAATGACTGTAGACTTTTTTTTTACAATTTTACTTTTATTTAAAAATAGTTATTTATAGCTTAGTGACGTGTAAAGACAGTACCGTAACCACATACTTGTGAATATTTCCTGTGTTATAACTTTAAAAAAATAAAGATAATGGATTGAAGTTAAGCGATTTTTACTACACATCGAAATCAATTATATTCCGTACACACTATTCTCAAACAAGTAATAGGAAGAGATAAACTACTTGAATTACAATGTTGGAAAATGGTGGGTTAACAAGCATATCCTCCATAAAAGATGGGTGCTTTACTTTTTTTTCGTACAACACGACTATTCTGTTTTTGTTCAGTACAGATGATCGACGTCATCGTTAGTAATTGAAACTGGTAAACCAATACCGTATTAACAATCTCCATATAGGCATGTTCCGCACTGAAGTGATATTAGCATTGATTGTTCTCTCTTTCCTTATCTATTTATAACCACTACCTTGGTGTTAACATTGTGTCGATTGGACAAACCAAAAGGAAAATATGTATTCGATTTCCCGTTACACTGTTTCAGAAACTTAAGAATATCTAGCCTATGGCACATTTTCATTTGTTATGAAATGAATGTTTATTTTGAAATGGTGTCCTCTCTTGATTACCGTAAAGGGAAATATCTGTGACCCTGTGCTGGTTTTTCAAACCAAATCTTGACTATCCAAGCTTGACGGTAGCTATTGAAATGTTCTTTTGAAAGCGGTGATTTTAGGAAGTATACAATAGGCCTCTAATACTGAGTTACTGTAACGTGAACGCTTTACGTGCAATGCATGCGTAGCATAGTGTATACTTACAAATCTATGTTGAAGGTGGGTTGTGATGAGCCAATACGAACTAGCATAAAAGTTGTTCTTAGACTACATTGTAACAGAGGTATTCTGATCATGATTCTGCAGTTGAAGCCAGATTTGCATCAGTGACAAGAATTCAACTTTCGAATCAACTAGAAGTAAGTTTCTCATTTATAGTATTTATGTCGTGCAAGTCTAGTATAGAAAAGGTTGTTGATAAAAACGCATTTAGTTTTAGAAGTCTTGTGATTTGAAGTCAATAGCATTGTGTTTATATGCCGATGTCTGCACCGTCGGTTCGGTGACTTGGCCAAAAACTCCCAGAAGATAGGTTTCATATACGATATTCATATACGATATTCATCTTGAGAGCATAGGGGCAAGGAAATAACTGGTGTATTCCATTTGACTGGCTAACAACAGTGGCGTAGTGAAGGTTCACGCTTTGAGGGGGCACTAGCAACATGGGGATGGGGGGCACTGGCAACTGCAGCAAGAAGATATGGAAAGGGGGAAATGGGGAAAGGAAAAGTAGAGAAATAGAAAGAAAGGGAAAGGGAAGATAGACAGGGGAAGGGGAAGGAGAGAGAGAGAGAGAGAGAGAGGGAGGGAGGGAGGGAGAGAAAGAGAAAGGGGAGGGAATTGTTATTATAAATCAAATACTGCATGGACATAAGCTACACACTATAGCTGTTTCTTCGCAACGTTTCGCCAATTACTCCTGGCTTCTTCAGGCGTTCTGAATCCCGTTCTGGGGAACCTCGTCTATTCATTTATGTATATATTTATATGTATATACATGTATATGAGAGTTTCCAAAGCTGTTGTATACGTTATTTCCTTACAATTGTTTATAATTATTCTAATGTATACATGTATCGCAAAGCATTCGCTTGGATCCAACCAAGGCATGTCTATGTTAAAAACTCACCTGCCCCCGACAAAGGAATTAATTAATAAGGTTGAAGATTTGTCAATCTGTCGGTCAATTGAATCTGGTGTCGCCGAAACCACTGACCCGTCTTCGTGGTCTAGTGGTTAAGGCATTGGCGTTCTAAGCCAACGAGCCGGGTTCGATTCCCGGTTCGATTCCCGGGTCGATTCTTTTTGAAAAAGTTTCAAAAAGAGAGGACAGCTCTGGGGAACTTTGATTTAAGTTTAATTTAATTTAATACGCAACCATTATTCTCTCATTTCCTTGCACACTGTATTTATTTCCACGAGAGTTGCCAAAGCTGTTGTATATGTTATTTCCTTACAATTATATATATATATAAAGAGAAAGAGAGAGAGAGAGAGTACGAGGGAGAACGAGGTTTGTGAATCAATACGATAACATTTAATCAATCAATGTAGCAGATCGGATATTGAAATAACACCTTCTTTCCGCCATTCATCGAGTTTTATGTCTTCCCACCCAGACACTGATCATGCTGATTCAGTACAAAACCCGAGGTTAAGAATACAATAATATATAGCTCAAATCAATGGGTAGACCTCATTTTCAATCTTCTTCTTCTTCTTCTTCTTCATCTTTCACTATATAGCACATGTATCACGGTTAAATTGTAAAGATTGCATACACGACCGGGCCATCGATTATAATAATGAATAGGATGCTGGGGATTTCTTGTCACTTTGATGTCAAGTCGTCATTTGAAATGCGGGGAGTCGTGTGGACATATCAGGATTTATCAGTGCCGCCTGGATGGATGGAGAAGAGGAGAAATGGAAAGAGTAGAAACGTATACCATAATGTTGTCACATTATATCTTCCTTTTATTTTGGGTTGAATGTTTATCCCCTCACTAAGAGTCAACCTTGAGACAATCTCAGACACTCCCCCCCCCCAAAAAAAAAAACAACCCCAAACAAAACCAAACAAAACCAACAACAACATTTTGCTCAGGACGCATGTGACTTAATGCAAGAGACTTAAGGCTTTATCACCATTTGAAAACATGATTTAAATCGATTTTCCAAGGCATCGTGTGTGAATGATTCATTTAACATACATTTTTTACGGTCTTTTTGCCGTGTGACATGTTAATGCGTTAATCATATACAGGTATTACCTTAACTTATTTTTCACTCCTGGCCAATGTATTAGTTGCCCTACCGTGCAATGCTCAATGGTAGCTCAATGGTAGCTCAATGTTTATTTATTGAATTAATAAAACGTAACATTACATGAAAATATGCTAAACAACAGAATAAATTGATGGTCTGGAAATCGACAGGGCCCCAGAACTTTTAGATCAGAGATAATGTAAGAAAGGCTATTAGCAAAAAAAAAAAGAAAGAAAAAAACAGAAGTAAATTAACATTTTTACGGAGCCACTTTAGGTGTTTTAGATTATTTTACATTTGGTCTTCTTTATTTTCTTTTTCTTTATTTTTGGTACCAAAACTTAAGAAATCTACGGAGTGGTTAAGTATTTTGAATATTTCTTTTAGAGACAAATGATTTATTGTTAAAATAGCTTTAAAATTGCCCTCAAAAAAATTTATTTCTCTCAGAATTTACTTGTTTGTTGTTTCTCATCGCGGTATTGTTTCACTTTGCCCATTACGCCCTGCTGTTGATCTGTAGTTTATCATCAATACCCGAAAGCTGTGTCAAATAATTTTGCATAAATTTATTTCAAAAGTTATACTTAAAGGCATACATATTGAAGATATTTAGCCAAAAATATTACCCTTAACTGTGTTACAATAGAAAATTGCATCTTGTATTGTGCTTTGTGAACGAGTTCTAAAGCACTGTGGTGGAAAAAAAATCCTAAATTACCCACAAATATAAGTGAAATTACGAGGTTTTTCTATCATTATCTTAATTTCCAGAAGACTTTGGATGGGTAATTTTTTTAATAGCCAAACTATCTTTAATAATATCGTGCTTTTAGGGAATTATTCCTCTATAAATGTAAACATTGCTTTTATATTAATATGATTCAAGAAGGAAATAAATGGGTTTTGAATCTGAATCTGGTTATGGGACCGAGACATACGAATTATTGATTAAGAAAATGAAGAGAGGAAAACTAAAATATACCCGGAAGCCTTCTAAAACTAGAGATTCTTTTCTCTGAATAAATGAATAGGTATCAATTCGACATCCGCTGGAGCCACTTTACATTGTCAGACCATTTGATGTGCTGATTAGCTAATGGATTAGTTATTCTAAGAATGACCGTGCCCCCATAGATGTTTACAAAAATCATTTCTCAGATCCAAATCTCTGTTTAATAGTTGCCCAGGGTGCCCCCTCTATGATGGTCTTCGTTGGATTCTTCCCACGCGATCTGCGCACTCGTTCCTGCCCACACCCTCCTTCGTCACAAGGTAGCTCCAGCATGCCGTTGGCAACCTTTGTCGAGACAGTATTATTGATGAAATAAGATCATTTTAAGGCATAATTTCAGGTTTTAACTCTAGTTTTGTTCATTAAAAAAAAAAAGACTATGAAAACGGGAAATGAGAGGGAGAGAGGAGAGAGAGAGAGAGAGAGAGAGAAAGAGGGGGAGGGGGGGGGGGGGGGGGGCAAATAAGAATGTCTAGCCTTCAACTTGTCAAAACACTTTTGGGAACAGAATTATGACGTAGACCAAGGGGGGGGGGGGTTCAACCCACCATGGTGCTCGTTAATTTTTATGTTGTCATATTTGTAGCAATATGACGCATCAACTTGGTTTACAACGATATTAAACACGATAAAAACCGAAGACAATTTCAATAGCCCTGTCTGTCATCTTTAGAAATGTGCGAACATTACAATGGTGTATTACATAATCCGAACCTGAATTCTATGGGCAGTACAATAGGTCTTTGAAATTGTCGTTGAGTTTATTTTTCGAAAGTGGTTCTTATCGTGTTATTCAATTTTAAGCATGAACATCGATTTTACTGCATCATCTTCTGTGACAAAATATCCATGTGCATGGCGAGTTCATGATGTTTTGAAGCTACATTTATGTAATATTGACTGGCCTTGAGGGGGATATCGAACATGTTGCCCGCAACAGAATCATATTGCCCCGAGTCGAAGACGAGGGCAATATGGTTCTTTTAAGGGCAACATTTTCGATATTCCCCGAAAGTAGAGCCAGTCAATTTTATTATTATTACCTATATCATGCATATATGCTTATTTTGTAGCAATGACAGACACGTCTGTTTGCCTGTCAGACCCAGGTTATTCATACAGGTATGTAATCTTGGCCAAGCAGTTGTGACGTAAATTGTTACAGCGCGTATCCATTGTTTAAGCCTTTTGTACACATTATTACGCGTACTCGATACTGCGTGTATGCACTTTGATAAGCGCACTGACACGAAAGGGGTGGAATCTATGGGTGGAATCTATGGTTGGAATAATTATGGCAAAATGTTGCCCTCTTTTTCAGTACAGTGGTCTATGGGGAAAACCTGGAAGAGGGCAATAATGCAAATATTGCCTGCTCCGGTGACGGATTCGGAGTAGCGCGCAAAATACGGCTTTTTATTTTGCTGTATAGGTAATAATATGTATTATATTCTATTGTATTATATTTCAACAAGGAAACATTTGCTTTTGCCAAAGGCAGTCTTTCAGCAAGTCCGTGCTGCAAGACACGTGATTCTACCATTGGCTTCAAGTATAAGTGATACCACAGTCACACCGCCAAACCGACCCCACACCGACTCCAAACCGACCGACTCTTAGCCATTGGTGGCAATGTAATTTTTTGTTCGGTCTGTTGTCGGTTTGGCGTCGTTGTTGTTGGTGTGACTGTGGTATAAACAAACTAGATGTTTAACGAGACAAATCATAAAAACCACAGTTGTATTCCACAGCCATCTGTGTTGGGAAAAGTTACAGTGGTAAACATGAACTAACTTTATTTCATGCGATGTAGGTTTGTAAAGAGCCAATGTAACTCGTAAGTAGAAACTTCTTCTAAGCTTGCATTAAATGAGATGTTATACTGTGGTGTACCTTTCAACATTTCTAGGCATTGTCCTGTGGCGATAGAAATAGAAAAATTGAAAAATATGACATGTGGAGCGAGCACGAGTGTTGGTAATCAATTTGATTGTTCCCGATTGACTCTGCATCAGATCAGTGTCATTTTACTTGTACAAGAACAAAAAACAAAAAACAAACACCCCCCCCCCCCAAAAAAAAAAAAAAAAAAAAAAAAAAACACACACAAACAAACACCACATTATAGAGTAGAACGGGGAAATTAAAAAACACAGGTAGAAGCTTTCGTATCATGTGGGATGCGATGTGACACACTCGCACTTACAATTTCTGTTGTCGAATCTATATTATTTGTTGTCAGCGAATTTGATGTTTGATTCATTTCATGCCTGTTTGCAAAATGTGGTTTTTGTCAGCTAACTTTTGCAAGCTTAAACCGATCTCTTTCCCCTTTCCCATTAAAAAGCAAATTTTCTTTGACCTCTGCAATTCCCTTTTATATCGATATGGGGGGGGGGGGGGGGATTCAATACATTGGTATAAATAGGAACTCAATACATTTGCTATAAACAGGAATTCAATACACTGATATGAACATCTAGAGCAGACTGAAAGACATCTACAGCCTCTGGCTCTTCGGCTCTATATATGCAGACTAACTCCAGTCCATAATCTTCTCACACATAAATGATTCTTTTATTTTTTTATTTTTTTAAGTCTTTTAGTTTTAGTCAGTTGTAGTCTAGAAGCTATTGTAGGGATGGCTGAATAGCCTTTAAAGAAAGATTAATAGCTGGGAACGATTTTTTTTTAGCTTCATGTGATCTTTTATTATTCCTATATTCTACTGTAGCCACACATCAACAGAATAAAATATCGTAATTAACTTAGAATAGTTATCTTGCCCCAAGTAATGTTTAGTCTCTCTGTTATTACATATTACTTCTTGTTTGAATTTTTTGTTGGTTATTTTGTTATTTGGTTCTGGAATGCCGCGTAAAACACATTTACTATGTACGATTAGGCATATTAGGACACATCCAACGTATTGCACCATATTAAAATAAGTCTTGACATGGCTTAACTATTATGTTTAACCCTGGTCATGTTGCCTTCATAGATACATTTACCTTTTCTCTATGTGAATCCAGTGTCATGTCAATCATTCTACGAGACCACTTTTATGAAGAACTTTTGTTAAATAGAAAATTATCTTGGAACATAAACATGTAACGATCTTCTTAACTTTTCTCAAACATTACTGAGCAGAAATCAGAATTTTGCCCACATCTTTTAGACCTATACAACACAGTTGAACCCACACCCACATCCACGCACATACACCTTCGCTCACACCCACGTTCACTCCCACACAAAATAGGCATATTTTTTACGTTAACAAACGAGGGAGAGAGTGGAAGTTAAACCTATTAATCCGTGCACGCAAAAAAGGACAAGAGCTTTGACCTGGACACTGTCTTCTTAAAGGGGAATTATCTCTTCATGAAAACTTGAATTGAGTAGACGCAGACAAATCTGACAAATGGAAGAGTGAAAAAATTAGAAAATTGGACAAGAATGAGAAAGATATGGATGTTTGAAAGCTGAGCCCATTGATGATATTGGGGAATCTCTTATTGGCCGTGCCGTTATTTTGTGTGATGTCATACATGGTGAACCATATCATTTGTTGTGTTACCAAAAAATAAAATACATGTATACAAATTACTCCCTTAGTCCATTTTAATGATAGAGCCTTTCTCTTTTTTCTTTTTCTTTTTCTTTGTTTGTGTTTTTTTTTGTGGTGGTTGTTGTTGTTGTTGTTGTTGTTTTTTTTTTTTTGGGGGGGGGGTCTAAGATACTGTATACGTAACATAGATTAAATGTCCTCTCATTAAAGGAGAATTACGCTCAAAAATAAAGACGATAGTGTTCATAGGTGTTATTTATTCCTATTTGTTAAACTATATGGCTTCGCGTCAAAATATACGAGATCGATACGAATCAATTTTTTCTGAGCAATATTTACTATCTGCTAGCAATATGTATCGTCTGCTAGCAGCACATGGGGGCTGCCATTTTGTTTATGTGTACAAGAAGATTTTGTTAATACAAATGCTCAATTGCCTTTTTCAAAATTAAAAACCCATTTGAGATTAAAAATATAGAATAGATATGTCAATTTATTTTTAAACTGAAGATTTCCTTATATATTTCTGTTGAAAATCGATATTCGCTAAATAGAAATCTATTTTCTCGATACTGGACGTATGGGACGGAGCAAATTAATTCAAATTTTATGGATGCTTCTTCCCTGAGCATCTATAGCGGCAAACTATGCTTTCACCTGCTTTCGGATAATGGACTTGAAAAGTCAGAATGCATGCTGCATATATTATGTTCTGCTCTGTTTGGCAAACCCAGGAAAATAGATTTTTGTAAAGCAAAACCAGACAATTTAAAAGTATCATTATAAAGATTTAATTTTTATAATACATGTAAACACCCACTTTATATTTTCCGTCACATATGGGATTTTAGGTAATGAAGAAAATCAATTTAGGATTTGGATTAAAAATATCTTCCTGACTGGAACATTTCTCAATGGTTCATATACAACTCCAAATCAGCAAGAAAATGGCAGCCCCCATGTAAATGAGTAGGAGACGATACCGGGTGTTGGAATATCTTTATTTATACCCTTTTCTGATATCTTATTAGAAAATGATTTAGGCCAATAAGTAGGAATATATTACACCTCCCAATATAAGTAAATTTGTAATCAGGGCTTAATTCTCCTTTAAAACATTGTCTGTTACTTTACTTTAATTTATGTACAAACAGATGGGAAAGTTCTCCGTGTATGAGATCGCACACCACACTATGAACATGACGAACAAAGAAGCGGACAATTTATGCAGCTCCTCATTGTACCCTTCACAATTGCACTGGTTAACAAAAGAACATCCATTCATTGCTATCCTGTAAAAATATGTAGAACAGGTGTCACATAATAGCAGTGAAGGGATGTCCTTTTGTCTACTAGAGCTATTGTGGAGGGTAGAATGAGGAGCTGCATAAATTGTCAGCTCTCTTTGTCATCGTGTTCATAGTGCCATGACACCATTGCCATTGTGAGGATCTCCATGTCATTCGTGATCTCAACTTAAAAAAAATAATAACTTCTTTTTTCTTTGTCCGATACATCTCAAACTTTAAGTAATGTGTTTCTCCGATTCTTGCGCTTTGATCCAAGCTAATTTTCTGTGATATGGTTATATTCCCCTTTAATGTTCTTGGATGGAGATCATGCATAAAGCTTCACTGCGCAAGGCCATGGTCCGTTGACCTCACTCTAGAGTAGTTATAATTTCTCTCTCTAATTGACTTCATGTAAGTCCCACCTGCAGAGTTTTCCGTGGTGTGAAACAGCGATGAAATGGCGTGAAGTGCAGAGTACATGTATTATTGTCCCACAGGGATATAGGCATGTGTCAACGAATGGTGATAATATTTTAGCGCATGCATGAATAAGAGAAATACATTACGAAGGTTCTACATCATAATCTCATACAGTAACGTAATGCGGAGATGCGAGCAAGTGCCCGCTTGCTCGCATCTCGTATCTCGTCTACTGCTGAAGACAAGTACCACCTCATCCATAATTGCACCCATGCACGCTGATTTACAGCAAATAGTGGAATAATATGCCTAAGTGGCCATTTTTAATGCCTACAAACACGAAAGTATTAGAAGTGACCATTATCCTTCATTTTCATTCTCTTTTCTACTCCTTTTTTGTCGCCTCTTGAAAATTTCACCATTATACCGTTTTGCAACTTGGTTATTATCTAATGAAAAACCCTATTCTTCTTATCTCAATGAAAGACACGTGACCAATGTTTTAAAGGTAATTTTGATATGTTGTATCCTATGTGGGCTGTTTCTGTTTCATTATACACACCTAGATTGAGAACAAACATAGCACTCACCACAGCCCAAGTACTTCATAAATTTACGTGTTTCTAACTATTAAAGGAGAATGAAAGTCAATAAAAATTAGCTAATAGCAGAGAGGGGAAAGTTGTCAGCCTGTTCAAAATATCTTGAAAATTACTCCTATTTGATTGCTCAGTAAGGAGAACAATCTCTCTAAAGTTTGCGGATTCCTTGATAGTTATTCTCCCATGGGGGCTGCCATGTTGAAAACTGTGACGTCATAGTCGTACATGTCCATTTACACGTGCACAATGGATATGGTCTTGCATTATAAATAACTATTGTAGAACCAAGGAGCTTTGAAGAGCTGGAGTCACAAGTAGCTCATTCCCTTTGAACCATGTTCGATGCCGCGATGACAAAATATGTCAGGCATGTGCCTATCTCGATATTCCTTGCAGATAGGAAGACAAAAGACTCCTGCCTGGCTGCAACCTTATGGGCCATTTTCAAAGGGAAATATGCTTTTGTAATAATTACTTTTCGCTTTCCCTAGTGTAATAGGAGCAGTTCACAGTGTTTACTGGAGGCAAGCGAAAAGAAATGGTGCAAAATTTCCTGAAGTAAGAATAAAAATTACTCGACTTTGACATGTCTTGACACTACTCTGACAAATAACATCATAAATATCTGTACTTGAACAATTACATTTTTTATTTTCGTTTGTCGGAAGTAATCGGAAGAGTATCAAAATAATTGTCAAAATATTAGGAATGTCAAATGTGTCCCTTTTTAAAAAATTGCAACTGCTATCATACAATATAGCCAAATTTCTGGACATAATTAGGCTTTTGCATTCATATTTTATCATCTGCTTAATTTTCACTTTGTTTATTGAAATAAAAAATGAAAAATTCCCGATAAATAATTTGTTACAAAAACATCGGACATCAAAGGCAACAACGCACCTGTAGATTCATTTGTGCATCCTTAGAAAGGGGCTGCTAGTTGCTTCAATTAATTTGTTGCCAGTTGTGACTCCAGCTCTTCAAAGCGCCTTGGTACATGTAGAACCAAATCCACCAATGCAAAATGGCTGCCATCTTGGTACCCCAACTCGCGCACAAGTGATGTTGTATGGAGCAGTTGTATGTAGGTCTTTGTCACTTCTTTGAATAATTGACAAACCTTTGTCTGACCACTAGCAACAACTTGTGTATGCCAAATTCTGCTTAACAAAAGAAACTGCATTAATAGTCTTATAAAACACGTGAACCAAATATCTTGACACAATTAGGTTATTATGTACATGACTACAAATATGCATTCCACAGGTGATCATGAGTGTCATGCTAGCTAGTATACAGGTCAGTGGGAAAATAAAACTGCTCTGACATTACTTTGTAAAGAAACTGCCAACCCCCATGGGATAATGTCAAGCAAGGAAACTGCAACTTTTTGAGACATTGTTCTCCTTCTTAAATAATCAAATAGGAGTAATTTCAAGATGTTTTTAACTCTTACTGTGCCAAGGGGTTTAGCTCTCTTCTAAATTTTACCAATATGTGATCAATACTTTTCAAATGTCTGCACTTCATTAACTATCTATTATTTAACAAAATACTGTGTACAAAACTTGTAGAAAATTGATTACACTTTCTTATGACTACTTTACTCAACTTTAGGGATTATTGAAAAATTACATTCGCTTTTTTTGTCCATTATTTTTTGGTTTCTCATTTTTTTTGTTTTTACTATTGTTTGATGCTGAAATAAGGTAAATATCTTTTTCAAATTCTACATTTTCTCTGAAAATTTCTATGCTAGCATATAATTATAATTATATATTTAGAACGCTTGATTTCTACTGAGAATTTTGATATACATTGACCACCATATGCCTTTCCTGTGGTCAAGCAATTGGTAAATGAAAATGAAATTATATCTGTCACATGTATGTGACATCGGTACTGAAAGAGTTAACAGGCTGACAATTATCTACATGATTATCGGCTAATACCTTTAGCCTTTCATTCCCCTTTAACGTGCTATGTGAAATTCGTTAAAATAGTACGGTATCTTCAAAGTACAGGGTCTAATTAACTTTCACCACATGTGCAGTAAACAAGTTATTGGATATAAACCAAACTTGACATCTCCTGAGTACAAAAACGGACGGTAAGGCAAAAAGTGCATTAAGCGGTAAGACATAAGAGTATATTTTAAAAAGCCGTCTGGAAGATTCTTGCCACATCATACTCTTGTAAAAAAAACAACACGTTTTGTCCCCCGCTCTTTGTTGATTACACGTTTTTGCTGATGGGGAACACATTTATACATTTGTTCGTAAGGATTAATGTATTCCACTGTTAATTTCCGTGTTCCTGATTCACAAGTTGAGTCTGGAGATTATATTGTTACATGGATAGAATGGAATATTTCACACGTATTCTTCACGTACAATGGTTTTTTCCAATTACTTTGTTGTTTCTATAAAGATATTGTCATGAACTAGACAATGGAAATCATAGTATACTGACACATTATCATAATTAAATCATTAAATTGCGTAATATGTTTTATTTTGCCTTAAAAGGGAAAATAAAACAGAAGAAAAAATTATATAATATGAGGCAACCAGCCGCGTAGACAGGATTTCATTTTCGGGGGTGCGGTTGAGCGCGCGAAGCGTGCGAAATTGCTGATGAGCACGCGCTCCCTGCAGGGGGTGGGTGCAGGGAGGGGGGGGGGGGGGGAGCTTCCCCCTTCCCGTGCGAAGCGCGAAAGCTTTTCAGCAAATTCGAGAGAATTTGGGTGCAATACATGTAACAACGGGGGGGGGGGGGGGGGGGCACAGGGATCGAGGGAGAGTTTCTTCCTTCCTGCGCGATCAGCGCGAAACCTTTGACGTTCTGGCAAATATGAAAGAAAGATGACGGCTCGTGTTGCACCTTTTTCAGGCGAAAGGTTAGTTCGATGCCCTGACTACTTTTCAATTATTTGGACGCAATAAAGCACTGTATTTAACAGCGATAGGCGCGCAGGGAGGGGGGGGGGAGGGGGGAGTTTCCCCCTTCCCGCCGTTTTAGCAATTTTTTTTTTTTTTTTTTTTTTTGGGGGGGGGGGGGGAGACCGCCCCCATCGCCCCCCTGGCTACGCGCCTGGAGGCAACATGATTGCATATGATTATTTTGTATGATATTCTCTATATTTCATTTAGGTATCAACTTGTTATTATTATTCAGCTCCAGACTGTGACGCAATTATGCTTTAAAAACCATACGGCACCGTATGTTATAGAAAACCACTCACCAATATTCAATATTCATCCCGTGAAAGCGATTGAGAAGAAAGAGAGAGAGAGAGATTTCTTTATTTTATTTAGGTATCAACGTTTTATCATAATTCACCTCCGGACAGTGATGCAATTGTTTAACAAAACATACGGCACATTATTGTAATAGTAAACCATTTTCCATTATATTCATCCCGTGAAAGCGATTGGGAAGAGAGAGAGAGAGAGATAGAGAGAGGGAATACATTATGAGAATATATAAGATAATGATGTTTGTTTATCACATTACATACATGTACATTAACTAGGGGCGAATCAAAGATTCTGTTTACAAAAAAAGTCCTATGAAACATTGTCTATTATCCCATCTGCTACTAATCTTGTTTTCATTTTTCATCCCTGTTACAGAATCGTTGACGCAATGGCGTCCCTCCGATGGGCTGCATACGGAGTCCTCGCCACAATACTCCTGATCACAAATGTGACGTGCTACCTTCAGCTCGACCTCGACAATCTTGAACAATTTGTCGACAAGACGAGGGGACTTCTAGGACATATGGCATGTTTAGATAGCAATGCCGAGCCTTGTCCGTTGTGCCTGAACTGCATTAAATACAAATTGAAAGGTAGGCATTGAATTCTGCCAATTATGATCGAAATATATCTTCATCTACTATACATATTCAAACATATTCAAGACCTTTAATAGCGGTTTTGCCTTCAATTCCACAATTATGGCGAGCTCGAGAAATTTGATAAATTACTAGAACATTCATGATAATTTAAATATTGTCATATCATATTATTATCAACTTTAAACCACAGTCAGGGAAATAAAATATTTCAACAATATCTGATATACTTATCGTGATGTATTCCATTCCTCAATTTGTGGCGACCTCGAAAAATTCAGTATGTTTGTAGAAAATTTATGATAATTAGTCATATCAAAATATAAACTTTAAAGGGTACCAATCACCAAAAATATTTTACTCTGTATGTTACAGGTTTCATGTTTTTATACTATATTCCAATTTTGGGCTTCAAATATTAATTATATAAAGAGATAATGTAAGTTTAATTACACTCTCAATCAGCGTAAACGCGACTCGTAGACTACTTGAGTAGACTACTTGACGAACCCGTACGCGCTCGCCAAGATAAAGGGCTCGCGCGGAACCCAACTCGGAGTTCGGTTCTGCGTGAACACCTTCATATTATCCTTATTTCCTTCATACGGTTGACCTATAGAATGCCAGAAATAGTTCTTTGAGGTTGATTTTTTATACTTTCTATAGCTGTACACAAACTATTTTTTTCAGGTGATTGGTACATTTCAAGCTTTTTTCGGGCAAATAATTATTTAAAAAGAAATACGCCTGTTTTACATATTCGAGAAAACTTCATGGTGTTGTATTCAATTCAATAATTCATATCTCAAACGTTCAATATTTTTGTAGAAAACATAATTTATGATAATTGTGACGATATGAATATTTGATAAAGTCCAGTACACGTCTTGGTGGTTATTATTTTATCCCAGTCGGTTGAAAAGCGGTTTCATTTTCATTTACTTTGGAAAATAAACATACATAAATCACATGTATATTAGATTATTATAAATAACATTTATCATGAAGTTGGTAGATCCCCACTGACTCTCCGTCCACATTTTGTCGAAAGAAATAGAAAAACAATGGACTTGTTTTTTGTCTCTTTTTTTCAGATATCGTAGATGACCCAGCTATCATTGATGAATGGTTAGATGTTCTCAATTTCACCATGGCTGAGACCTCAAACTATGCGGCTCTTGCATCGTGGAACTATGTCACAAATATTACCGAATACAACACACAAGTGAGTTCTCTCATGCTTTTATTGGGAAAAAGTGTTTGAATATAGCAGCCAAAACGGAACGATGGGAGCACCCTAAAAACGTAGCAATCTTGAAAGATCTAATGTCTCTTGCACATGGGGCGTCATTTGGATTGTATTGTTTTTGCCATTTCTTTTCTTGTATGAACCAAGACTAGTGTAGTCATTCTTAATTTTAAAATATAGTCATTCTTAATTTTTAGGCAATGTCTCACAAATATATTCGCTTCATTTCTATATATCAAGGCGATAGAGACATTTACCACAGAAAAAAGTTGGAATTTGCACCTTTATACTTTAGCACATTTAGAGTTTAATATAAATTATTGCGGCAATAAGAAAATGAGTCAGTCTATTTCTTAATGTTGTGTGGTCATTCAGAAAAAAATAATGCCAATTGTAAAGAAAAAAAGGGGTGATATTTGTGCAATTTGCCACCAAATTGCTTATAATCTCCTGATGACTGTTAATTTCCATGTACCTTCATCGTTTGGTCCTAAACGTTTTATATCACGCGTGTGTATTCATTAACGATACATGTTACATTATATTTTCCAATCTTACGTTCCCCTGGTATTAGATGAAGATTGGTTTACTTCAGAGATCTGTACTATCCAGGTTAAAAGGAGTCCAGAGAAGAATGATGATTATAAAAT
Organism: Heliocidaris erythrogramma; assembly: GCA_025617745.1. Lineage (NCBI taxonomy): Eukaryota > Metazoa > Echinodermata > Echinoidea > Camarodonta > Echinometridae > Heliocidaris > Heliocidaris erythrogramma. The sequence continues at coordinate 56,485,965 of CM046853.1, forward strand.
GAATTTGCAATGACATCATTATCTGTAAACGAATTATGACAAAAGCAGTTGTCCCGCCTTCACATATCTGGAGTGCCCTATGGCTGTGTGTATCTTTTATGGTATTAACTTAACCTCGGGAGCTTCACTCAGAAGATATCGGGCGGACAATCTTTCATTGATAATCCCCAACTAATGCTTCTTCCTACTAAAATACAAACCTGGGTGGATGTCTAGATATGCTTTGATTTTACCCCCTCAACGTAATTATAATGCCATTTCTAATGAGAGCCGGGAAACAAGCCGATATCATTTCGTACGTTCAAAGCCCTCTCTGGATGAAATCATTTGAGATCTGAATATATTTGAGGGGGTTTTATTCATATAAAGCAAGGTGGGAGTAATCCTTGCAATGAATAAATGCAATTTAACAGAATTTACGCAGGAATTCATCGCTCCTGAAGCGATGCCGTTGTGTGTACAGAACTCATATTTTCCTTGCACACAGTCATAAGATAAGTGTGTATATTATATCGTTGTATTTTCTCTGTGTCTATTTTCTTTTAACGTCCCCGTGTATTTTTTTATGAACTTGTTTATCTTGCTCACTCCCGTTTACCTCCAGATGTACATATGTAGTGTTTTTCTCTTTTCCCCCTTAACACTAACATGTTTATGAATTGGAACTGGGTTAGAGAGAAACTTGAGTTCTGTTAAAGTTGAGAAAATAATTCGTGAAATGTCTCATTATTGTCATTCCTATGTTGAAGAATCGTAGTAGCATTGTCGTACGGAAAGTGCATGTTGCTCTCGAAAAGCATTTATCGTCCACATTTGACTTTAAATAATTTGGAACTCTTACCCAACCCAAATGTTGATGCAACATTATGTGTAGTCCCTTCCTACTCATATCTGTGTGTGGTTCTTTTTCACTGTATCTCAATATCAATAAAGTCAATGGCTATCATTAATTTTGATAATTCCAAAACCCACCTATTCACAATATACTACACAATCAATCTTTCCCAATAATCTCTAGATAGCTTTTCTTTTGTTTCAAAATGATTATTATTTATTATTCAACGTTATCTTGAATCTAAAAAATCGTGTCCGACATAGCCGCTTATGGTGATTACATTTACATCCATTTTCCATTGTATAAATAATTCACCAGCAATCAACTCTCCCCTTCAGTTCATGAATTTTAGATAGTGATGGAATTCAATTTATTCATTACATGAATTGCTAATAATATTTCCATTGCAGTAAATGAAAAATGTTCTACGTCGCAAAATATGTATGTCAAATTAATGAATTAAAGGGAATGTTGACGGTTTAAAATAAATTGAAATAAATTGTTACACAGAGGATTAGCGTGGGTCTAGGCATTAAGGGGCACTTGTGTCATAAGGGGGGGGGGGGGCACCGTTATTTCTTAGGTAGATGACGTGCGAGAAAACAATACCATTGAATTAGGCTAGAGTGGGAGGGATCGTATCGTCTTATTTCCACTTTGCTTTACACTCTCACTTTCTTTCAAGGCCCTTTCCCTGTATTTTACCATTAATTTGAAGGGGGTATGTGCACCCGTGATCTTGATTGAATTCATTGTCTAATAATCTCCATTCATCATCAAATTGTCTAACCGGATATTTCTATATACTATTCGCTACTTAAGGCAAGAATTAATGAATTTCAACTATTTTGTTCATTATTGTTGAGATAATACGAATTTGCATCAAGACCTTGATGACAAAAGCATTTAAAACAAAAATCATGATGAAATAAGTTATTCAACAATTCTTGAACCAATATTTCAACCGCATAATTATGATGTGACATAATATCGGTTTAAAAACAATAATAAAATAGTTAAATCGATTAGAGCCCCTTTCATATCGGAAGCATGAAGGTTATAACCTTTATTCCCTTTTGTACTATTTGTCAGTTTTTGTCTAACGTGTCCATGCTGTCCGGAAACTATGGCCTGGAGATGAAAGACGAAGCAAGGAAGATCGTGCAAGATGATCTTGATTTCAGGAGCAAGAGAATGCTCCAATTTGCCTTAAGAGGCGGTGAACTTAGAGACGGTCGTAAACGAAGGTATTTAATGATGAAACCACTTTTTTTTACAATAACATCCCCGTTTCCGACCTAATTTTGATCCATCAAACGGAAACATTATGTAACAGTAATGATTTATGTTTATTGATGAAAGATTAGGAAGATAAAGTGCTGTCATTGGTAATCATACTAGTAATTATAATTTGAAATGAAAAAAAGATAGAGGATTTGATTGCGGTTGTTCCTCTAATCACATTGCCGTGAATAATTGACTTCTTTTCAACAAGCTTTGCAGTCATCCGTCATTGCTTTACTTACTCATAAAGTTTAGTTGTACATTTTTTTTTATATCATCGAAGTTCGTCTCCGGAATGCTCTACCAGTGCTATTTTTGGCATTGTCACTTTAAATCTGCTGAATGTAGCTGGGCAAGCAAATGGTGATATATACGTCTATGACGCCAAAGAGATTAGGATTTTTAAAATCCGTTTATTTATTAATCATGACGTCATGACAGAGGCATTTTATTCCAGAATACGGTGATGCAAAGTGTTCGTGAAAGGTGCAGGGGGTAAATGCATTTCGACCAATAAAAAAAACTCAAAATCTGTACTTATTCTCTTTGGAATGCTGTATATTCGAGTAAAATCACCTGTTTTTTGGATATGTTAGGTACCCAGTAGTATCAATACAAAATCTAAAGGACACAATTGTTTGGGGGGGGGGGGGGGTTCCAGTTATAAAATAATGTCATCTAATTGACGTTGCATTTTTGTTACAGAATTTCAAAATAAAAATAAGAATAACAATTCCCCAAAGAACAACTGCATTTAAAAAGATAACGGATCAATGCCAACTAAAAGTACCCTTTTGACGTCTTGCAGAAACCTTCAAACATAGAATAAAAGTGATTATCGATTTAACTGTTAGTCTTTGACCAACCTGACTGCACGGGGGGGGGGGGGGGGGGATCCCCGAATCCATGACCTTGACCAATACTGGATATTACATTCAATCATGGAGAAAACCACATTAAAAAATGTCACTTTTAACACACCAATGACACTTCAACATTTACTCTTATTTAGATTACTGCAGATGACGACTAACAAAATGCAGACCATATACAGCGTGGGGAAGGTGTGCCCGCCCGACCAGCCGGCTGGGAGTACAGAGGGATGTCTTGCCCTGGAGCCGGACCTAACCGACATATTAGCCAATACGCGGGACTATGATGAACTACTTAGGGTGTGGGTAGGGTGGAGAGATGCAGTCGGGCCCAAGATTGGAAAACTTTACCCAACCTACGTGCAGCTGAAGAACGAAGCGGCAAGGCTAGGAGGTATCATGATAATAAGGAGTTTTCGGATGTGTCGACTAGAACGCCGTCCTAGATCCTACCAGCGACAATTGACTGCTTTGTGTTGACTGCATACAAAGTAGATGGAGCATGAAGCTAACAATGGGTGAAGAAAAGAGAAGACGGCAAAGCCATGTTTGAGGCGTTCTCGATCGACTAGTGGACGAGGGAGAAGCCAGTGGACGGGCGAGCCGTTCTTGCACAAAGCGCGGTATGCAGCTAACACAAAGTAGTCCATTGTAGCTGGGAGGATCTACGGCGTTCAAGTCGACACATTCGAAAGCTCACTAATGATATTTCTATTCGTTTGAGATTCCGTGCAAATTGTCCCGTAGAACATATGTCTTTTTTCCGGCGACTTATTTCATTCAAAAATGAAAAAAAATCTCTCCATAATGACCATTAACTAAATAGTATTGGTACTAAAAGAACCAATATTCAATGGTCATTTCAAGATATTTTCAATTTTTGGATGATATAAATGGATACAATTTAATATGTCGTGCGGGACACATTGCACGGAATCGCCCTCCTACTACACTTCTCGAAAATTCTTACTCCTGCTATAAATTGCCAACGAGTATAGGTTACATTCATGACTTGTGGTAAGAGTTATCGAAATGATTACATATACTGTATCATTTTATATAGCAATTAACATAGTTTTAAAAAAAGTGATCCGATATTTCTTTCTAACTTATTTTCGTCAGAAATGTATGATTAGGGCTTGGGTTGATTGTTATTGGGTTTCAGGTTAGGTTCAGGGTAAGGTAAGGGTGAAGAATAGTGTTGGGTAAACTTTGAAATTAGGAATTGGTTAACTTTCGAAATTGGCCATGGAGCAATATATGTCTGAGCATAATTATTCTCTCAAAATTGTTATTTTCCCCCATATCTGTGTGAAGAATGCACACGATTAAAAAATCAATATTGATGTACAGGTCGCATTTTCTCTTTATAATGGAAAATATACTGAAGCGTAAGATATAACGAAAAGAAAAACAACAACAGCAACCCCCCAAAAAACACAACAACAAACAACAAAACAACCAACCAAACATACAAACAAACAAACACGGTTGCAATTTAAATCTTCGATGTCTTCTCATTAATTTCTTTGAAAAGTCGGGAAGTAGACTTGAGGTACCATATTTCTATCCATCGTTTAAATTTGTTTCCATTCAAATCTATATCGGTAATTTTATTTCTATAAAGTAAATCTTACTCTAACATTTTGTTTATCTGGGTTTTTTTTCTTGTTCGATAGAATACGATACCCATACAGATGTGCTTCTTGAGAAGTACGAGGATCCGGAATTCGAGAGTGAGGTCGATGAACTTTGGAAGGAGGTCAAACCAATGTACCTCCAACTTCACTCCTACGTAAGAAGAAAGTTAGCAGCTCAATACGGACCTGATAAAGTGGACGTTCGTTCTCCAATACCAGCGCATTTATTGGGTAGGTATATTCCGACATTAAGAAAACTAGAATTCATTCGTCTTTCGTATTTGTCGAGAGCCATGATATCGTGTTTTTCTGTATAAAAGGATCTGAGTTTACGGCTCTTACTCTGTCTGAACATCCTCATGCAAAAGTACTTTCTATGTTTCTATTTTCTCTTCTTCTTCCTCTCTTTATATTTTTTCGTTTCTCTCTTTCTCTCTTTCTTCCTTTCATTTCTTCTTTTTTCTTATGTTTCTTCTTTTTTTCCCCCTCTTTTTCTTCTTCTTTTTCTTCCCCTCTTCTTCTTTTTCTCCTTCTTCTTCTCCTTCTTCTTCTCCTTCTTCTTCTTCTTTCTTCTTCATCTCCTTCTTCTCATTCCTATTCTTCTTCTTCTTATTCCCATTCTTCTTCTTCTTCTTCGTCTTCTTCTTCTTCTTCTTCAGGCTAGCCTATCACAAAGATGAGCTTAGGTTGCAAGTAGTGTGATGAGGATTAACGAAATATATTGAGATAAATGCATTATATGTCTTAGGAGTGCTTTGGATTGTCAGCATGTAATACAGTGTCTCTGGCAGGCTGCCCCCTCCCCTCTATCCCACTGTCTCCCCCATCGCCCACCCCCTCACTCTCTCTCTCTGTTTTGCGTCCTTTTGTCTCTTTCTCTCTCTTACTCTACATATCATAATTACATTCTCGTTATTCTTGATTATTCCAGGAAGTATTATTTTTGCCTAGAATTTATACAGCAATATGAAATTGGGTTAGAGGCTTTCGTTTGGTGTTAAAATGTTGATTTTTTTTTCTTCAGGTAATATGTGGGCACAACAATGGAACAACATCTACGATATCGTCGAACCTTTTCCGAACAAGGGTACCATCGACGTCACCGAAAAAATGAAGGAACAGGACTGGACCGTTCTAAAAATGTTTCAAGTTGCAAACAGGTATTAATGTTATTCTTTTACCCCTTGTACTACTTTAACATGCTACACTCAATTATTGTGTTATAACTTAAAGATTGAATATCACAGTTGTATGTCATACTTAAGCATCAGTGGCGTATCTGGACCTTGGCTTCAGGGGGTGGGGGACAAAACATCCGAGCCGATGATGATCGATATAATTCAGAGAGAAATTTATTTTCCCCTATTTTACATGAGGGTTAAGGGTGGCACCGGATACTCTTTTTCATAGCATCTCTTCATAATTTGTAAATTTCATTTTTCGTATTTCGGTATGATATTATTTGTTCAATATTGTAGCCATTAGTATTCAATGAATTCCGTTAAATCAAAGTTATTTGCGAGCGATTGAAAGCAAAATAAATAAGCCACATTTCGCTTTGAATTATAATTTTAGACGGATGCATTAGTTATAATGTACATTTATCAATTATTGATTTGCATGTATGAGCAATTTTTAGATTCATTTCAGTTCGTAACATAAGGACAGCGTTCAATTTTGTCTGTTGGGGTTTAACTATTAGAAGGTAGGGAACCTTGTTTCTCTTTCTTTTTATTTTTGAACATAAAGGGAACGAGGGGGCTTCAGATTAAGAAAGATAACTGTTTTGTCGTGGGATTTCTGAAATTGTGTTCCTGCGAAAAAATACTCTCATGAAAAAATTTGAACCCCTCCCGCTTTCGGGCAATCCTGGATCCACCCCTGCCTAATGTACTTGAACAATAATTTGTATAATCACCTGTAGGTTTTTTAAGTCTCTTGGTCTGGAGGAGATGCCGCCTACATTTTGGACCAAGTCCATGATTGAGAAGCCTAAAGACAGGGAGGTGGTCTGCCATGGATCAGCTCACGACTTTGCTGAGAACAATGATGTCAGGTAATCGCTCGTATATCGATACGTGAAACTATTCAAAGTACTTTTACTTAATAACAATGAATAAGCAAATAAAAACATATAAATAAATAGATAAAGAAAGAAATAATTAAATAATTAAATGAATAAATGAATGAATGAGTGAATTAATGAATGAATGAATAAATAAATATATAAATAAATATACGAAAGTCACGATTTTCCACTTACATTGCATGGCGGAACGCATGACCGACCCTCTGTTTCTCACTGTTTCTCCTCCCCCTCTCTCTCTCCATCTCTCTCAACCAAGTTAATTGTGATTCACATGTAAGTTTCTAAGAATCAATCCCTTTCATACAAACACCTTGGAAATCATTCATAAACATGTTTTTTTTTCTTATAATTTTTAATATTTGTTGGAACAGGATTAAAATGTGCACCGAGGTGAACATGGAAGACCTGAATACAGTCCATCATGAGATGGGGCATTGTGAATACTACCTTCAGTACAACAAACAACCCGTTATCCTACGAGGGGGTGCAAACCCGGGCTTCCATGAGGCAGTAGGAGATACCATTGCCCTCTCTGTAGTCACCCCGGACTACCTCCATCAGATAGGGCTACTAGACTCCAACGATATCGACAGAAGTAAGTTAAAAGTTGAACCCTTACTGGGCCAGTGAAGCATATTTGCAGTGGTTCTACACGTATCCCAAGTGAACAGTCTGGCATGCATAGAGTTAAAACTGGGGGAAAAAACGTTTTCATTTTAATTAACCGTGGGTAAGATGCAAAGTTAATCAGATACTTCTTTAAGTGGGAATTCATGCCCCCCAAAAGAAAAAATAAAAAATAAAAAAATAAACAACAACCCGACAAACCCGACACTCTTGGATTTGAACAGCTTCTCTGTTAGAATAATGATGATTCGTGCTTATCCCAAATTTTGAAAGCCAGTTGTAGTCTAGAACAACCTCATACATTATAATATTCTTGCAACATCCACTGAAAATATCCAGCATAAGGAGCGAGCAACAATCAGGCCTGGTGTATATTCAGAACGTAGCGTCATTCAGACTAGGCATTAACATGTCGCCACGTTTCGCCTCTAATCCTGTTGAACATAGTTTAAATGAAATCACCTCCTTAACACTGCTTAAGATCCACTACTACTAAAATGGGTCATTTCATAATAACAATTTCTGGATACGCCAATGAAGGTAGCCCAGCCTATTTTTACCTTAATATTTCATTGCCGAAGTATGAAATGAAAAAAAACCTCTTTAATCCGGAAAGCAACGGCAAAAACAAAGAAAAAAAAGAAAGAATTGAAAGCAGCAACAATAATTTTAATGACACCCGATTTCATCATGAGCAAGATCTCTTATTAGCATTCAAAGCTTAAGATGTTTACCAATACCTTTGCATGTTTGTTATTATGATATATGTATGTATATAAAATGTGAGCAAATGAATAAATTGAAATGGAAATTGAAATTGAAATTGAAACTGAAATTGACTTGTTCATTCTCATCTGTACTGCAGGCCAAGAAATCAACTACCTGATGGAAGTGGCACTCAATAAAATAGCATTCTTGCCATTTGGATTGCTGATTGATAAATGGAGGTGGCAGGTGTTTCGAGGACAGATAACACCTCAACAGTACAACGAAAAATGGTGGGAACTCAGGTAAGTACGCAGCTCAACTCATCTGAATCATGTTTGTATTTTTAAAGAATGAATTGAAATAGATCTTCTGCAACGAGATGAAATATATTCCAGTTCTGAAAAGAGCATTGAACAATTTTTAGAGAAATAATTTGTCAAATATCATTCCGATTTTGTCTCTATGTCTGAAAGTTTCCTTTATAGTTTGATCATTTTTTGAAATATGAAACTGACTTTTTCAGAAGTACAGACGACATGTCAAACGTTCGTACTGGTATTTGTCTTTGTAGGGAGGAATATCAGGGTATTGTCCCACCTGTGGAAAGAAGTAGGGCCGATTTTGATCCAGGTGCAAAATACCATATACCATCAGGAACGCCTTATATCAGGTGAGTATTGGCCTTTTTTACCAGTCGTTTCACATCTTAAGATTTTTTGAATGACACAGTTAACTACACCTTTTATTTACCACAGCCAATATTTTCTACTTTATCATGCAAGCATGTAAGAGAGTTATGAAATCGCATATCCAAAATAAAAATTCGGAAAATACAATTTTGTAAAACGCAGCCAATAACCAGGTTCTAATTTCTCTCAGTGCTTTATACACTTCATGAAACATGTTCTGATAAGGGAAGCATCAATAGATCTAATATAAATAAAGATTAATGTTACACTGAATAAAATGTTATGGTTGGTAATACGTAATAATCTTTAAGAGAGAAAGTAAAAAGTCTTTCTGTTTTGTCGTAAAAATTGAAGCACACATATTATAAACCAAGACATTATTTCTTCATACTCTGATAATATCTTTGAAAAGGCAAAAATCATGAAAAAACAGAACGGTAATATATGGGTGTTTTATGTGTGCTTCTTTATAGATATTTCGTGAGTTTCCTCATCCAGTTCCAGTTTCACGAGTCTTTATGTAACGCAGCCAATAACGAGGGTCCTCTTCATCTCTGCAATGTGTATAACTCCAAGGAGGCAGGTGCAAAACTCAAGTAAGACCCCTAACTTTCTCTCCACTACATTTATATCCTCTACTTCCCCCTCCCCTCACCCTCTCGATTACACCCTTCATTATTTTGTGTAATAACTCTAAGGAAGCAGGAGCAAAACTCAAGAAAGCGCCCATCCATCTCTCTCCACTCCCTCTCTATCATTTCCACTCTCTCTCTCTCTATCCTCTCCCCTCTGGGTTCCTCTCGATTTCATCCGCCGTCCAACAACGTCGGATCTCTGCTCAATTTGCCGGTTTGGTCGATTAATAATGGAAGGCTTGAAGAGTCTTTTTGCTGAAGTGGGCAATACTATTCGTCTACGGTATTTGCATTCAAGCAATCCGCGAATGCGATAACGTTTCAGTTTACTAATCACGTTTTCTGACATAAAAATTATGTATAATTAGTGAGCTTGGACCGCTGTCTTACTTGAACCTAAATTACCCCAAGGAACTTTTCCAAACTGAGCAATGATAACCCACTCTGTTCCGTTTCTTATCACTTATAGCTGGGTTTGTTGCAATCGAATTTGACTGATCAAGGAGAAAAGCCGAGATGTGATTTTTATTCAACATAAAACAGTTGGATATAATACATCATACAAATGCATAATACCTTGGCTTTTAGAGAAATGGTTGAGTACTGTTCAAGGTGAAAAAATAATGGTTTGTGTCTGAGGTTTTTCATTCATTAATCCTGTATGGAAGAATATCACTATAGCAATGTCAAATGAAAAGGACTGCTCCTGAAATACCATCGTATTCTAAATATTTTCAGAATGAAATGGTTGAGATATGCCACATGAGCATGTGTCATTATAACGATATCTCTTTGCAGTGCTTCTCACTGGATGTGATCTTCACAAAGTTGGAGTAAGTTTGTCAACGTTTTGATGATTCTAAAACCTCACAATACACGATTGCTCTATATTCACTTTATTAAACCTATCCAAATACCTCCGAAACAGATATACTTTCACAATGCTATTGCATTTCCAACACTATTAAAGGGTTTTCTTTCTTGTTTTCCTTTGTAGATCGATGTTGGAGATGGGTATGAGCCGCCCGTGGCCTGATGCAATGGAAGTAATGACCGGTGCTCCCTACATGGATACCAGTGCTATCAAGAAGTATTTCCGGCCGTTGATGGAATGGCTGGAGGAGGAGAATGATGGCGAGTGGATTGGATGGGGAGATGAACTCAGGATCTTCCATCGATAAGGAAATAAAGAAGAATTTTATTAAGCTTCCTACCAATAAGACACAACGCCTTTCGAAATGGTCATCAAAGGGTTACTGAATTTGTGGGGGGAAAGGTGGGAAGGGGGACAATGGCGTATCCTTCTGGAGCGGGAGAAGAGTTGTCTGCGAATACCGTCACACTGCCTCTCTTCTCTGGGTCATCAATCGTTTTTTTTTTCGGGGGGGGGGGGGGGAGGTAAGCCAGTAGGACCATAAACTAGATAGGCCTACGCCATGGGTGTGGGTTGATGGAGGAGAGGAAGGAGGCTCAGAAACACCCAAATAAGGATTTTCTAACCTTGTTGCATATTGTGTGACAAAACGCCTAAAATATTAAATGGAAGCAATCGGTATACAGTATGACAATTTATTTTTAAAAGAAAATGAATAATTGGCGGTTATCATGCATGGACTTCGTTATGTCGAATTGTAGTGCACTTTAGGAAAAAATAGATGCAACTAGCAAGTTGCAGACTGCATTTATGAACAAAACAAATAAAGAGATAACGCGCATGGTCATTCTTCGTTTGGTAGAAGAGTGGAGAGGAGGGGTGGGTGGTGGATGGTGATGTTAGTACTAAAATGAGGGTAAAATTTTTAGATTAAAAAAATATAACTAATTGAAAATTTTGTAGTTGTGACCAAAAGTGGTAAAAACAATCATATATAGGTGACAGAATGAAGGGGCCGTAAGGATGAACAATTTACGCGGGTACACTTTGGTTATGAAAATGTATCCGGCGGAGATGTGTATAGAGACCAAAACAAATAACAATGATCTATTCTGTTTCCATCCTTAGAAGCGCAAGTTTATTCTTTGAGACCTTACATCTATCTCCCTTCTATATTTTAGAGCTGAAAAATGTTGTTGTCATCGTTAAGAGAAAAGCGACAGTATTCTACAATGTTTTCAAACATCTTACCATATGAATTGAAAGAAATTTATATCTTATCTAATCGGATATGAATAGTCTGAATCAGATTTTCTAATTCAGGAACAAATATTATGCTTGAATTTTGGACCTAGTAAAGTAGCATAATTATATCGAATAAAAATAAAAACATTCGTGTTTTGTAAGTGATGTAAGCCAATAAACCAGAACAAAAATTTACTTTTGGAATAGGCTTATTCACGCAAACTGTATATCAGCATGTATGTTATTGGCTACTACGTAACTGCTAAGATATAAAATATAGTTAACTAATTATGCGATTATGTATCTTGGATTCATGAAAGAAAAAATGCCATATTTATTATTTGGTTTGTCTTATTTGTACATTTCTGAGCATTATGAAAGGAAGAAAAAAATGTTAAAGAATCTTTCGGGCAGTCCTTCTTTCAGTCAGTCAGGCATATTGTTACTCTATAATAGGCAATTGTAGTATGCTAGGCCTATAACCGTGTCTCCTTGAGGAAAAGTGAGCGAAGTTCATCCCTTGAAGTTAGTAGATGCAGTTTATCTTGTCGAATTTTGCTTTTCTTCTGGCCTAGCCGTTTTTTCTATAAATTTCATTCTCAAAATGTTCTTTTGTTCTTATCTTCCATTTCTCTACAGTCATTTGCATTGAGGCCACGAATATTACAGTATGTCTATCACTATATGATCCAAAAAGCATTATTGCCATCCTGGTTTAAACATTGTTATCATGTCGTTTATTGTTAAGGGTAAAATGATGAATGATAACAGTCATAATCAAGGCTCATAGCCAATCAACATCATTATCATGATCACTTCAATCACCAACACTTTTCACTTTATCTTTTTCACTTTATCGAAAAATGACAACGAACAGGCATATAAACAGCATTAAATTTACTTTTTCCACTTTATATTATGTATTAGAATGATTACAGTCAATGTTACCAGTTCACATCATTTCCAAATATATTTCATAAATTATCTTTATCATAGAACACGTTTCCTACAAAATTATTTTGTTCTGGAAAATATCGTTTTATATTATTTCAGCTTCGAACGTGATGTTATTAAAAAGACTGTATAATGTCATTTTTCACCCTGTAATAGTCGCGGGAGCTCAAATTGATTAAAATGATAGTATTAATTATACAACAATGTCATTCAAAATAAAGTTGATTGTGTGTAACTCCATAAATTATGCATGAAATGCATGCTTATGTTCGAATAAATGTTTAGACTACCGGTAAGGGTGATATATTTACACAAGTTAAAATGTTTTTTGTCGATATTTGTTTCACTAATAAAAATCACTGTTCTTTAAAATTAAAAAAAAATTAGATTATGGTCATTTGAAAATTAGCATTGTGTATCACTTGTATTTAACTATTTTTTAGAAATGTTTTAGATTGTTATAACCTAGATCTGTCTTCCCATGCCTGTCTTTTTATCTCTATCAGTTTTTCGGTGTCATAATAACACAGTTTCTAAAGTGTAAATTGCCTTTCGTAAATAACGCTCAGTTTGTATCTTTAGACAAAATATGTCATACATTAGTTTCTATATTTTGTTGGTTTTATCTTAAAGGTATATAAAGAGTGAGATATCGGAATATTTTAAGACATACACAAATCTTATCAACTACTTTGTCTGATAGAATAAAATGATACTTATATTTATGATAATTATTAATTTCCCGCTCATTTTTATTACACAGATGCCTTCATTATGACTGTGCTTTCTGGAGTGCTATTGTTGTCGTTGTGGTTATGGCGCATTACCTACTTTATTAAGGGTGTCGTATAAAACAGTACTTTTGGTCATCATGTATACTTGAATCACAGAATGATATAAACTCGCTATTACGGTATTTCCAAATACTCTTCATAAATTAAACAGTGTTTACTTTTGGTCAGCCTGTTTAACGATTATGCTACACAATCCCCCAATAATAAATTATAATAATGTTGTTCTTTTCAACATTTAGATATTTATGGATTATCTTGAAAAAGAGTCTAAGAAAACTGCGTAATGGTAATAATATTAACAGTAACATTTGGATAATGCTTTCACTAACTAAATGCATCTATATAAAATATGATATTATAATACAGGAAGTTTCGATTAGAAAGACCTCAGTTGTTTATATTTTCTATGTATCGGTTGAGTGCAAATGACAGACTCTCCTGACAAATTATGAAGCTACAATAGATCGAAACCCTCCAGGATTAACCAATCACGATCGAAATTTTGATGGGTTGAAATGTCGGTCCTTGTTGGCGAATCGGATGAAGAAATGGCTGAACTTTCAATGCCCCCGGTACAATATTCCACTGCTTGGCACATGTTCTGGCGATAAATGTTCTATGATCTATTTCGAACAAGAAACGAACATCTAACGTCAACTCTTGACTCTACACTATACCAAAACCTAACACTAGCCTTAACCCTAACCCTTTACCTATAACATTAAAAAAAGAGGTGGCAACCCACGCCCCTACCCTATATTTTGGGCGAAGCCCAAAGCACAAACAAATATCACGGGAGTGAATTTCAAATCTTCGACTCCACCAACACATTGATTTGTGTTTTCTTCGGGAATAGAGGTTTAAAGTCGATTGAGTATCCAGCATTTGAAACAGAAGAGGTTGGGGGGGGGGGGGGGTGGGCTGGTGGAAATCGGCACTCCCGTGGGCCTTCAAACAGGGGGAATACACGAGCTCCTCCTCTGCTGAATACGCCACGAAGCAGTATAGTCTATGTATGGTTTGGCGCGATGGCAAACTGCCACCAAACTTGAAAACATTCTTAACCTCTTTTACTGTTGACAAATGCCAAGCTCCAATGTTCAACTCGGTTCAACTCCATCCAACGAATTTCCCCTCGTTTTCCTCCCGTAGCCAGTCGGTAAGTGGCTGGAAATAATCTAGGAGCGGCTGGGCGTCCATCTTACGTAGTCCTGTCAAGACTTCCATTGCGTCGTGCCAAGGTTTGATAGCTCCCATCTGCAGCATAGATCTATGGAAGTGGAAAAGCAATCTAATAATTTAATGTCATCACTGGCAGATTTAGGAGGTGCATTTACCTTATGTAAGCACAAAAAATGCCCCCATTTGGTTTTACAATGTTTACATATCCCCTTTGCGAATGCTGGAAGAAATGGACAGATTTTGTTGGTGTTGCTTGTCTGAAATCACACCATCCTTTTTTTTTACATTATAGTGGATCCAACCCTGGAAATCATGACCATTAATGTACTCAGCTGAATAAAATAATGTAGTTCTTGATCTCTAGGTATATTTGGACACACTGAAATGTAATTGAGAAACATGACAATATTTTATAAAATGACAAGTTTTGCTGCCGTTTTGATGAGTTAAACGATTTTTAAAACTTTCTCTTAATGTGAATAGACATTGATGTAACTTGATAACATATTGCTCCAAATCGCCCCTTCAATTTTTGACATTAAGCAATCACTTTTGAAGATATAATTTTATCATCTTTCATGTTGACATATCTATCTTTCATGTTGCCACTATCTTTTCATATTGACATGCTTATGAATTTTCAGCACCACTGACTTTTCATTCATTGTCGATTTCGTTGTCCATTGCACTAAGTTTCATTATAATAGCAGATTAAATGATGTAAGTAAACTGTCATTAAGACAAACAATATGTAAATAACCTGGTCTTTGCAATCAGGATAAGGAACAAGGCCGAACCACGCAGGCTTATTGATACAATTGAAAAAAAAACACACGAAAACACAACGAAATAATATATTGAAACCTGTCACTATTAAGGACGTTCCCTAGTTAAAGTCAAATCCACGTCAGTTTCACCAAATTTTGCACGCAGTTACTCTGGTTCATGAGAAGCCCAAATATGCATAGAAAAGTATTTTTTTCTATGGGACACTGAAGTGTGCCATGATTGGGTGTCGGGTATAGAATGACGTCAACGCAGGTTTTGGGCCATTGATAGACCTCAGAATTCGTAATGTCATATACAAATCCCTATTATTCTGTCAAAATCCATGTCAGATTCGTAATTTTTTCCAGATTTGTAGAGAATTGTATACTGCAGAAGGAGAAAGTTTTAAAAAGGGGGTCCAGGCACTCGTTTTTATGCTAGCAGCGCCCTCAGGTGGCGGAAAAAGTAAAAAACTAGCAAAACTAGTGAAAACTGGCTGAGAACCTGTGTTGGAAGGGGATGGGTTCGTAATAACTCTGCTGTATATTTAAAATCCATGCCAGATTCGTAACTTTTTCCAGATTTGTAGAGAATTGTATACTGCAGAAGGAGAAAGTTAAAAAAAAAGGGGGGGGGGGTCCATGCACTCGTTTTTGTGCTAGCAGCGCCCTCAGTTGGCGGAAAAATTCAAAAACTTGCAAAACTAGTGAAAACTGTGCATGGCAGGGTAGGGAACCTGTCTAGGAAGGGGATGGGTTCGTAATAACTCTACTGTATATTTAAAATCCATGCCAGATTCGTAAATTTTTCCACATTTGTAGATAATTGTATACTGCAAAAGGAGAAAGTTTTATAAAGGGGGGGGGGGGGGGGGGTCCATGCACTCGTTTGTGTGCTAGCAGCCCCCTCAGTTGGCGGAAAAATCCAAAAACTTGCAAAACTAGTGAAAACACCTTACTGTGCATGGCAGGGTAGAGAACCTGTCTAGGAAAGGGATGGGTTGGTAATAACTCTACTGTATATTTAAAATTCATGCCAGATTCGTAAATTTTTTATATACTGCAGAAGGAGAAAGTTAAAAAAATGGGGTCCATGCACTCGTTTTTATGCTAGCAGCGCCCTCAGGTGGCGGAAAAAGTAAAAAACTAGCAAAACTAGTAAGAATTTGCTGAGAACCTGTCTAGGAAGGGGATGGGTTGGTAATAACTCTGCTGTATATATAAAATCCATGCCAGATTCGTACATTTTTCCACATTTGTAGAGAATTGTATACTGCAGAAGGAGAAAGTTTAAAAAAGGGGGGTCCATGCACTCGTTTTTGTGCTAGCAACAACTTTAGGTTGCGGAAAAAGTCAAAAACTCGCAAAACTAGTGTTACTGTGCATGGCAGGGTGGGAACCTGTCTAGGAAGGGGATGGGATCGAAATAACCCTACTGTACATTCAAAATCCATGCCAGATTCGTAAATTTTTCAAGATTTGTAGAAAATTACATACTACAGAAGGAGAAAGTTTTAAAAAAGGGGCCACCATTTGTTTGCAGACAGGCATTGCATCTGCGACGCATACTGCGCACCAGTCTTTGAATGAAATCTTGTGGAATCCTGTTCCATTCATCTTGCATTCATCTTGCAAAGTCTGGATCAGTTTTGCACGAGTCCTGACCCTGCCAGCAATGCGCCTCCCAAGCTCATCCCACAGATGCTCAATGGGATTGAGGTCAGGGGACATCGCCGGCCACTCCATGGTGTTAATGGACGATATCCTGAGACCACACCTGGTGCCATTCCTGCAGAACAACCGAGGACTGCGCATCTTTCAGCATGATAATGCCCGACCTCATGCTGCACGGCTAACCACTGCATTCCTGAGGGGTGAGAACATTAACACCATGGAGTGGCCGGCGATGTCCCCTGACCTCAATCCCATTGAGCATCTGTGGGATGAGCTTGGGAGGCGCATTGCTGGCAGGGTCAGGACTCGTGCACAACTGATCCAGACTTTGCAAGATGAATGGAACAGGATTCCACAAGATTTCATTCAAAGACTGGTGCGCAGTATGCGTCGCAGATGCAATGCCTGTCTGCAAACAAATGGTGGCCACACACGCTATTGATCTGTGACTTTCATTTTTCAACTTGTTGTGTTCTGCGCTGTAATGCGCGCTGACAAGAGACAGCATTGTCTTCCGAAATTAGTGAAATGTTTCAATAAAAGGTCAATCTTTCCACCCTGGTTCATTGTCATTCTGTGTCTGTCAATATAAATATGATATACCATTATAAAGTTGTGGGTACTTTTTATTGTGGGTCAGTATAGTAAGAATTTGCTGAGAACCTGTCTAGGAAGGGGATGGGATCTAAATAACCCTACTGTACATTCAAAATCCATGCCAGATTCGTAAATTTTTGCAGATTTGTAGACAATTACATACTGTATTAGGAGAAAATTTTTAAAAAGGGGGTCCATGCACTCGGTTTTTTTTTGCTTGCAGCAACCTTAGGTGGCGGAAAAAGTCAAAAACACACAAAAATAGCGAAAACTGTGCATGGCTGGATGGGAAACAGTGTAGGAAGGGGATGGGTTCGAAAAAAACTCTACTGTACATTCAAAATCCATGTCATTTTTACCAAAGTTTCCAGATTTGTAGAGAGAAGTATACAAAAGGAAGAGAGAGTTTGCAAAAGGCGGGGTCCATGTACTGGTTTTTGTGCTATAGCAGCACCCCCGTTTGTCGGAGAGTCTTAAACTTATAAATGCTCGTTGCCTGTTATCAGACATGTCACCAGGTAACTAATATTTTTTATATACATTCACGGCCATAGGCACCGGAAGTGCGGGGGAGGGGGTGGGCAGAGGGGGCATTTCCCCACCAATCATTCAAAAAGGGGGACCCACTCTCCCGGATCCCCTCGGAAGAAAAAATTACTTGATTTCGCATTAAAACCATAACAAAGATGACTTGTATAATAAGCTGCCTTGTCAGTGATATAATAATAATGCAAACGTTCAGTATTTAAAATTTTAACAAATCGCACTCTGTCAGCACGGTCCCTACTATATTGATAGACGCAATATTTCGAGAATATTTCTGGCCATGCACCTGACAAAATAATTAAGTACCCAGGTCATAGACAAATGATTCTTCGGCATATAATTATTTGAATTTCTTTCTCCAGCTATCTTTTTGCGTTAATTTAGTGTACAAAAAAGTGGGAGATAGATGACCATGACTATGAATTCCAAAGGACATCCATCTTTACTATGCCTATAGAAAATGCATCGAATGTTATCTTTCAGCTCAAGCTATTTAATATTTGGTATAGATTTCGCAGGTACAGAATTATTGATTTCATCTATATTTACCGGGTTCTTCTTACTGCGCACACTTGCTTACCCATTATTAAGCATTGTGTTAAATGTGCGTATACATTGTCTTAACCGCGCGCAATACTCTCCCGGTGTTGTGATGACGTAACACAACCAGCCAGGATGCGCGGCCGAGGTGCGCACAAACATAACTAGGGAACGTCCTTAAAACTTTTAATAACAATGATGTCTCTTGTACCTGAATTTTCGGCCAGCTTCTTTGGAATCATAAACATTACATAAATGAAGTGGACCCTGATGTCCCGAAGCGTCACACAGAGCCTTGTGGAATTGGAACTGGATGACAAAACTAACGAAATATCTAAAGATTGAGAGAAACAAAATTCATTTGTCAGGTAAGTCAGGTTAAGAGTGAAATCACCAACTTCTGGTACTAGTTGCGTAACTTTAAAAAAATATAGATTCGTCAGGTGTTTTTTGGAATAGCAGGAGTGCATGACCTTCCAACCATAAGCATAATATTTTACAAAAGTCTTATCGAGTCCTCATATTTTTTTAATCATTTTCTTTTACTTTCTTCTGTTGTCATGTAAATGTACTGCAGCTTTATCGTGTTTTTTTGTCAAAGACATACACATCACTTCATTTTCAAATATCGTCGTCTTTGATGCATCTCATATGTATGGAGAGAGAGAGAGAGAGAACAACAAGAGCTGTCAATGTGAACTTAAATTATACACAAAAAGGGTTAATTTACCCACCTTATATAAGGTGTACCCGTCGCTATGTGAAACTTTGCGCCTGGGTCGAAGTCTTCAGGACTCCGAGGAACGGGAGGTTGAACGCCTTGGTATTTCTTTCTGTTGATATTACAAAATAAATAATGAACCATGTTCTTCGAAGCACTTGATATAATGTCACATTTTGATAATGAAAATTAAAGAGATGATGATTATGTTCTAAAAATGATTTATATCTCATAATGACCATTGCCCACCAGGCGTTATTTCAATTGCTTATTGCATACGACATGTACGATAACCAAGTCTATCAAGGCAACGCAAGGTTTGTACCGTTCATTTTACAAGTCATGATGTTACTTTTAATACGTCACTGTCACATGGCTCCTCGTAGACTGTGCCAGTCGCTGACGCAGGAATGCGTCAGAAGAATGACGTCAGATACAAAATAATTGTCGAGATTCACAAAATCAAAATCCCGGATAGAGAAAAAAATACAGGTGGGTATTTTTTTCAAACACTTTGTCTAGGATCATAGGAGATGTTGTCGAGGCTTTAAAACTTTTAACTTAAAAAAAAGTAAAGAAAATATAATAAAGATTCTTACCGCAAGTTCCACCAAGCCTGGTTGTAATTTTCTGGTTGTATTTCGCCTCGGAAAGCCTGCCAGCGCCATTTGTCAACCAGGAGTCCGAACGGTAGGAACACAAGCTTGAACAGCGCCACCTTCATCAGATAGTTGATGTCGGATTCTGTTTCGGAACAAAATCCGATGAGATTTGCCAAAGAAACATGGAAATTGTGAATTAAACCGAGAATAGGAAAACGCCTCCATAAAAGAACAAGAGTGTTTCCTGATATAGATCCTGAAATAGTACTGTTAAGATTTTTCAATTTTTAATATTTTTACAATACAACTGTCTTACTTTTAACTACAAGTCCCGTTTTGTCGAGATTGGGTTTAGAATTGATTTTCTACCTCATCTTATATTTTTTATTCGAAATCTTAAACAATGATTCTAAGTTACACTCACTATGGTTAGAAAGGGGTTGATTCAGGAGACCGAGATGGTGCAGATAGCTAGGTGTTACCACAGACAGAGAGACGGTATCTCCGACTGCCTCGTGGAACCCGGGGTTAGCTCCAGCACGGAACAAGACGTGCTGGTTCCTGTACTGGAGATAGTACTGGCAGTGCCCCATCTCGTGGTGAACGGTGAATAGGTCCTGCATGTTCACCTCCGTGCACATCTTAATTCTGTGTATGAAAAACTGAAGACAACTGAAGAAGGCATGCAGAAGCCAAAAAGCTAAAAAGCCGTTAACAAGCATTAAATTACAATTTCTTCTGATAGCTACGCTTACTTGGTTTCCAAAAGTATTGACGCCGTAGTAAAGAAATGCGACAAAAGGGAGATCATAATTATAATGACCTTTAAAAATGATGCACATGATATATGATTACTAATAATTAAGATCGAAAAAAAAAACAACGACGTAAATATAAATAATGTCACCTATGTCTACGTCACCTAGTTCCTCACCTTACGTCTTTGTTTTTGTACAAATCAATAGAAGCCCCGTGACAGGAGACCTTACGATTCGTTGGTTTGACCATCATTGCTTTGGTCCAAAAACTTCGTGGCATCGAGTCAAGTCCAAGCGATGTAAAGAACCTAAGAAGAGGGGTGCATATTTCTTACACTTCGACACTGTCAATAATAGGGGGATGGGTTGTGCTGCTAAGGCAAAATGTATCCACAAATCATGAAAATGCAGTTGCATATCGACAAATTTTACAATGTACAGACTCTCAAATGTGATGATCAATTTACCAAAGGAAAGCAAGGTGCGGTCCTTGCCGCTGCTCCTCTATAGATGTGCCAACCATTTTTAGATAATTTAGCTACGTCGGGAACGCAAAATCAAGGTAATGTTCAAAAGCCCGCATGCATAAAATAATAAAAGGGAATAGACTTAATATACATACATGATACGAACGTAGTCTTTTAAAAATTATTCCTAAGCGCATCAAACTACACCGTCAAATTTGGAGTGTTACAGTTATTGTTGGTAATTGTGACAGTTTAAAAAACTGCATCACCTTGTGTTTTTACATTTTATCCAAAATGAGCTCCTACATAAGCATATTCATACTTTCCATATACTCAAGACAAACCCATTTAGCTACGTTGAAGGAAGCATCAGTATAAAGTGGATGTCAGGCATTGCCAATGGTGATTTTCGTAAAATTAAAGGGTCACTAAAATAAAAAAATAATTGCCCATTTTTCGTAGGAAGGTGTCATCAGGAGCCAAAAAATATCCATCACACAATCTTTTATGCATTCACTCATATTTTATAATCATTTGAAAAGTACATTTTTGCTGATTTACACAGTCATAAGCCCCGCCCCTAAAAAATCCCATCGAAGCGACATCGTGATCACGTGATCTGTGACGCATGAAAAGTAAGAGAAAATATTCCACTAACCTATACCGTGCGCGCCCGGAGGCCCCCGGCAGGCCCAGCCCGGTGCCGAGCATGATATTCACCGCATCGACCATTTGCATTGCGTATTTTTGTGTGTTTAATTCCTCACAATAACTTTGATTTTGGGACACAGTTTCATCAATAATGCCTAATCGGTGTATAGTTGCGGGCTGTAGCAAGACCCCTAAAGATGGTGTAAGCCTACATCATTTTCCTAAAGATGAAAATCTACGGAAATTGTGGGGTCGCAAATGTAAAGCTCACGCGGGCAGAGTGGCAAGGGCCGGCCAAGTGAGTGGAGTACAATAGACTGCAGCGATGATTTTAAGGATCCTGGCCTGTATTCCGAATTTGGCATGAAGAGAAGAATAAGCTAGCTAAAAGATTTAGCTATTCCAAAGATCAGACTTGGAGTCAAGTCTTCCAATCTGTTTTTTCAACGACAGCAGCTACATCAGCTTCACCCGTAGACCGAAAATTCTGTCTCTCGTTCGTTAGCTAAGACGACCTAACGAACGAGAGACAGCATTTTCGGTCTACTTCACCCGCAACTCCAGGGAGCTCCAACGCGTTGGAGCTCCCTGGAGTTACTTCACCCACGGCCCTTCACCGTATTCTGCGAGGGGTTCAAACATAATTATAACTGTATGATATGGTCGAATTTCCTCTTGCCACTCGAGCTTCTTTGCCTTCGGGGTCTGATAAATCATCTGATAAATCAGAGTTCGTAGCTACATGGCTCAGAAAAGTCCTCCAACTCGGAATCGCGGGAACTTTTCCTCTCTCTATATAAGTTACTCGAATTCAGCCAAAATCTAAATCAGTACTAACGTACTATGTAAAGAGAAGTAAAAAAAAAAGCCGTAAGTGAAATAAACAAAACAAAAGCGTTCACCAGTCGCTATGTACGAGGGGAACATAGTCACTGCCGTACTAAAGATGTGTAGGACATAACATACAGACGCATAAAACGGCTGTGCACGCGTTTATGACCTATGCAAAATTTTCGTTCGGCAAGCTCAGATGGATGAGAACATTGTTCAAAAGAAATGCTAAAAAACAAAACAAGAGCTGTATATTTGGGCAAAAGCGTTTTCTGATCTTGTAGAAAATATATTGCTAATGATTATTCACTCCTAAGATTATATTGATTAATTTCCTTTTTTCATAAATTGTCTGTTGAACAGAGGGGTCAAATACCGCATTCTGTGTACAATATTATAGACTGCAGCCTGCAGATCTTGTGCCTCTTACTTTTCATACGTCACTTGGGGGTTAGCCAATCAGCTCACGAGTTTTAAGGAACGGTACCAAAACCTCTGCTTTTCCCCCTTTTTCGCCAAAACGAGACATAATTTGGACAATCGATTGGCAGATTCGTGATTAGAAGGCAAAACTACATGGAAAGAGCACCCATTTTCTCTCTAATTTAGTCAACCTTTAAGCTGCGAATGTCTAACAATTATACTGCGAGAGATTATTTGTAAATATTATCTTATTTTTCTCTTTGCTTTCCATTATCTGATGTCTGTTATAGCTTCATGATGTCTCCTGTATGAAATTGGTAAATATCTGAAGTCAGCGTTTGCAGTTATCTTACAGGTAAAACATTTTTTGGTAATAAATGGTCCACTATATCGTACTCTAATTAATCTGATTCAAACTAACTGATTGGCAACGTGGAACATGTTTTCTGCTGTCCATCCGTCCTCTTTCATCTTCTTTGTGACGTCAATGGTGCCATGACCCGGATATGGTTCAACGATGTCATAAATATTGTTCCATTCCTGCGCCCACATGTTTCCTATATGGAATTTAATCAATAACATGGAATGTGTGAATGTTCTAACGACTATGCTGACAAATATGGAAAGACCCTGCATAAGACAATCTGGTTCTTCTTTTGTTATTGGAAAGTCTAAATAATTCTAAAAAATGCACAATATATTACATGGAAACTGTATGTACCTAACATTAGTAATCCTGAATACCACCCCCAAATATATGATAAAATTATTTAGATATTCTTTATTATGACGTTTAGCTATTTCTGGATTATTACAAAGCGAACCATCACTACGAAAACGAGTGTTACTTTATGAATAAATTATTCAAGTTCAAAGTTCATGTATTGACACTCATCGTTTAAAAATACATAACATTTACAATAATTGCATTAACAAAGAAACTAAGAGACATATTAAAACAAAATACATCCAAACAAAACATAATGAGAGCGAAGGGAAGAGCAAAAAAGGAATTAAGTCCTTAAACGAGAGCCCGTCCTTATTGTATATTAATGAAGTGATGAACATGGAAATTTACGGTCGTACTGTTGAAGGTATACATTTGAAGAAGTAGAGAGCCTGGTGAATTATTGCACATCTCTCTCTCCCTCTCTCTTTCTCTCTTTGCATGTAATCCGTTTGTGAAAATTATGATTAAAGTGCCAGCACAAAACAATAATTGAATAATAATTTTATTGAATATGACATTAAAGGTTTGATGATGTGAAAAATTATTACACGTTTATAATTGCCGCTAAAACCTGCTGTTCCATGCATTGTGTCCTTTCAATTATTATCTTTTGCTTGCACTTTAATTATAATATTCACAAACAGATTACGTGCAAAGAGAGAGAGAGAGAGAGAGAGAGAGAGAGGGGGGGGGGGGGGGGGTTGTTGAAATCAAAGAAACCATACTATTAGCTATAATTTTTTAATGATAATTTGTAGTTCGCAGCAATTCCTAATAATTCTGCATTTGTTGATACCTTGAATTATGTTTCATATTTTGCCAACTGGTTGATAAAGTTGAATGCATGTGGCAGCTCTTTATGCACGTATTCATGTATATGTTCTCGGCAATATATACAGTATACCACAGTCCTATTATCTTTTTAATTGATATATCATGTGTATGGTATTTCTTTACTCCTATATAGTCTAGCCAGGAAGATAGGCGGATATTGGTCTCAATGTCTATTACCCTTGAAATGCCATACGTATGGTATTTCTGTATACTTCATCGCACCATGCAATGCCTATAATATTTGGTAATTGAGTATATTGCACTTATTTAGGTCTTACCAAGTATATGTGTGGGGTTTGGTCCCAATGTCTATTTCTTTCCTCGAAATTGATATATGGATGGTATAACTTGGTCAGGAAACGGTGCCCATGCAGGCCTGTTATCTGTTGATTTTGAAACATGTATTCTACTTCCCTATCCCAAATCGTACCAAGAAGATGGGCTGGAATTGGTCCATGTGGATCCACTTTGTCGGCTCCATAAACATCTACGAGTCTCCGCCTCACGTAGGCGTGCACTTGAAGGTAGATCGGCTTGATAGATTCCCATAAAGAGTCGACGTCATCAACGAAATCGGGATCTTCGTATTTATGCAGCCATGACTCCGCTTCGTCGGAAAACCCTGGAAAATATGTAAGCGAAATGAAAGATTTTTTTAAAAATCAGACAGCGCCTTTCTATCAAAGGGCAATTTATCATGATATAATTTTAATAAATGAATTTTTAACAGTATGCTTAGGTAACTTCGATTATAAAGAAGATTGTTAGGTCAACATAGCATATCATAAATTTAATGTGACAATCAATAATAAACAAATAGGCCTACAGTGATGCACAGGTTAAGCAATTGACAGAGTAGGATACCTTTATTTACTGCAGCTATGTTGGATAAGTTAACATATATTGGATAGAGATTTCTCATTGGTCTACCGACTGCATCACGCCAGCCCTGCCACGCCCATAGCAACACGTCGTTATCACGTGACTGTGCCATGATGTCTTTTAGATCTGGTTCCATAGGAAGGCACTGGTGGCTTGCTCGAGGTACCCCTCGAGGGCAGACCTTGCCGTTGTGATAGATGCTCCGCATTTCACCACGCACATGGAAATATGCTCTGCATTGCAAAAAAAGAAGATAAACTAATGGAAAGAATTTAAAAGATATGATGTTGCTTTAAAGAAAATGTCATCGATTTTATTTTGTTGAAAGAAAATAACAACAACAAACAAACGAATAAACAAGCAAACAAAAACAAACATAGCTTGCCTGATATCCAAATTAGGATAAATTCCATAGGCCTGAAATCAGAGCTCCTAGCATTTTGAATCAATTTTGTAATTTTGCATGTCATGATAATGTGTGTTTATCTTGGAAGCATATAATGAGATGATCACCGAGTAACCTATAGCGAGCGAGCACAATTTTTAGATTTTGTTTTCATGCTGATTCAACAACATAGCGTCAGTAAAACGGAACCCAACATGCCTTTGTTTTACTTTTACTGTTCAAGTGTCGTGGTATAGTGGTTCATTCACTTGACTCTCATTCAAAAGGCTGGGGGTTCGAATACCAGCACTAACGGCCTTTGCCAAGACATTAATTCGCATCAGCCACTCTCCACTCAGTTAAATCAGTACCCGATAATGCAAGAGCGCTTTAAAGGGCCATTAAACTGGTAGAACGTGAACAGCGCCATCTTACAGTGACTGTTAAATTAAGATTATAATTCGAAAATTCATTGCATTTTATTTTGAATTTTGACAAACAGCTTGTTTGGATAATAGGCACACTATATTTCAAACTATTATTTTGACTTTGCAAATGTGGAAAATTGCCTAACAGTACATTCTAAGCTTCTACAAACTAGAATGGGGCATAATTGGCTAATGAGAGGCACAGACACCTTTCAAATCCTGTTAAAAGATGGCGCCATTAGGAGTTTCAGTTTACTATCACGTTAATATTTGGCCGCTCGGCAATGACCGGATTGATAATGTTGGAGCTCCAGGAGCGTCATGGCGTGACGGACATGAGTGCCATACAAGAAACAACCGTTATTATTATTATTACTGGACAAGTTTTATCCGGCCAGGTTTGGCCCATTGGGCCACCATTTGAGAACCACTGTCGTACATATACATTAATCGAATGTATAACGAACGAATGTAGAACGAGCTGTATGCGTTTATTACCTCTGCTGGAAAATATTTACTATAGTGAGCTTTTATTATATATGTATTATCCTCCATATTAGGCCATTTGATTTATATGCTTATATATTTTTTTCTCATTGTACATACATGATGTAAACTAATAGTGGAAACAAATCAAATCAAAGGGAAAATTAAAGTACCTGAGCTGCCTGGATTCGTAGAAAGTAAATAAATCCGAACCATAGAAATCATACATCCGTTTAGTTTGAGGATCCAAACCAGGTTGGTCTACATCGATGGCCTTTGTCTGTTCGTGGACCACAGATGATAACTGTCCAGTCACACTCATGATCCTCCGATTCTCCTTCCAGGTATTAAAAAGCATGAGAAAAGGCGGTTGAAATATAATTGAAATAAAATTATCGTATATAAATACAAATAAATATTATCATTTTGGTGTGGAACTTTTTAGGGGAGGGAGGGGGCTGCACCGCCCTTCCCCCAACAGTCCTTCACTGCCAATGGCTAATCATTCCTCAGATACTGGATAATTATTTATTTTCTTTTGTCCTTCAGTTCATGACTCTAGATATGCTTGAACAAAGTATTTGCACGATGGATATTTGAACAAATTTCTGCTGATACATCTAAACTGGATTCTGCAATTTTTCAGCATTTAGTAAGCTCTTCATAGTAAAACTATATCAAAGCGTTTACAAAATCAATCATACATGATATAGAATCACAATTAAAATAGGCACAAAGTTCGAAGAAGGGGTTGAACTATGCCGGGAACAGATAAGTTTTCAAGAATTTCTTGAATTGGCGAATTGGGGAAAGAATCGATAGCAAAGCATCTTTCGACCCCGAACCTATCATAGCAGTATAGTAAAAAGCGTTTCCATTACTAATAAAATTGTTTCCCTTCATATATTGTGATCTTACTATAATCTTACCTCCAAATTATGCTCTGTCATATTCGTGACGTAGTTCCATAAAGCTAGTCCATTGCGATTACGAACCTCCACTTCTACCTCGTTGATGACGTCCATCCATCTACGGGCCAGGGGATTACTACTAATCTGACCTATACATAGAGATTAAAAAGGTTAATCCACGATCATCAGGTTAATCTCTGATCAGCAAAATGCAGATGCGGACCGGGAAATAATTATCAAGTTTTGAAAAAAATGAATTACTCCCGATTTGGCATTCATTCAATTAATTCAAAACAATTGTTTCATTTCTATACTTAATAAATTTGTCATGGTTATCCGTTCGTAATAAATTTCATAACAAAATGAGAACTTTAATTATGACAAATGTTTTGACCATCCAAAAGATTATTTGTAAAACAAAATATAATAGTAATTAAAACGATGTTGAATACGTTCGAATCTCACAGTGATAAACAAAAATAGAAATGGTAAAGAGACAGACGAAGGAGATCGTAGACGAAGGAAGATGGAGAGGAGAATAATGAGGGGGGGGGGGGGGGGGCACGGGCCATGCCATGAGCTTACGGGCATAATTTCGCAAGGGATTGTCATCTCGAGAGCATAAATTTGATATGTCCAGTTTTTGAAATTTTGCCTCCAAGCGAAACAAGCGATAAAGAAAAAAAAATAATGACAAAAAGTATATAATGTAATCGAAAGATTTTTGATAAGTGTGTACAAGAAAATTACAGGGACCATTTCGTTGTCAGAATATAAGATGACGGTTGCCCAAATCCTAGCAATTTTATATATAAAATCTGAGGAGGTCGGGGTCATTTATCTACAGATAGTTTGATCGTAACAAAGCCGTTTAATCTACTAGTGGACGAAAGAAGAAAATCAGGAATGCCGTATGACAGGTGGAACACTTTTATCAAAATATTCTGCCTTTGACATAGAAATCTAATGAGTTTCAGATGCTAAAATCAAAGAGAGATGATCAGCAATACTGAAAATGAGTAAACCTGGAATAATAATTAAAAAATGGATATTTTTTTTATAAGTACCATCTTGTCGATATTGTGTGCACATTGCGGAAGTCGGGTTTTCACACACCATCCGTTCCAGGAGGCCCGATGTGCGATTGATTAAAGTATAGATCTTATCAAGGCTTATGATATCACTGGATAGGCCAGGGGAATGGAAGATAGAGAGAAAGAAGAGGAGCCATGCCACCATCTTGGTAACCCCATTTGGTGCCATCAGGACGATCTACATGTAAGACGTTCCAAAGACCAAAGTGTTTCTCAGAACAAAGCAAAAATAAGCCGAGACGTCTGTTCTGTAGTGCTGGAAAGAAAGAGAAAGAGAGAGAGAAAGAGAGAGAGAGAGAGAGAGAGAGACAAGGGGACGGGAAGAAAAATTAGATGTTGATGTTTAAGTAAATCTCTATTGTTATCAATATCAACAAACTATTGAATTTTTTGTCTCAGTTGCTTTTAGCTATAGTTTCGTATAACTACATACAGATGCATATAGTTACTGTAAGAATAAACTTGAGAAGAAGACGGGGTTTATCAGTGGCAACATTGTCAAATGGCTCAAATAAGTCGATTATTATGGACATATCACGGGAGAACGTTACATAAAAGCGATGGGCATGATCCGGGCGTGATAAGCGCAAACGTACCCTCAAGATATAATGTCAGTCACTTTAGAAAAACAGATGAAGACAGGGGGCAGATATAGAATTCGTGATAAATTAAACATGCATATTATTTACCGACCTAACAAAATAATTTAACTAAAATCCCATTCGTTTATTTCATAATAAAAAAAAAAAAAAAAAAAACAGTACTCACCGATGTCAAAAAACTTTCCGCCTTTATTTTGCAACCGTCCATTAACTTTCCAGTACCACAAATATTCAAACTCCTCCCTATAAAGTTTTATTCCGATTATGATACCATAGTTCCTTGGACGGGTATCACTGCAATCCCAACAACCAGCATAGTACTCGCACCGATTCCATGGTATACCGTATGGCTGAGGCTTTAAGCAAGGTTTGGCTAGCTGTCACGCGATGGAGCTTAGAATAACTCGTCATCAATCCTACAATCAATCAAGAAAGAGGATGTTGGAATAACGCCCAGCATTTATTGACAAACGAAAGGATTTGGTATTTCTTCTATGAATCTGTATCTGCGGTAATGATCTGAGAGGTCGATCACAAGTTCGAACGTGGCTTCTTCCTAAACCTTCCTTTTTTCTTCTTATTTTTCGTTCTGTGGAGAGGAATAAACTCTATACTTTGCACTTGACAATCACAAGATTACCAACCCATCGTTGCTAAGACTCTCTCGCCTAACGTCAAGGAAATATGCATCAGCCTCACGTGCCCCAAGCCTTGGTCACTTACTTCTTTGCTTACCTGCAAGTTTACCCCAAGGTCCATCCATGGAAATGGTTTGAGCAGGGGCGTCGCTACGTAGGAGAAGGTGGGGGTGGGGGGGGGGGGGGTGGGGTGTGGGGTGTGACAACCACATTAAAAATTTCTGTCGATAAATCCTTACTTGTTGTTGATAGATCTGTAAAATTTGTAATTTCTAAGTATAAACTTCTATTAGTTGGCAGGTTTAGAGATTTTGGGACCTTCGTCTTTGCCTGTTGGTTTCAATTTTTTATATGGAAACCGCTGTAGACAAATGTTGATACATCCTGTTATCAACATTTGGTATATTATATCACATTTGGTTCGACACCCCCGTCCCGCTTCAATAAGTTCTTGCGACGCCCCTCGGTTTCAGCTCACACCTATTACAGGAAACAATGACTAGTATTACCAATGCTCACATTACAGACTGATGATAGATACCTCTCCATGATAAAACAATAGATAATCGTTTGAAAGACTTCCGGATTAAGAATATGAGATGGGTTTTGAAAAAGAAGAAGACAGACAACTATCTGTTTTGAAAGTAATGTTTCCATATGAATCGTCTACTCGGAGCTGTAGAAGGGAGTTAACTCTTATCATTTAACTCAAAGTTACCATAGTTATTATCATAACTATAAGTTATTATTGTGAATCTCATCATCGTTTTTATTATCATTATCATTATTATTATTATTATTATTATTATTATTATTATTATTATTATTGTTATTATTATTATTATTGTTATTATTGTTATTATTGTCATTATTATTGTCATTATTATTGTCATTATTATTGTCATTATTATTGTCATTATTGTCATTATTGTCATTATTATTGTCATTATTATTGTCATTATTATTGTCATTATTGTCATTATTGTCATTATTGTCATTATTACTGTAATTATTACTGTCATTATTATTGTCATTATTATTGTCATTATTGTCATTATTGTCATTATTATTATTATTATTATTATTATCATCATTATTCATTCAGCATTTCAAAGGAACTATACAATGATGGATGACATGAATACAAAAAGTATTTGATTCAGCTTACCTTGCTGCGCCTCCCGAAGTTGCCTGGAAGGAAAGAAAAAATATGTTATTGAGCGTGAGCCTATAACTCTCTTTCGCTAGTCCTAAGTTAAAACTCTGTGACTTTTATTATATTGAATTGACAGCTTTTTTTCAGTTGATTGCTTCAGATAGGGAGGTGTCAGTTAAGAAGGAGAGAGAGGGAGAGAGGGGGGGGGGTAGTTTCGTAACTGCACTGAAAATAAATGAACAGAAAACGAGCGGGTAAAACTTCGAAAATCGTTCGATAAGTGAAAACAAATAAACTTCAAGAAAATGCGTCCATGGATTTTCAAATGTCCAGAATATGGTGTGCTCAATTCCCTTAGCCCCTTTCCAGTGAGATTAAAAAGGTAGACATTCATTTGAGGAGAAAAAAAAATCGGACCCTAGACGCCGTTAAGCACCTTTCCCTTTTGAAGCCTCACATGGCAAACCTTGAAAAGATAAAAGAAGGTTATTGTCTTATTATTAAAATCCAAAATGCCCCTGAAAATGGGATAACTGTTTCTTAAATTTCCTTTATAACCCTTTTTTGTTTTGTGTTTTTTGCTTGCAAGAGGTTTAAAAAAAAATAAATTAGGTTTGCAAAATTTAATAAACTTTTGTCTGGCTTAATTAAACCTTTTCCTGGATCTGACCTTACTGAGGAATATAAGAATATACAGAATATGTTGAATAGAGAAAATTGAATCAGATCATGCATACATATATTTTTTCAAACGGATGGTGCTACTCATCACTCGTCCCCTAACGTGGAAGAGATGATAACGACAGTGGTCTATGGACCATTTCCGGTTTTAGATCTACCGCTTCGAACATCGGTCTCACGCGCGGTCTCATTAATTACCCGATGATATACAAGTGTGTCTCATGTATTACGTTCAATAACCAAGGAAGTTGTACTACCTCCCTGCAATAACTGCATCTTTATTTAATTATATGGTCGTTTTCCTATATCATTAACGTTTTGACTGGTTTGTAGTATCGTTAAGCGTTAAAGTTGGCTAGTTACAACACCAATTGTAATTCATTCTTGAAAAGCTCTTTGTGCACGAGGATTTTTAATGATTTTAACGCAAGAAATGAGCTTCGGCTCCACGATTCCATACTTATTATGTAATAATAAACCGACCGATTCTTTGCCATATGGGGTAATGTAAATTTGTGTTCGGTCTGTTATCGGTCCGGCGTCGGTCTTGTTGGTGCGACTGGGGTATAATTTTGACAGTTCGTTTGCATTATTCCAATTAGCACAAGCTCATGACATAATCTGTAATCCATACATGTACATTCAAAAGCAATTCATGCGTGAGTAAAACCTAACCGAAAACATGTAATAAAAACCATACAAGCAAAACAAAAAAAACCAAACAAACAAAAAACAAACTCGGGTAATGATGATTGGAATGAGATGTGATATAGCGCCATCTTTAAAACCAAAATTTCGCATTACATTTTTCGGTATATGTACTCGTTTTAGTTATTAAAAAGGTTTTATTTCCAGTTCACTATTAGCATGAGAGAAAGTGCATAACATAAAGACTATATTTCTTATTTCATTATTTGTTTAAAATCTACATTAATGAGTTCTGCATGGTTAAAAATAATTCACTGAATACTTGAGCGCCTTATCATGACAGCTGAAGCTTGGTTAAATGACGCTTTGCAATTTGTATTTTCAATACAAGAATAATCTACTAACACCACTGGCGGACCCAGGATATGTAACCGATGTAAGGGAGGGGGAAGGGAGGGGGCGGGGGCATAGATGTCAAAATCTCTGACAAGCAAGCAAGCAACAACAACAAAGGGTCCTGCCTCCTTTAAAAATGAAACACAATGACAGGTTTGTTGGCACGGTATTTGCTCAGCTCACATAGACTAGTCATGCCTGGGCCCTGTTTCATGAAACTTGTCATCAATGACAAGTTGCAGTAACTGTTATAAGCTACTGAAATCCTTGCATCTGACTGGCTGAGAGCTAATTTGTCGGTAAAAATCACCGACTAGACGCTTGATGAAACGCCCCCTGTTGCACAC
Source organism: Heliocidaris erythrogramma (assembly GCA_025617745.1). Lineage (NCBI taxonomy): Eukaryota > Metazoa > Echinodermata > Echinoidea > Camarodonta > Echinometridae > Heliocidaris > Heliocidaris erythrogramma. The sequence goes on from CM046853.1 coordinate 56,519,188, forward strand.
GAAGCGTCATTATTTAGTGACGTATAGGACTGAGTCAGCAAATGGCGCAAACATTTTTTTTTAATTATTGGCTCATGCACTAATTGCCTTCGTAGCCTTGATCAACGCAGGTAATAAGCCTCGTAGCACTGAGTCAACAAATGGCGCAAACATTTTTTTTGAGTTATTAGCGCATGCACTAACTGCCTTCTTAGCCTTGATCAACGCAGGTAATAAGCCTCGTCACTAACGGGCGTAACCTATGCGTTGGGGGGGGGGGGGAATGCTGATATTCAAAATAGATATTACAATGAGAATGTGGGTAAGATATTAAGAGGAATTACGTAATAAACAGACAATCAGCCTCACTACACGAGAACACCTACCACTTTAAGCCAACACAAGTCATGTGGTTATCGTTTCATTATATCTAAAATTGCAGGGAAATTATATACACTGATGAGGGATATAAATAATTTTCTGATCTAAGCTATCACATAACACAAAAATTGATGAATTGTATAGTATTGGGTGAGTTTACCGTATGGTAGAAAATTATGCTGGTAAGAGGAATAAAATGCAAATCTGTGACGTGTGCAAGTATAAATGTACATGTTATGTGTTACACGCCCATAAGAAGAAATATCCCTTGTTATTTGTATCCATATGGCATACAAACAAATTATTCGTCAATATCGATTGAGATCTGAGCTGCTGAAGTCATATTATAAAACAAGAGGCGAAATGCAGCCATAATTTCTTTCCTCAGGTAAGTTTACATGTAATTATAACTGTCAGTTACAGTCAGTTATTAATTGCACTAAGAAATCAACGATTTAATGAGATACAATTTATTTGTATCTCCTACTATTCATGGTATATTCATAATGTAAAGCCTCGACATGACAAGTTGGAGTAGCACTATCAATAATTTACCATCAGTGTTATTAGAAATATTAATGCTCGTGCCACTATATCGCTTCAGCTATTTTGCTCCTACAGCTAACTATACTACCTATAGTGTTACATGATTTCACACAATATTATTTGTGTAATGTGCATTTTCGTGAGTTGATATGAATAGTATGAAGTGTATGAATTGATATGTATTAAGATAGACAGGGAACCACTTGATTAACCTGTATATCAATGAGAGTCATACATGCATATATATACAGCCATGGACAAAAATAATAGACAAAGAATGGTTACTGAAAGTGTTATTTTTGTAGTAAGAGGGAAATAAAATATCATAAAAGCAAGGTATAATTCCTGGAATTTGGTATTCATTCAGTGAAATACAAAGACAAATCATTTTTATAATTTTGTTTGCATATTATAGTACCCTTATTACAGAAGCTTTGTCTAAAAAAATTTCCAGGACTATATATATAATATATATATATATAATGTGAGAAGGAATGAGAGAATAATGGCTGTGTAGCTCAAATCAAAGTTTCCCAGAGCTTCCCTCCCTTTTTGGAATTTTTCAAAGGTTCAAAAAATATCTCCGCAACACCATTATTCACTCATTCCTTTCACATGGTATCTATTTCCACGAGAGTTGCCAAAGCTGCTGTATGTGCTATTTCCTTGCAGTTATATATATATATATATATATATATATATATATCATCATATGTGTTAGCATTGGCATTAGATCAGAAGTCACATTTTCGGTCACTGGTACTTGTAAAAGTACCAGTCAGAACTGTAAATAATGAAAATAACTTGAATGTGTCAACTTATGACTAAATAAGGGAAATGAAACCTACCAGTATATCTCTTGATATTTTATCCTTAACATGAAATATGTTAAATACGTGGTTATCTTAATTCCAAAATCTAAAAACAATTGTTCTCCTAGATAACATCACATTTTCCTACGCATAAAGGGGAAGTAATAAAGCAGCATGTCGAAATGGAGGACAATCGGGACTTTGGTGGCAATGGTCTTCGCCGTCGTACCGTTGTCGTTCGCTTTTGATGTCATCGATTTGTCAACGATTACAGAAATGGAGCATTACTTCACCGATTTGCTTCCCAAATTAGCTTGTACCGAACCCTCGTCACAAATTTGTTCATACTATAAAGAAACGGGTAAGAAGGGGTTATGTACATAACATTTAGGGTTTAAAAAGAGTAATACCATGAAGCTTGTACACTGTAAAAAATAACTGTAAAACTACACGTTTCCTGGCCCTTGAAATCACAAGTTATTGCCGTCATTTCAATTTTACAGGCTTTTACAGCAAGTTTGTTGGTTTACCGAAAATCAGCATTTATTTTCAATCGCCCGATAAAAAACACCGTAAAAAATTTTCTCATATTTTAACAAGTTACCCTGTTAAATTACCAAATATGTGGGAAAACACTTATATGAATATTCAAGAATTTTTAGTAAGCGTATGGTTTGGGGTTGCCCGATTTAGTAACTGTCACAAAAGGAATAAAAAACTATAAGGTGCATAGAAATGATTGCATTAAATTGAATTAACTAGATAGGATATGTTTAGGATAGGATAGATTAAGGTAGAGAATAGGATAGATAGATTAAGGTAGAGAATAGGATATTATTATAAAGCATGACAGGCTATACACTAATAACTGTAAAACTACAGACTTTCTGGCTTTCCTTGAGACTGACTACAAATTATTTTAAATTTGTTTCTTTACATTATTCTGTAATTTTACGCGATGTTGTAAAATAACGTGCATTCCTGGCGTCCCGACTGCCATAAAATTTCCCGTAAAAAAACGGAATTATTTTTTACAGTGTAGCTTCATGGGACTACTAAGGTTCTTCTGTTTCTGGGGAGCGTTTCATCAAGTGTTTTGTCAGTGATTTTTACCGACAAATTTGCTCTCAGCCAATCAGATGCAAGGATTTCAGTAGCTTATAACAGTTTTTTTTTTCGGTAAAAAATCACTGACAAAACACTTGATGAAACGCCGCCCCTGATCTTTTACTCAACGGTGTGTTTTCCTTTACAATATTGATTTAATTATTAAGCGTAATCATAAACACCCTTCTTCCCAGAATAAATCCAATAAGACATCATTTTGTGTGCTTAGTTTTCTGTTAGAATTTTTTTTTTCTGTATTCGATTCCCTCAAGTCTATTTCTTAGCTCGAAGGTGGGATTGCAGGAGCTTGTAGGTCCTATAAACATTGGCTACAAAAATAATGACAAAATCGATAATAGTAATACAAACTCAGTTAAAGATACGAAACGTCTTTAGCATCATATTATTTAAAACAATTTTAAATAATTTTTAAATAATCTAACTTCAGGCAAGATTCGTGATCCAGTCTTGAGCAGACTTTGGCTTAACCTATTTGTGAACACGGCATACGTTGAGACCCGCAATAGGAACATGCTTGCCAACTGGAACTACGAGACAAACATTACACAGGAAAATGTAAAGGTATGTATGTGATTAATACAGAACATAATAACCTGAGTGATGAAGCAGTTGCGCCTCTAAGTTGTTTTTTGTTTTTATCGTTGCTCCTGATCCTACACAGTGGTCGATCCAGGCAGGGGCGCCAAGGGCGCGTGCGCTCCCTTTAATTATTTATGTTTTGAGATTTTTAAAACTCTTTTCAAAGCCCCCCCCCCCACCCCCCCCCCCCCCCGCTCCGGCCTCGCCTCTAGCCCCTCCTATTTCAAATTCCTGGATCCGTCACTGCTACATGAAATTTTGATTATGATAATGACAGAAAATAATAGTTTGTAGAATCAATCGGGCTAACACTGAATGTGCGAGGCTTGATATCATTAAATACTGACAAAATAACAGGATGAGTTAAATGTTCTTGTCATTTCTTACTAGATTGAAGGTTTGAAAGGAAGATCTTCATTTCCCTTTTTAACAGTAGTTGAGCATGTAGTGTGCAAATACCAACAATCTTTATTCGTGTTCGCTAAAACAAAATAAATTACAATTTTGTAATTTGTTCCTTGACCCACCTTCTCTGTCTCCCTCATTCACCCCTTTTCCCATCTCTCTCTCCCTTTTCTTTTCCTCAATCTCTTCTTTTCATTTCTCTTCCCCTCTCTTTCTCTTATTCAGGCGATGCACTATGTCGCTGATGTATGTAGCGGTCTTAAGTCAACTGTGCATGAACAAGCCAAGATGTTGGATCCGACTGATCTCGACGAGAGAAGTCAGAGGATCCTTTCATTAATGAACAGGGGCGGATATTATTCGTCTGGTGAAGATGCAGAGTAAGTCATATCATGATTAATCCATTGCCCACTGGAATCGAGTGGTCCCTGTAGTACCCCATTGCCTACGGAAAACGGGTGGTTCCTGTAAGTCTCTTGGGATGAGAGAATTCAGTAGTCAACGGGTTAAGCCCATAAGAATTAGATAATTCAGTTGCCAGCGGGTTAACTTGATAAGGAAGGAGAAGGAAACGGAAAAAGTGGAAGAAGAAGAACTGTTGCAATATGTACAAAAGGAAAGAAATGATATAATGAACTTTGAAAGATTAGAAAGGGATAGAGGATATTCAGGAATTTAAACAAAAAGAGTAAAATGAGGAATGCGGAAGTTGATAAATACATGTATAATAAAGAGTTGTAAACATAGCAGAAGAGAAAAGTAAGAATTAGAAAGAGAACTTTTATTTATTTATTTACCACTTTTGGATAGAAACATCAGCAAAAATGCCGGTCCATTTTGCATTTGATTGACAGGAATAAAAATATAGACTATAGAAAAGGTACTCTAAAGTGGAAAAGACCCCCCCCCCCAAAAAAAAAAAAAAAAAAAAAATTAACATTTAAAAAATGTAAGGAGAAAAGAAAAGAGATGAGAATTCCATTCAAATAGCAAAAGAAAGTCATTCTCCAACGATAGGTAAGTTATGGGGGGGGGGGGGGGTTTAATGCAAAAAAATGACAAAGTACCACAACTACACAATGACCAAGAATATTATAAAACAATTTTTAAATCAAAAGCAATAACCATCACAAGAAAACAAATCACAGTTAGTTTTACTCCCCTAAATATAATTATAATTCTAATTTGTTAGAGAAGAAAGCAATGCCCAGGACGAGATGACAACCATCTTCGCTACGGGCACGGTTTGTAGAGAGAGGACGAACGCAAACAAGAAGAAGAAACGATCCGAGCAATGCCTCCATATGGAACCAGGCCTTCAACATGTTATGAGTGTATCGCGTGATTACGATGAGTTGCTATGGGCGTGGAAAGGATGGCGCGATGCGGTCGGAACAAAGATCGGGAAACTCTATCCAACCTACGTTTCATTGTTGAACGAAGCTGCAAGAAACGGAGGCAAGCCCTTAAGAAATTGTGTTATTATAAAGGGAAGATAAAATGGAGTTCAGGGGGGCGTTTCATCAAGTGTCTTGTTGGTGATTTTTACCGACAAATTTTCTCCCAGCCAATCAGATGCAAGGATTTCAGTAGCTTAAAACAGTTATTGCAACTTGTCATTGGTGACAAGTTTTATGAAACAGGGCCCTGATCAAATTATGGAGAAAGAACTGTCTGGAGCGATTGGGAAAGTTTGATTATAATAGCATCAGCGTGTATTGTAAGGTTTTGAAATCATAAAGATAACAAAAAACTGACTCAGTCTTGATGAAGGTCGTAGGCACTCCACACATATTTGGGCACATGGGACTACATACTCGTGTGGCATGAATGTCTGGTCCAAACTCTTCAGCTATTTCTCGTCATACTTTGAATACGAGGTCGTTTGAAAAGCAATGTTTTTTAAATCATGGGGCATTTCGTATATGATGTTCTCCAACACTGACATTAAAAAATATTGTTTCACCTTTACAGGAACTCAACCTTCAACCTTCTATTTATACTGGGTGTCCCAAAAAAAGCGGAACGGCGGGTTTTCAGTACTTTGCCTTCAAAAAGTATACAATTATTTTACATTATTGGGTAAAGCATCTTCTACCAAAGAGAATGATATCAAGATCATTGAATTTGGTTAAGAAATTTTGATTCTATGCCCGTTTCTTAAACCACGGTCATTTCCACATTTCTCATGTTTTGGCGATAGATAAGAGAATTGTGGCGAGAATTGCCTTCCATACGGCATGTGCATGTCACATACGCCCTTTTTTGTGTTTCTAGTGTCTCTTTTGTTGACACGCATCAGTGGGCTTCCCCCGAACGTTGAACATCGTATCGGATGGCCATTTCCGACACAACTCTACTCTCATCGGTCGCAAAAAACATGCACAATTTGAAAATGACTGTAGTTTAAGAAACAGGCATAGAATCAAAATTAATTAACCAAATTCAATGATCTTAATGTCATTTTCTTTGGTAGAAGATGCTTTACCCAATATTTTAACAATATTATATACTTTTCGAAGGTAAAGTACTGAAAATCCGCCGTTCCACGTTTCATGCGCAAATGCTTTAATTTGAAATTATTTTCCTCAGGTTGATATTTCGAAAGTCTTTGTGATCTTGTGTTTTTTGTTATTCCATTAAGAAAATTTATGAATATTATGTATATCTCGGTAACGAAGGTTACGAAGATTACGGCGACCAACTCCTTACTGCTTACGAGGACCCGAGCTTCATTGAGGAGATCGACGCTCTTTGGAATGCAGTGAAACCTATGTACCTTCAGATTCACGCCTTCGTCAGAAGAAAGCTGGTAGAAAAGTATGGGGCGGAAAATGTCAACCCCACCGGACCTATACCAGCTCATCTTCTTGGTAAGGACACGGATTCTAGTGGGTTACTACGTTGTGTGTGGTGAGTGTGGGTGTGTTTTTTTTTGTGTGTGTGTGGGGGGGGGGGGTGTTGTGTGTGTGTGTGATATTAAAGGCCAAGTCCACCCTAATATCAAGTTGATTTGAATAAATAGAGTAAAATTAAACAAGCGTAACAGTGAAAATTTCACTGAAATCGGATGTAAAATAAGAAAGTTATGGCATTTTGAAGTTTTGCATTATTTCATGAAACAGTGATATGCATAACATGGGCGGTATGGAAATGAGTGAACCGATGATGTCATGCACTCACTTTTCCTTATGTATTTTATTAAATTGTTAATAACCTAAGAATTGTGTTGAAACGTAGATATTATCAAACTAGTGTGTTGGAGAATAAGAAAAATCCGAAACAGTTATGGAATACTAGAAAATTATTGTTGTCAGAAACCTACTCGATTCATTTTTGAAGATGTTTTGGAGGAATTTGTTTTAAAAGAACTTACAAATTTGCACCTGCATAAATCTACGGGGTTTCACGATATCAGTTCAAATTTATTAAAATTGGGGGCGCCAATGATTTGTTCTAGTTTGACGTCTATTTTTAACTCTTCCCTAAAGAATGGGAAAATACCAATTGAATTTAAGCAAGCAAGAGTTACGCCTCTGTTTAAAAGTGGAGATAGGACGGAATGTAATAATTATAGGCCTATAAGCGTTATTCCGGTGATTATGAAAATCTTGGAACGGGCCTTCCACAATCAATTGGTGACTTATCTTTCTGAAAATGATTTTTTAGCACAGGAACAATCAGGTTTTAGAAAGGGGCACGGCACCCATACCGTTTTGACTTATTTTTCTAATTTTATTTATAAATCCATGGATAATGGGTGTTACGTTGGCGCAGTGTTTCTTGACCTGCGCAAAGCCTTTGATTCCGTGAACCATCCTATTTTATTACGCAAATTGTTTTTATATGGAATTCAACAAAATGAATTGATTTGGTTTCAACAATATCTTATTGGTCGTCAACAAAAAACAGTTTTGGGCAGGGGTGAGTCTGGCTGGGGAATGTTGACTACTGGTGTTCCACAGGGCTCCATTTTGGGACCTTTGCTTTTTTCCCTCATGATTAATGATCTCCCCAGTGCGATTAAAAATGCAAAATTATCCTTTATGCAGATGACGTAGTATTGTTTTATTCTAGCAAGGATTTATTTGAAATAGAGGAATGCTTGAATTCTCTTGTTCAAAACTGGTTTAATTTAAATAAATTAGTCGTCAATCCAATGAAATCCCATTTTATGTTATTTGGATCACAGCAAAAATTGTCAAAAATAACTAATGATTTGAAAATTCTTTTAGATGATTATCAAATTGAAAAATTATCGTCTCTAGTTTCTATCTCAAGTATTTAGGTGTTTGGCTCGACCCATTTCTGAGTTGGAGAGAACATGTCGAAAATACCAGTAAAAAGATTGCAAAAAGGATAGCTTTGCTAGGTAGATCAAAAAAATATTTACCTATTGCTGGCCTGAAATTGTTAGCAAATGTTTTGATATTACCCTTATTTGAGTATTGTTCCAACGCGTGGTCAAATTGTCACCTAAATGTTAAAAGCATACTTATTAAACAACATAAAAGAATGGGTCGTTTAATTTTGGGTGTTCCTACACGCACCCCAACTTCATTAGTATTAAATGAATTAAAATGGGCCTCCATTTTCGACAGATGGAAATACCACCAGTGTAAGATGGTTTTTTAGGCTATCAATGATCTAGCTCCTCGGTATATATGCAATTTGTTCCGTAAACTGTCTAATGTTCATTCACATGGAACACGCACCTCAAGAAGTAATTCAGTTATACTTTTACCTGTAAAAACTGAGATGGCTAGATCTAGTTATGTTCACTCTAGTTCTGTCATGTGGAATAGCTTACCTAATTATGTTAAAAATTCACACACCATTTTACAATTTGTTTTGGCATTCTGTTAAAATTAATTCCCAAAATGCTGGTCCTTAATTTAATTTTGTAGTTTACTGTTACTCTAATTTTATTGTATGTATATTTTCATTTGTACTTTTGCTGTTTATGTATTTTTGTTGTAGGGCCCCAGTGAAAAACAGTGCATTGATCACTGACTGGGCAACCCTACTAAAATAAAACGAATAAATAAATAAATAAATAAATATGAAATAGCATATATTTCATTTTTTTGCTTCAATAATGTAAAACATGGTTTGACTCCATATTGAACATGTAAAATCATCATTATTGTAACTTACAAGGAAGGGATTCTTTATTATCACATCTATAAAAATTGAAATATTTGAAATTTCATGTAATAAAATACATAAGGAAAAGTGAGTGTGTGACATCATCGGTTCACTCATTTGCATACCGCCCATGCTATGCATATCACTGTTTCATGAAATAATGCAAAACTTCAAAATGCCGTAACTTTCTTATTTTACATCCGATTTCAGTGAAATTTTCACTGTTACGCTTGTTTAATTTTACTCTGTTTATTCAAATCAATAGGGTGGACTTGGCCTTTAAGAACAAATGGAGCTTAGTGCCTCAGTGGTTACAGAGGGTCTTGAAAGTGGAAGATCAAAGCTTTGAATCAATGTCAGTAGGTACGTTCACACGTAGAGCGATAGCATCGATGCTATAGAGGTGTCGATGCTATTTTGGTGAAGACCAGATAGTGTCGAGACCAAGCGCTGTCTGAACGCAGATAGTCACGAGATAGAAGCGAGTTTCCAAACTATTCTTGCAGCGAGTTTAGCAGGAGTAAATCTCAGGATCCAGCGACATAGCATCGACACTTTGCGGTAGACCACCCACCGCGCTTGTGACTATTTGTCGTGTGAGCGCAATCGCTGTTATCTTCACTCGCTGCTATTATAATTCTATCTGTTTCATGTGGTGCTATAATATAATGCAATGTATGTATTCATGTGATGTACCCTCTTCCCTACTTTTTTTTCTATTATTCTGTCTGTTTCATCTGGTACTGTAATGTAATTTATGTATTCATGTGATGTATATAGGGGTATAGTAGGGTAATGTGTATACTGTGTGGTAAGGAAGGGTTTTTTTTTTGGGGGGGGGGGTCCTTCTTTTTATCTTTTTCTTTTTTATATATGTGACCAGGCACCACAAAACCACCCAAAAGTCGCACTCTGTGATTTTTCAGTTACAGATCAATGTGTTTTTGTTGGCATGCATGGTCAAATTTTAGTTGTGGGTATTTCCTGAAAGAGTATACTTTTTTCTAAGTAATGTAAAATGTGGAGGCACCAAACAATCTAGAAGTGGTATTTTTGCCAGCTTTTTATCAGACTTATGTGTGTCTTCTCTGGATTTTGTTGTATTACTTTTCTTTTTCACGACCCTGAATACTTGTCTCATTTTATTCTCCCATAAATCTTCCGGAGTAAGTTCTTGCATTGATACTTGCGCACTATGATAAGCAGGATATGTCTATGTAGTATGTGAAGTTTAAGGACAATCTGATAATCCCTTCATAGAAATTTTCATTGAGTTCTAATCTTCCATTTGTCACCTTAGCACAACACTTTGCAAGTCAGAGTGCTTCAATAGACTGCAAACTTTAAACCCTTATTAAGAAGTAACATTATGAGGGACTGTGCATTATTCTCTTTGTACATTGAGTTATGAACATCCAATGAGTTATATATCATTTTAAAGCTGAGAATCTGCTCTTTCAGAATCAGACCTTAAAAAGGAGAATGAAACCCTGGGGAAATATCCATTTTAATGAAAAGATAGTAAAGAGAGAAGCAATTTAAAAAAAGTTCCATTAAAATCGGTTAAGAAATGAAAAAGTTGTGAAAGTTTGAAAAGTCTCGATTTACTTTCTATGGCGATCCTCAAATTGGCTATTTGCTTCAATGTGGCAGGTTTTTGTGGACAACTCTCCATATGTTTTGTACACAAAATTTCATATTTTCTCCATTATCTCTAAAGATGCTACTTGTCTCTTTGTGACCTCAACATATGTTGTGTAAAATACATTTTACCATGATATACATAGAGCTAAAAAAGAGACAAGCTGTACCTTGAGAGATAATGGAGAAAATCTGAAATTTTGTGTACAAAACATATGGAGAGTTGTCCACAAAAACCTGCCACATTGAAGCAAATAGCCAATTTGAGGATCGCCATAGAAAGTAAATCGAGACTTTTCAAACTTTCACAACTTTTTCATTTCTTAACCGATTTTGATGGAACTTTTTTTAAATTGCTTCTCTCTTTACTATCTTTTCATTAAAACGGATATTTCCCCAGGGTTTCATTCTCCTTTAACTAAAGTATGATGTGGTCTTTAGATATTGATTTACATGTGCTTACTAGAGAAGTGTGCATGCATGTGTTTTATTTTGGCATAAGATTGGAGTTCAGTCAATTTTGACATGTACAAGGTTTATTTAAAATTAAGTATTATAATACATGTATTTGCTACTTGATTGTATTATCGATATTACAAATGAATTGTTATTGTGTTATTATGTTGATTTATGAAGACATATAACTTCCGCGCGTTTGACCATGCTTACCAATTATACTCGGGTTACTCTGTGTGGCGCAGTAATTATTGTTTTGGCAGCGGGTGAGCGATGAATAGTCACGAGTGGGTGATAGAAGCAAGTCGATCACGGCCTGTCTGAACGTACTGGAAATATTTTTGAAACTTACATAGCATCGATGCTAACATAGCGTCGATGCTATGTACTACGTGTGAACATAACTAGTATTTCGTGCCCCTGGGAAAGACAATAGGCCATTTCGTAGTTACGTATTGGTTCAAATGACCCCAAATATGCACAGATGTTTTGAAAATGGAGAGGTTCCACTTTGTGCATTTTAGAATAATCTCCATCAACTTGATCATCATCCCGATGGATCCTCCTGGCGAAGATTAAAGAACAGTTTTTTTTTTTTTCCTTCTGAAAAGAATACTTTCCCTTCGGATGCATCATAGGTGCATTAATGATCAATGATTACAGAAACTTCAGGAGCATATTATTCAGTATTTCTCTCAGTGGGTTTCACAAATAACCTTTAACCTGATAGAAATTAACTTTATCTGCTCATGCGCAGATTATAACTGCGACCTGGCTTAATAATATATTCATAGAGCCAAAGTTCATCGCAAGAATATACTCATTTCATCTCTTGATTATAGACGATTCAATTATTGTTTTTAAAGTGATTCATGAACCTGGGGCAAGTAAGCTGAAACGCTGCTACTGTTTTCGTTTCTATTTATTCTATTTCTTCCAAAGGCAACATGTGGGCTCAGAAATGGGGTCAAATCTTCGATTTAGTGACTCCCTACCCCGGTCATGGAACGGTGGATGTGACCAAAGAGATGCAGAGACAGAAATGGACTATCAGCAAAATGTTCCATGCTGCAAACAAGTAGGTTTATTGCAATGATAAACTTGTTTTTCTTCAGAAGATAACATTTCATATTTCAAATATATTAGTCAGGTCTGTTAACAAAATTTTGGGGACAGAATATACAAAAGCGCAATATTTTGCCTTTGAGTCATATGTATTAAAATCGTTCATTTTAGATATAGGGTGCCACGAAATCGGTGAAAGGTACCCTATTTAAAAATGTTAATTTATGCAAAAAACACAAATTCAATCATTTGTCTGGAAATATAAAAACTAGTTTCGTTAATTTTTCATATCCAGGTAAATCTGAAGAAATCATCAAATTCATTTTACTTTATATTAGTGTTAATTTATGTTAATTTATGAATAAAACACATAGTCTATGATATACTCAAAAATAAATGTGGAAAGGCTTCATATTCTACCGCATAGGTTAGATCGATCAGTTAGATTGAAATAACATTAATAATTCCAATGATATTGTAATGTTTACTGATTATAATGGTAACTGATTCATATTTATGCATAATGCACATTTCCTATGACATATCAAGATTATACAAGGCACATCAAATTTGCAACATTAAGAATGAATAAGGTCAGGTTAATGAAATGACTATGTTAGGTGTGATATTCTGAGTACTATATTCCTTGATTTTTAAGACTATTTTATTATAATGCATAAAACAAAAATGTCAATAACTGACTATACCATCATTTCCGATTTGATACTCACTGGACAACAAGGTCAGGTAAATGAAATGACAATAGTAAACTGCAATTTTCAGAGTATATTTCTTGATTTTAAAGCAAATACTGAAGAGCTGAGGCTCTTGAATACATACAATATGAATGGCATGAATGAATTGGATACATGTAATTCCATAATTTGCATAAATTTAGGAAATTTTACATGAAGATGTGAGTTATTGTGGTGGGTCCTGTTGGAAAAAAGAAAGCTATTGCAAGAAAAAATACATGATAAGTTTGGAACATTTATTTTTAAAGCCATTGTAGGCACAACAAATTCATATGGAAAGTTTGGTACTTTTTCAAGCACAATAATTGGCATACATGTTAGCAGAATTTTGCATGAAGATGTGGTTTGATTCGATGGGTTCTGTGGGTAAAAAATGAAGCTATTGTCCTAACAAGTACATATGCAAAGTCTGGTGCTTTTGTAAACTCTGTCCCCCTCCCCCCCAAAAAGCATCATTTAACTAATAATGGGAGCATGGCTGATCCAGGGGGAGGGGGCACTTCCGGCCGTGCCCCCCCCCCATTTTGGAAGAACAGTATGCTTTTACCCACATTTGTCCCTCTCGTCTTAAGTGTATTTAATGGGTACCTGGCAAAGTGGGGGTAATAATAATTGCAATGTCCTCAGGAAGAGCAGTATTAATACTGATGAGGCTACTCTGTGTAAATAACATCATATCATTTTTCTAAATTATTTTTAGTGTATCATTAATCAAACTTGATGGATTAATCTTATTGTTCTTGTCGTAGCTTTTTCAATTCTCTTGGATGGAGATCGATGCCAGACTCTTTCTGGGAGAAATCGATGCTGGAGAGACCACGTGACCGACAGGTTGAATGCCATGGATCTGCGTATGACCTCTTCAAGCACAGAGATGTCAGGTGAGGATCGACGAGGAAAGCGGTTTCAGTGTATGGCACAGAACTAAACGATCCGACGATCCGAATGCGATCATCTGTGATTGATTTGGGATCGGGTCGGGTAGTATTTGATACCCGACGATTGTACTGTTTTTGTATTATTATTTTTATCATGTAAATACTGTTGTAAAAATATTGTACAATTCAACCCCAGGGCTTCGATGCATATTTTGAAGAAATAAGCTGTTATTATAAATCGAAGTCAAATACCCCGAGAGAAAGAGAGTGAAGTAGAGAGAGAGAGAGAGAGAGAGAGTGTGTGTGGGTGTGTGTGGGTCTGTTTAGCAGTATGTCCGAGGACATTTTTGGACATAGAACAAAAAAAAAATCATGAGAACAATGGTCCTCGGAAGCCGGACAATAGTCCTCGAACGTCGAACAATGAAGTTGTGCTTTATTCCGTCGACTGTCCGAGGACGAGGAACAATGGAGGAACAATACTTGTCCTCGGAAGTAAAGCAATGTAAAGCTGTGTGTGTGGGTACGTGTGTGCGAGGGGGTGAGGTGTGTGTGTGTGTGTGTGTGTGCGTGCATGCAGAAATACATCCGAAGCCTGTGTCATAGGTATCATTAACTAGTTTGGGGATAGGCTTTTAAAGCAAAATGCAAACAATATTGGTCTAATCTAAAACAAAAAAAAAAAATGTAAAATATATTCCTCCATAATTATATAGTTAACTAGTCGTGCCCTGAACAGTACCCTTCGTCTTGATTTTGAGTAATGTAATAATACCAGAATTACTTGACAGTGACACTACAATACGTAGATGCTCCAAATCATTCTAATAATCTATGAAGGAAAACGTGATTCCATCAAAATGCATTTAACGTTCGATCTAGGATCAAGATGTGCACTGAGATTACGATGGAGGACCTTTACACCACCCATCATGAGATGGGGCACTGTCAATACTTCCTTCACTATCGACACCAGCACGCCAGTCTACGGGAAGGAGCCAATCCGGGATTCCACGAGGCTGTGGGAGATACCATCGCGTTATCCGTTGACACTCCTAGCTATCTTCATCATCTAGGTCTTCTTAAAGACGACAGGATGGACTACAGTAAGGCAACCGTTGTTCGTTTTACATTATCCAGAGAGTGGTCTTTGCCACATGCTACACCTTACATCCTTATTCATTCACACAGCCAGACCAACTCCAAAGAGACCCTTAAAGGGGAAGTTCACCCTGTTAAACTTGGTTTTAAAGAAGAAGAAAAAATACATAAACAGTTCAATGAATGTTTGAGCCAAATCTGATAAGAAATAAGAGAGTCGTGAATTGAAGTTTGAAGTTGTAATCAATCGAACACAAATTGGCAACTCTGTGATGTATCTTGCGATCTCCTCTGCCATTTGCCTTGTACTGAAAAACATCATAAATTTCCATTTTCTCTAAAGAAAATATTTTATCATACATGCACCCTCGATATAATCATTTCACTTATTCTTTTACACAAAACCTGTATTATACAAATCTATTGCATCATCAAAAACAAAGAAAATGAAATTTCATGGGAGAAGAGCTCGCAAGATTCGTCATGGACTTGCAAATTTGTGTTTGATTGATTACAACTTCAAAAATTCATAACTTTCTTATTTTTTATCGGATTTTGCTCAAACTTTCATTTTTCTATTTCTTTATTTATGTTTTGCTTCTTTAAAACCAAGTCAATATCAGGGTTGACTTATCTTTAAGCTTCTCTTTCTTCGGTCTGTCGTCTGTGGTGTCGGTCTTGTGACATGACTAGGGTATTGCTTCAGAATATTGTGAATAATGCAATAGCTGTCATGATTCATTTCAAGACCTTTAAGAAATAGAGTACGAATTTGCATCTGATCCTACTTCTGCAGCGGTTTTAGGGGTGCAATGTTGTATCTTTACAGAATGTAACACCATCGTAAGATAGGAGGGCTTGGTGTACCAGACGCTACCAGTGCGAAAAGCTGCTTTAGTCGAATCGACTTTATACCTTGCTCATTGTATTGCGTTTTTCAAAAATAAATCAACAAGATTACATGATGAAAATACTGAGATAATATAGTCAAATGATCCACAATTTTCTCTGTCTCTTGAAGAATTGCAGATCAACTATCTTATGAGAGCGGCTTTAGACAAGATATCATTTCTACCTTTCGGTCTTTTGATTGACAAATGGCGTTGGAAGGTGTTCAGGGGTGAGATCCAACCTGAAGATTACAACACAGAATGGTGGAACATGAGGTATGTAGAACGCTCAGAGAATCATTTTGAAACATAATAAGATAGTGATATTCGTGTCTTTCTTGTTGTCTTTGAAACAATGAATTATCTTTGGAAATGAAGATTGGAATTGTTTCCTTTCGCTTTATCTTTTATAACGTTAAACAGTGTCAGTTCTTGGAGGTGTATGTATTCGTCATCTAAAGTTAAACCATAGTGACCGTGTTGATATACACTGTTGTATGTCAAAAGATGAATACCGGTATGTCAAAAAAAAATATTTTAATTGACAAATGGCGTTGGAAGGTGTTCAGGGGTGAGATCCAACCTGAAGATTACAACACACAATGGTGGAACATGAGGTATGTAGAACGCTCAGAGAATCATTCTGAAACATAATAAGATAGTGATATTCGTGTTCCTTGTTGTCTTTGAAACAATGTATTATCTTTGGAAATAAAGATTGGAATTGTTTCCTTCCGCTTTATCTTTTATAACGTTAAAAAGTGTCAGTTCTTGGAGGTGTAAGTATTCGTCATCTAAAGTTAAACCATATTGACCGTGTTGATATACACTGTTGTATGTCAAAAGATGAATACCGGTATGTCAAAAATAAATATGTGTTTACCATGTAGAATTTCGGCTTTTGTACACACCTTCCTTATAAAAAAAATTAAATACACAATGTTATATCAATCTGAGATAGCTCCTAGGTTATACACCTATGTCACTCAATATATAAGGGGAGCCATGGTAGTCTATTGGGATACATGTAATTACTTGGTTTTACAAGTCTCTATTTTTGAGCAGTTGATTATTTTGAACATAAATCCTTGATTTTCATGGATTAAGAAAAGATGACGGGAACACGTAATCTATAGTCACCGTTGTCAGAAGTGAACGCTGCACCATTATAATCTAAACGGACCTCCACCCTCTTTCCTTTCTTTAAAGGCGGGACTATCAAGGAATATCCAGCCCTATAGAACGCAAACCAACCGACTTTGACCCTGGTGCAAAATACCATATAGCATCAGGTACACCCTACATAAGGTTAGTATGTAGGGATCAGACATCCGGTACAATTCCGCCGCGGGACCATATCTTCTGTCACACGGGAAAAACGTTAAAAACTTAAATTTTATTGAAAATCAGAAGAAATAATTGTTGACGGAGAAATAATCAAGCATTTAATATTTCTAATCTCCTCGTTTGATTACTTGGTTGATGAGAACCTTTCATAAAAGTTGTACTTGATGGCTTTAATTCCTTGAAATGCTAGAGCGCCGTAAGTGCAGCCATGATAAAGCCAGGGTAATAATTGTGGAGCGCCAAGAGTGTCAAGTCTGACAGACAAGAGCCCACTATTATTATTATTATTATTATTATTATTATTATTATTATTATTATTATTATTATTATTGTTATGTTATTATTATTATTATTATTATTATTATTATTATTATTATTATTATTATTATTATTATTATTATTATTATTATTGTTATTAATGAGTAACCTGCTTATTAATAATTGAAATATAATTTAAAAGCTAAAAGTAATTCATCTTCATTAATGGCCTGTAAAAAGCAGTCATATAGGAATGAATGAAAATGCCTGAAAGCTTCATTAATCCCTTCATCAAGTACAGTCATGTTCGTAAAATGTTCTTGTCGGGGACGATATACCACCATGTACATTTATCCAATTACACGTATTTTTAATATATATTTCTGAAGGTATTTCGTGAGCTTCATCATCCAGTTCCAGTTCCATCAGAAACTTTGTGAGGTTTCAAATAGCACAAAACCTCTTCATCTATGTAACATCTACAACTCGAAGGCAGCGGGTCAGAAATTCGGGTAACTAAATCCATGTGTCTAACATGTCTAGAGCCTCATGCAAACTGAGGCAATTTCTTTCGTCTAGAACCCCAACTATCTCGCAAGACTCACATATCGTTTGGTCACATCTCCTTTCTTTCTATTCGTTGAAAATCACCAATAATCACAATATCTCATTCGTTTTCTGATTCAATCTAATTCTAGCTTTCTTAAATTCTCTTACACTGTCTGTAGATCGTCTCGGTTCGTGGAGAAGAAAATACAATTGAATTTTTGCAATGTTGATCATTTTTTTCGTTGCGCCTTGGCTAATCCAGGCGAATGTATGATGGATATAGTTCTCATTCAGGTCCAGCCAAAATGAGAAAAATTCGCTAAATTAATCGCTTTAGTGTCAGATTTAAGTCATTACAATGTATAACTATAGCTGAACATTTTATATTTGAAAGGAATTTAAGTCGAAAGGAAAATAAATTGCATAAAAAATATAAATAGTAATGACAAACTCTAAGGGAGGAAATACATCATTCTTTAAGTTAGGAAAATAGATAAAGGAGAGTAAGGGTGCGTGGAAGATTGTTAATTGCTTAGGTGGTTTCGCTGTATCCACTGGCAAGTGGTTAATGTTTGTGGTTATGACTAGATGGATAATTCATTTGATTAAAAAACACACAACTACCTTCAAGCACATGGGACGATGAATGGACTAGGAAATTCATAACAATATTTAGCACTAAGCACTAGCGTACCCAAGGGGGGGGGGGGGGGGGGGAAGAGTGCCCCCTGACAACTTTTGTACCCGAAAAACATTTTAAAAGACAAATATAGATTCCGCCCCTTTATTTTTTAGAACTTTTTTTTTGCTTGTCCGATAACTGGACATCGTAAAATCATGTACCCCCCCCCCCCCACTGAGCGACTTTTGGAGAGTCAGCGAAAAAAATAATTCTTCTGGCCACAAAAACATTCTCCCTACCCCCAACTGAGCGGACTTTTGAAGGGCTGGTGAAAGAAAAAAATACAGATCTCCCTCCAAACAGTTTCCGCTCATCATTTCCTCGCAAGTTTTGCCCCTCTTGACGCCAAGGTCCCAAGGTACGACAACGACAACGTGAACAAAATGAATGGGGATAATCGTCCTGTACATGTATAGGGGAGAGTTGTCCGAGGTTTTCGGGGTAGTTGTCCGGCCAGGATGGTTGTCCGTGGAAGAGTTATCCGGACACGATCGAGCTCATGTCTTTATACAATCAGGTTATTAAACAATTGCATTATATCTTTTAAAAATAAAGTCTCTGAGGAGTCCATAATCTTAACTATGATATACAATGTATTTGTAATATTCAAACTGGAGAAATAAACATCATTCTTGATTTTAATTTGTTTTTTTCCCCCGCTGCGATAGATCAATGCTACGGATGGGTTCAAGCAAACCTTGGCAGGATGCCATGGAAGATTTGACAGGACAGCGACGTATGAAGGCTGACTCCATCATAGAATATTTCCAACCTCTCGTCGAATGGCTAACCGAGGAGAACAAAAAGAACAATGAAAAAATTGGATGGGATTAATCAATGTGATAAGTTTTCACTAAAAATGAGGGAATTGTTATGGTATAGCAATAGGCAGACTAAGTCAAATACAGGGGAGAAAAGGGACGAGTTGCTACTTTAATAATGGAAATTTGAGCATTTATTTTCAGTTTCTGATCTGAATGTTAAAGTGACAGTAATCTGAATCTCCTGTCACCATATTTTAACAGGATTTGAAAAGTGTCTGTGCCTCCAGTTTTCCCCATCATGCCCCATTTTAGTTTGTAACAGCTTAGAATGTACCTGTAGGTAATTTTGCACATTTGCAAAGTCAACAATAATAGTTTAAAATATAAAATGTGCCTATTATCCAAACAAATTGTTTGTTAAAATTCAAAAAATAAAATGCAATTAATTTTCAAATTAAATCTTAATTTAGTAGTCACTGTAAGATGGCGCTGTTCAAGTTTGACCAGCTTAATGCCACTTTAAAATATATTGTAATGAGGCATTTAGATTTGTGTGCCTCATCCCATCCCAAAAGACTATTCCTTTTAAATTTCATAGTTGGTATGTACCTATCCTCCGTTCTGGGTTGTAAGAAGTAACAACTTTTAAAATCTTGGTCTAGTATTTTTCTTCCACAATCATTAATGGACTAGTAATTAGAATATTTCTTTGAGATCATTTAGTTGGAAACATTAGCTGTTAAGGTTAGCATAATATCTACTTTATAAAAGTATGTTGTACTGAGCCCTTCGCAAGTTTGTTAGCTAGATTTTTGCATCCAATTTTCATTTTCATTTTCATTTTACTCGGTCGTGTTGCTATAATCTGGAATAGTTTTAATACCTTTTTTTCCTTTCAGTAGTGATGTTTTACAAAAGAATGCTAATATGCTTTTTGTGACATAAGCTGTAATTTTCATTCTAATAATATATTTTAAATCTTGAACCGATTTACGTGCAAATTATCATCTCACTCAACCTAATCATTTTTTTTTTAAATCATGAGAACATTATTCTGTATAGTCTGAATATTTACACCAAATCATATTTAGAATACGATATTATAATAATTCTTTTCTTCTTTTCAATGACATTCTTCTTATAATTTAGAGTCATTCCCATAGTTTGATACCTCTGATTTAATATCCAGGCACTCTGTATTTCAAACGGGTTATAGTTATTTTGTCGATTAAGTAGTCGCGAGTATGAACACGGTTATTTTCAATGACATTAAATCATTCCGAGAAGAAGACCAATTGCTTGTCTAGACATGTCATATTGAATTTATGTGATTTTGTTTACCTGAAACGTTACCCAACGAAATTTATCCACGTCAATAAAAAAGGCATACTTCTAACCAAATAAATGCATGATATAAACTTTTTCCCCGCTTGTCAAAAACTATTGGAGTGAAAAGAAGAGGCATTCCAAAAATCCGATGAACCTTCCCCCTCCCCACTTGTCTGAGGATATTCAGACGTTTGCCCCCCCCCCACCTACCGCCAAAGAAGCCTGGATCTGTCACTGCCATTTGATTTTGAATCTATCCTAGCCCGAATTTGTGCAGAAGCCTTCTCGCTGTACAGGTGTACATTCACTGAAAAGAGTCAACATGACGAGAAAGAGAAAGAGAGTGAGAGAGGGAGAAAGAGAAAGAAAGAAAGTGAGAGATAGAGAGAGAGAGAGAGAGAAAGAGGGAGAGAGAGAGAGAGAGAGAGAGAGAAGGGGGGGGGGGGGGTGGCCGATGAGGGGGCGGAGGGGGCAAGAGAGAGAGTAGTGAGGGTCAATGAATATGTCACAGGACAAGAAGAAGAACAATACCGAGCGTTTTATACGGAGCCTCCTCCTGCGACGCAGACTGAGATGATAATTCACTCACAGTCTCGTAAAAAATCATACATGCCCTTAACTGTCAATTCTTTTTTAATTCTTCAGAACATACAATGTAGAGGTTCGTCTCTATAATGTCTGATAAACAGTATCATTTATAGACTATTACTTTTACGATGTATTTCGGGCGGAAATCGCTTTTTAAGCTGAAGGGGAGGGACACATTATTTCTCAGATGTTTTGGGTGTCAATGTTCTCAGAAATTCTTGTGGAAAAAATGATAGGACCAGTCCGTCTGTCCGGTTTTCAGCGGTTTAATTTTGGCAAAATAAGAGACCAAAAAGTACTTGGGGACATTTGATATTGTGTCCCGCCCCCCCCCCTCCGAATCGTGGGGACGTCCCCTCCCCCCGTCCGTCCATGTACTCGAGGAGAAAATATGAATATGTTCCAACATAAAACTGATCCATAGAATGTATAAGATATGGTGAAGAATTGTTGAATCAAGGTATGTAGGTAAAGTTATAGAGTTACACTAGAATTCTTTAGAGGAATACATACTGTAACCCCGAAGTTTTACCTACAACCACACCCCCCTCCCCCCCAATGAAAATCGCTGAAACTTCACTCACAATAAGCATTTATACCGATTCTAAGGCATTATCAAAATGTTAAATTACATGATACAAAAGGACTTCAATATTAAGGGATGAGGTGTAGCGTAGATTTTGTCACTGGGTTGGGTAGGGATAAACAAAGGCCCTGGAAGCGATTGGGGGGGGGGGGGCAAAGGGAGAAGATGCCCCCAATATTTTAAGTGGAGGGCACAACTGATTTTGCCTTCCCCGGTCCCCCTCGCAAGAGTAACAAAATAAAATTACAAGTAATTTGCACCAATGCTTAATATAGTATAACAGCGTAGCATTTACCGGAAATATTGAAAACCTATCAATCTGATTTTACGGTGCCACTTATACATAGAGTGCTGTATTTTAAAAATATAGATTATGGAAAATGGAGTTCAATCTTTCTGATTGAAGTTGACATGCACTGTTGGTTAAGGTCAAACGAGGGAAATATTATCTCTAACTTCGTAGGTAACTTTTTGGAAGCCAAATTTAAATGTTTATCCAAACATCGCACTGAAACTTTCATTAGAATTTTAACAAATCAAAGTAATTTGTTTTGAGATCTTGGGTTTCCTTCTTTACTTAATAATTGCTAATCATAATATTATTAACTAAAACAAAGAGAGAAAGAAAGAAAGTAAGAAAGAAAGAATGAAAGAATGAAAGAATGAAAGAAAGAAAGACAGAAGAAAACGGAAGGATCAGCACCTTTGCTGAAAGGTTTCGGGTGCACCCCTTCCTTTTGCATTTTAGGGGCGTGTCCCTGTCGCTCCCATACGCCACTGTATGGTTTCATAGTGTTTCGGACAGCAAGACTGTGTGCTACCACTGTCCATATACGTTGAACTTTAGTAGAGTGCAGGCGGCGCAATGGCTCAGCGGTACAGCATTGGTCTCGTAACTGCCGGACCCGGGTTCGAAACCAAGTGGATGCGCAAATGCCTTTTGATAAGGCAATAATCCTTATAATTACCAAGTCCCTCGGTGAGGAGTTAGCCGTCGGTCCCCTTGTTGCTTACTTACAAACATACATTGTTGTTTTTAGCAGTCAGGTAAAGTGAACCATCCCATCAAAATTTTTCAAACCTCTCAATTACTGATTATAACTTGTAAGGCTGGAAAAGTGGCGTATCCAGACCTAAGCTTCAGAAGGGGCAATCTCAGCTTCGGGTGATCAATATATTTCAGCAAGGAAACCACTTTTTGAGGGCCCTGGTTTTTGCGTGGAAGGGGTGCTATGGCTATGGCTTATTTGGGGAAGAATATAGGAAAATTTGGAATGGAATGGATCTTATATTGAATAGCAAATGATTTGTTTTATGTAGATCTATGTCAAAATTTGGTTGTATTTTTCTCTTAGTTGTAAATTTGTTAGCGGGGGCAAATTGCCCCTTGCCACTCCGTAATATACGCTAGTGTGCTGAAACAATAGGAAGCTTTACGTATATATCACAGCCTATGTCACTCGCCGCTTCTACACAAGTTCCTTAACTGACCCATTCAACAGAATTTCGAACGTGTTTAGAAAGACGTTAGAAAGACAATTATCTCTTCCAAATTTCGCATCATCAAAGGAGATGAATAAAACAGGTCGCGCGGACTTCCCTTCATAGCTTTAGGGAAACGCCTCCAATAATAGACCTTGAACCGAGAACAATCTGTTTTGGTCGGTCAGCTCAGGACATAATGATATCAACAGGGCACATATCCTTTCAACATTGAACCTGCCGTCAAGTTTTGGGGCGTTGCTAGATGTTTTTAGTGAGCAGGGGAGGGGGGGGGGGGGGGGGTTCGGACTGAATTAGCTTGTAGGTAAGGCGAAATTTCGTCAGCATGTTAAGAAATTAAGATCATACATTTCCATCATGTGTTTACGAAAAAATTATGAATTCAATGACAGAAATTTTGTTTAAAGGTTTCACATGCAAAATTGTATACCCCTGCTCCCTATAGCGACGAAACTCTGGTTCAACAATCGCTTTCTGATGATCTGATGATGTACAAATGCCGTGCTTACACCTGTTCCAATGGAATATCCGCTCATCTTTTTTTCACATTCAACTTGTATGTATAACCTATTCAACAGGCAACCGTTTACTAAAGAGATAGTGACTAAGGATGTGTGTTTACACATCGCAGTACAGTGCAAAGAAACGGCGTTTGGGTGATTTCCCGCAGTCGTATACTTCCAATTCGGCACATGGATTGAGAGAAAGGCGCTAGGCAAGATGGAGTTAAGCATGAAAATCATATTCATCAGCATGATAGTGATTTCTTCGATGTCGATTACGGAATCGGCGACGACGGATGGGTCGGAGGATGACCAGGAACCAGGGAGTAACTATAACGAGACGCATTTTGAAATATTCATAGAAGAGTTCAATCAAAGAGCGATGGAAGTGTATTCATACTCCGCGAAGAAGTCTTGGATATATAATACGAACATCACAGAATATAACAAACAGCAAATGGTAATGTGTAAATTTATTGATATCTTTTATTTGAAAGAATAATGATCTATTTTGAAAGCTTTTATGCTTTTAAAATATATCATTCATGCATTTAAAAAATACTTAGAAATCTCCCAAATTGTTGTTGTTGTTATTGTTGTTGGTGTTTTTTGTTTGTTTGTTTATTTGTTGTTGTTGTTGTTGTTTTTTTTTGTTGGGGGGGGGGGTGGGAGGATTGTAAACCGGTTTGGCTCCCGAAAACAACCCCATTCACTGCAAAATTCATTGACTTTGTCTGGGCCATTAGAAAAAAAAAGGGGGGGGGGGGGGAGGTTCCACGCTACGTATAGAAGCTAAAATTCTTGAGAAATAAGCGTTGAAGGGAAAATGGTGCCATTATTTGATTTTAATTACATTGAATTGCGGGATATATGAACTGCTGTATCATTTCTCCATGCCATGCATCGCTGTGTGATGATAGCTCCAGAGGGTTCACTGCTTGTCAACCTTCATGCAATTTAATGCCAATTCAACACGACATGACTCGGCATGGAGCTATGTTTCACCTTCTCACTGGTGTCCATATACATGCAGGGCACTTTCAATGACCCATAAACAAGGCACTATTACAATAAGTATTACTGATACAAGCAAAAAGGCAAAGTAAGCCTATGCAGTGCGTATCAAAAAAGTATAGGCCTACCCAACTTTTGTAGCTTGGTATGAAAATTTTACATCCTCTGTGACATTGAAATGTATTTCATGGTAAAGAGTAACTAATATTATGTCCAACGTTTCCCTTTAAACACCTATCCCAATTTGACTCTAATCTTGAAGCACTTTGGATTAATTTGCAAGTAAACTATCTTAAAAATATATATGTCGGTGATATCTATAGGACACCTAACTCACCGCCAACTTTCACTGATGAACTGAATTGTATCATGTTCTGTTCTGATTCAAACTGTGATTTGTGTACTTCGAAATCAGATCCTCTTGCAAACAACTTACAGACTTTAATGTCAGGTTATTTATTTGATCAAATGATTGATATCCCTACAAGAATTACATCAACTTCAAGTAACTATAATTGATCATATTGTTACTCTGAAAACCATTTGATGCCTGGGGTATACAACTTCTTAAAGTGATCATTTTCTTATTTTCACTGTATTTGGAAACAAGAATCCAAGAAAAAAGGAGAATTATATAGAATGGGGAAATTTTAAGATTTCAATTTAGAGTGTTTTGAATCCACACTGAAACAATTACCTCTTTTTCTAGTACTTGATATATGAAAAATGTGAAAGATGCATGGATATTATGGTATACTAGATGTTTATGCATGCAGTAAATGCTCATGCCCCATTCCAGAGAAAAGGCATTCGTAATAACCCATGCCAATGGGTCACAGCAGACTCAATTTCTCTAATGAATACTCGTGACTATTTGCATAAAAAAGCTATTAATTCAAAATGCCAAGAAATGAGGGCTGATTATAGACGTCTGCGGAATTTTATCACTAAGAGAATCAACTTCCTGGCAAATAACGAGTACATGTATACGCAGGCACATATAAACAATAATGCCGGCAAATCGGGTGCAATTTGGTCTTTGCTGTAAAATATTTTGTAAAATATGTCTTGAAGTAAACCAAAATATCATATCCGATGCAGACGAAGTTGCTGAATGCTTGAATAATTACTTTGTCAAGTCCGTAGAAAAAAATGGCTCAAAAATGAAACTTGCAATATGATCAAAGTGTAAACTTTAATGATAATAATATCGCGTCAAATAAAGACGTTATTAACGACACAGTATGCGAAAAAAACTATTTTTGAAATGCCAGCTAGTAATTATTCATGCCTACCATCTGACCATTCTGATATTCTGACTTTTCCAAAAGTAGGATTTCGATGGGAGTTACAATTGGATACTTGAAAGGATTATACACTTGAACATACGTAGTTTTTATGCTGTTCCTTTTTTATTTGCTGTAGGCCTAGATATTGACAAAATTATTATGTTTTTGTTCCTATGGATGAGAAAAGAGATAGACATAATTATACAAAGAAAGATTCAGAAATAGAGATGAAAAAGTCAGGAAAGAGAGAGAGAGAGTGAATTTGGTGAGGGGAGAGAGAATACGAGAGAGAAAGAAAGAGAGAGAGAAAGAGAGAGAGAGAAAAGAGAGGAAAGAGGGGGAGAGAGAGAGAAAAAGAGAGAAAGAAGGGAGCGAAAGGGGGCAACAGAGAAAAAAATGAAAGGGAAATTTTGTGGAGAAGATGAAAGGTTACAGCTGAAGCTCACTAGGAGCCACGGTTAAAATAAGAAAGATATTAGGACAAGCAGGTTTAAAAGACTGAAAGAGAGAGAGAGAGAGAGAGAGAGAGAGAGAGAGGGAGAGAAGGGGGGGGGGGTGGTGAAGTGGAAAAGGAGAAAGACAGAGACAGAAAAAGAAGGGGTAAGTCGTACCATGAACATTATACTGTAATTTTATGGGGGACGGATGAGCACAGTTTGTTTGGAATTATAACTTCACATATTTTTCGATATTTCACCCCACCAGATCCAAGCAAGTCTTCTTACAGCAAACTTTTCTAAGGAGATGAGGGAACGTGTCTTGGTCTACAACTACACTAATTTCACGGACACAAACCAAAAACACATCCATCGGCTACTCTTCATTGGGAATGCTGCTCTAAAAAACAAGTCAGAGATAGGAGAAGTCAGTACATTGCATATACTCTAAAGAAATCTCATTTTCAGGGGCATCAATGTTTTTTTGTCATGAGTTCCTGTACTAAACTTCAAATATATTATAGGGGGTGTTGAGTTCTGGTAAAGCTGAAATGTAATTTGTGAGATTTTTCATTGTTTCTTTGTTAGTTGTAATTTGTAGTTTGTAATTTTCTATGGTTTGTCGCTATTCATACAAAACCGCTATTCGTTTAGTCACGCGTTATGGATAGCGGTCCTTATGAATAGCGGTTCTTATGATTAGCGAGGTTACCCCGTAGAAATGTCCCCTTAAAAGGATTCTTCTTCATATTGGTAATATAACACGAAATAGCTGAAGTGTTCGGTCCAAACAGTCCTGCCACATGTGGGTGCACTCCCACATACCCATTTCTGTGTACAGTAACAGTACATATGCTATTTAGCGAAACTGCGAAACTGGGTCAGTTTCTTCTCAATTTGATCCTTCCAAAACCTCACAGTATACACCAATTCGTATGTACATTATGATCAACCTTTCCCCATTGATTTGTGACAATTTCTTTCACACTGTATTTGCATGACCAGAACTCATCTTTAAAAGCTTCAGGGGTGTTTTTTCCCTACATTTTATGATAAATGACAATCCAACTACATTCACACATTGTTAAATGGTAAATAGTATCATAACATTTGTATGTATTATGTGTAGCTCATTGTCAGTCGCTGTTGAAATTATGACACTAGTTAGAGGAATTTTATAGCATAAAACGGTTATGCCGTTTGTCGATTTTTTAATGCGATAGACAGGGTATTTTGGTCGATAAGCATGATTGACGAAGATGTAGTTACAATACAGGTAAGAAACAATACACTCTTGGATAATGTGCCGGTTACCTCGTAACTGATAATCTATCGTTGCATTGATTGATTCCATATTGTTAATAAAGGGATATATAAATGGTAATTAATAAAAAAAATTGTTCAAATCTTCATGAGGGAAAATGCTTATAAGGAAGTAACTTGGTTTGAACATGTTTATTTTGTTATGTGTTCGCTAGGGGGCAAATGTGGTAGCGAGGATGAAAGGACGATATTCCACTGGCCAGGCGTGTAAGGACGATGGAACATGTTACAACCTGTCACCAGGTAAAACAATAGATTTTAAAGAGTTTCAATCAGGGGCAAGGGGCGGGGGGGGGGGGGGGGGGGTCAGGGCGTGAAGGATGACATGCATGTATTTGTCCGCAGTTCCACCGTCGAAGGTAATAGAGAGTTTTCGATTGTTTCAACGTGAACGCCGTCCTATAGATCCTCCCCGCTACAATGGACTGCTTTGTGTTAACTGCATACAAAGTAGGTGAAGCGAGGTTCACGTTTTAGAGAAGACGGCAATACCATGTTGGACGCGTTCTCGATCTGACTAGTGGACGAGGGAGAAGCCAGTGGACGGGTGAGCCGTTCTTGCACAAAGCGCGGTATGCATTTAACACAAAGCAGTCCATTGTAGCTGGGAGGATCTAGGACGGCGTTCACGTTGACACATTCGAAAACTCCCTATTGTCCATCTTGAGGCAGAGTCGATATGCCCACAAGAGGAGTCATTTGCTGACGTTAGGACCGGGTCGCGACCGGGTCGGTGACTGGTGCGGTCATCAGTCATGAAAGAGTGATATCATTCAAAACGCGATTGCAAAGTGAACAGTGCAAAAGAATACTTTATAATAATAACTGGCGTAAATGCGCAAACAATACGTTTAATAACTGGCGTATACGTTAATTAACCCATACGCCGGATATTGTTTTAACTGTTCATTTTAGAGTCACTTTTGAAACGACATCAGTAAAGACCATCCCACATCTTCCGATCGGTCCGATTTGTGAAATAAATCACTATGGCTTTAAATATTCGCATTTTAACAAATGAAATCTACCCTATTCAGGTTTTGAAAAGTAAAATGAATACTAAACATAGTGTTTTTGTGAGCTGTCAGGTTTCTACATGCAGGGAATAAGGGCAAAATTAGTTTTAAATCGTAGGCACTCGATTTTTGTGACATCACTACGACTCGGAGCCGATTTGGCCATTCCACCGACTAGAAAACTCAGCAATGGCCGTATTATCGATTTTACTACTTGTATGACTATTCAGACTCTCAAAAATATTATTTGTTTTTAAATGATTTGTCAAACGATATTGCAGTTTCTTCTGAAATTGGATCGCAGACCGATCGTAAGGTGTGCGGTGGCCTTAAGACCGTACAGTTCTTACGTCATTAAATGACGGTTCATGTGAACCGGGCTTAACGGTGATATGGAGGTACATGCCTCAGTTCTAATAATAGATCACTTCATGTGGTTACATAATTAGTTCACATTGCCATTTGGTGTATCCTTACTGTTTGAACAAATAGGTCCAGTAGATAAAATACAGGTAGATGTTGCGTCATTGCGTCTGTTGCCACCGGTAATGTCACAACGACACATAATGGAGTATAATTTTCGGCTGAATGAACTTATTCTCGCATTGACATTAATGGACCTTGAGTTTAAAAACGCCTGAAATACATATTAGCTTTGTGCCCCGACATGATATACTCCGGCGAAAAGTGTGTCGGGAGTGGGCAGCATATAGTATGAAATGCTAACACGTGTTTTTAACATGTTATTTATATTAAAATCGATGTTGCTAAATTGATTTACTTCAAATTTATCAATCCCATTTATTTTAGTACCGGAAAACTTTTTAACAGCCGAAAATAGTATTACATTATGTGTCCTTGTGATCTTACCGGTTGTAACAGCGCCGCGTTAAATCGTGGTAATTTACATCGGCACTGACTTGAGAGTACATGAATAAACCTCCGACCCATATGGAGAGTTGAGATTGCCTACCACTATAAGGATGGCATCGGTGCCAATCATATTGATATTGTTACCACTGATTTACAGGTATATGAAAATTAATGATAAAAGATATAGGAAAATTACATCAGCGGCTAATGGTAGACAAGAAAAGCGGCGTCTAAATGAAATTCGATATTACTTTCTTTATTACTTCAAGCCATATTTTGGTTCAGACCCATAATTAACTTGTGGCGTTTTCGAATCCGAAAACCCCGAGGAAGCGGTCCTAATTTCTGCGGACATTTACCATGAGCATGCATGGTATAGGCCTACTGTGATGCATCATGTTTGAAAAGGTTTGATGGTTTAAATTTACCTGACTGCTAAGCAACCAGGGGACCGACAGTTTTAAGTCCCCTTCGAGGGACTTGGTAATCAGGATTAATGCCGTATCAAAGAGCACTAACGCGACCATTCTTACCCGGGTCCTCCCAGTTGCGAGACAATATTACTCTACCAATGTGCCATTGCGTCTCCTTTATAAACCCTGAAGTAAAGAAAATAAGATATTTAAATGATATTACACAAGCATTTTTAAATTTCCTTCTGTTTTCCACTGTCACATATGCCTATAGGCATATTCTACTCTCTTAACTAATCTTGTAATGATTACGTTAAAAGTAATATAGATTATAGGTTTTCCCGGTCAATTTCGTAAGATCGTCAGTCAATTTCATTTTGCGAGCATTAAATTTCAAGGATTTAGGTCGCGCACAGCCGATTTGTAATTCAAATTCATTTTCATATCATTCAAATTTGTATTTATGTCATTTGAATCTAAGTTTTTGTCAATCAAATTCGCACTAAATGCACCTAGTTCGCAAAACGTTCATTCAATTTAGCAAAGATGGCAAGGGAATTGCGCAATACTGTTATTCCAGCATTCAATTTCATTTCGCATCATTCAACTTAACACGTTGAGCATTCAAAATCAAATGTAGTTCCAGTAAATTTTGTCAGTTGATAATTATTTGGTATTTTCATTCTTTCCTTATGAGTTTTCTGCACACATGGGTGTGTTTTTCTATAATCAATAACATTCTTTTATTTTTCTTCTGATTTATTATTTTTATTTTATTTTCTTCTGATTTATCATCATTTTGAAATTTAGTTCTAGGAATTTTTGTTCTTCATTTCTAACGTTTATAGTGCCTGCAGAATTGCAGATTTTCTTGATTGATTTTTATTTTTTTTCATAATCTTGTTTTTTCATTTATTTTCTTGATTGATTTTTATTCTTTTTCATAATCTTTTTTTTTCATTTATTTTCTTGATTGATTTTTATTCTTTTTCATAATTTTTTTTTTTTTTCATGTCTAACTATATATATATATATATATATATAGTGAGTGTGTCACTGTGTTGGCTGTCAATGTATACTCTGAAAAATGTTATTCATAACGTACATGTAGTTATCATGAATTATGTTATATATAAAATGTTTCCTTTGTATAGTAGGCCTATGTCATGTTGGGCAATGTATCTCTTTATTTTAAACATTACGACTTGAATAGATGAGCAAAAACACACAAACGCTAAATACATGCTAAATTGAATGAACTCATTACGAATTCGAATGCCCACGTGCGAATTTGAATGCTCGAAAAGACGCTTCCAAGCGAGGTAGCGAATTTGAATGCTCTCCACGCATATTTGAATTTGAATGATGTAAACGCTAAATGTCTTGACAGAAGTGCGAATTTGAATGACCTCAAAATGAATTTGAATGATAAATTTCATGGCACAGATCTTTTTCGCGAATTTGAATGACTCCCTTATCAAATTGAATGACAAATCTGCGAAATTGACCGGGAAAACCTATAGTATTTGAGAAACTGAACATTTACATTCAGTCATCCATGTTAAATTTAACGATTAATCCATCTTTATGTTAAAGGTCTAACAAGAATCATGGCATCTTCAAGGAACTACAGCGAGTTGTTTTGGGCATGGGATGCATGGCGTGAAGCCGTTGGACCAGCATCTCGCAAGGACTTTGCTCGATACGTCGTGTTGAAGAACAAAGTAGCCGTTGCAAATGGTATGTCCCTACATCGTCTTTCTCTGCCAACCAATGGCTCATTGCCAATAACAAAGCAAACCTTAACGCATCATTACTTGAATACAACGTATAATTATTTAACGCAACAAAGAAACATGTTCTGACTGTGCAAGATTGAAAGATTGCCATTTCCTTGAGTTTGTTTATTCTTAAACCTTATTAGTGAGTATAGATTAAAGGTTGACTAAATTAGAGAGAAAATGGGTGCTCTTTCCATGTATTTTTGCCTTCTAATCGATGCGGTGAATATCATGCTCTCACTCGGCACCGTATCTAGCCTCTTGTCGAGGCCGAAAAACCGAGGAGCTTGCGCCGAGGGCCTCTTGACACCCGACCTGAATTATATATTCATGAGGCACGATTTCCTACTGAATTATGCGTGAAAACGTGATAACCGCGGCGATCGCCCAGCAAATTGGCCAATGAAATCTCAAGGATTTCTTACTTCAGTTCTGGACTAGTCTATTATTATTATTATTTTATTTTTTTTTTAAATTTTTTTATTAATTATTAAGATTATGTAAATCTCTTGCTCAAAATACATTCACAGACAAGCACATTATGAAGAATTCGATCTCTACCTTACAAACCATGGTAATTTGAAATAAGACAAATGTACATATTTCTCAAGAGATCATTATATTTACAAATAATGAATAATGGGCAATAAAAGTCACCGTTCAACAATAGATGCATCTCCATCAATTCTGATGTAACCAAGGAGTTACCAGCAACTTCACTGCCCGGCAAGGCCCCGGGGGATCCGCCTGGCCTAGGCCCTCGGGAATTAAGCAGCAGTCTCACTCTCCATCCCTGGCCCACGGAGGTAATCAGCACAGCGCGGTAGCGCGTGAAAAATAACACTTTTTCCATAGCCATTGGGCAGATTCACAAAAAACATCTTGTCCTTTAAGTGCAGATTTGATTGCATCAACTTGCAAATCTTTGAATCTGTCAATCTTCAACATTCTAGCGGAATATTCTAAGCTCTTACAAATATCGTCATCACTCGTCGTGGAAGAAACGTTGAACGCCATTTTGGGCTGCGATTAATTAATATGTAAGTAATAGCGTGCAGTCGAGTCATGAATATTTAAAATTACGTCATGGTAGCTCGCGCTTATTGGATGATTTTCACCGACCAAAATTTGGTCGGAATATTCGTCAAAACAATGAAATACAAAATAAATTCAGATCGGGTGTCAAGAGGCCCTCGGTGCAAGCGCCTCGGTCTTTCTGGCGAGCGAAGCGAGCCAGAAATTTTAGCTCCATATCGCCAAAGATTTCAACAGCGCCAGGGCCTCGACAAGAGGCTACACCGTATCGGGCTGGGCCTGCCAGGCCTGCGGGCATACACGGTATACAGGTGGGTGGAATATTTTCCTTTACTTTCCGTACGTCGCAGATCACGATGGCGCTTCGATGGTTTTTTAGGGGCGGGGCTTATGACTCTGTAAATCAGCAAAAATGTACTTTTCAAAATGATTATGAAATACGACTGAATGCATAAAAAAGTGTGTGATAGATATTTTTTGGCTCCTGATGACTCCTTCCTAAGAAAAAAATGGGCAATTATTTTTTTTAATTTTAGTAACCCTTTAAGGGTCAACAAGGTAGAGTAATTATCATGTTAACGTTCTCAAACTTCAAGCATCTATCATGTTAGCATCGGAGTTCATTGAGCGGAACCATTCTCTCTCTTTTTTTTATAACGGTAGATGAACCGAATGCCGCTACATACTGGCAATCATCATACAGTGATGAAGGGTTCCCCGACTTAGCTGAGGAGCTTTATCAACAGATAAAGCCGTTCTATGAGCAACTCCATGCCTATGTGAGGAGAAAGTTATATCGTCTCTACGGTCCAGACTACATCAACTTGAGAGGACCAATCCCAGCACATTTACTAGGTACTCAGGGCCCTGTTTTATAAAACTTGTCATCAATGACAAGTTGCGATAACTGTTATAAGCTACTAAAATCCTTGCATCTGATTGGCTGAGAGCAAATTTGTCGGTAAAAAAATCACTGACACTTGATGAAATGCCCCCAGATTTCCTACTTGAAACTTGAACCATTGACGACAGATGGACTAATTATCAACACACATGCAGATGATAGCTATTATTGGCATAGACACTTTTTTTTCACACGAGGCCAATTAAGGTGTTGAGCATTACAAAGAGAATAAAATATAGGATCACAGTTGCATGATTTTGGCGGGATTCTACTGGGCGTTTGAAAAAAAGGAAACCCAACTTCGAAAATTTTTTTCAAGTGGACTATATATTTAACGGCGTTTAATTTGATATCATATGAAAGAGTAATTAATTTGCTTTTCAATGGTAACTTGTTTAGGTTTCCAGGGTCACGCATCAATTGTCTTAAAAATTTTGTGCGAAATTCCAGTTTTCTTGTAAAACGCAATAGGCATGGTTTGGGTTGAATGGCTTTGTCACCTAGCGCTTTATGGCCATCCGTTAGTAAGCAAATCTCATAATGATTAATTTTGCACCTTAACAAAGAGTCTTATGAACTTCACACAGCATTAAACGAGTTTTTAGTCATAAACTTTGACCAAGAAGAAGTGAGATCTTCAGGGAGCATAGAGAACATGTTCGTTTGTCTTAAGTGCTTCGCCAGTTTTAAACTAAAAGCTGACATTTTTGAAAATCAGCAAAGTAAAATCTTGAATCACACGAATGAGTTTTTGATTTTGTTTCTTTATGCTCTTTGTCTTTGATTTGCGATTCTTTGTGATATTGCAATCCTTTTGGTTCGCACTGGGTTTTGGGGGCATGCAACCTTGTTAAAATTCACCGAGACTGTCTTCTTTGCAAAATGATTGCTATCTGAAAAGGGTTTTATAAAGCAAAAATCCTGAATCATGGGTGAATAACATCTCATTAACACAACTTTAAACAAGAAAATTATGCACAATGATAATTGGAGCACCAAGGCCATTTCACAAAAGGCATCTCCTTAACAGTCATCATGCCTATTGAGTTTTACAAGAAAGTGAACCAACTAGATTTTTGCACAAAATTTTGAAGACAAGGGTGTTCAGTGATGCACGACCCTGGAAAAATAAACATGTTACCATTGGAAACAATATGAACTATTCTTTCATATGGTATGGATTTCATTGTCAGTAAACATATAGTTCATTTACAGGAATTTTTCGAAGTTGGGTTTCCTTTTTTTAAACGCCCAGTATTTTCTTACTCCTAAACCTCTATCTCGCAATATCTAAATGTGGGTCAGTGCATAAAGAAGGTTATAGAAATAAAATGCACTCCATTTCCCTGAATATTCAATATTGCTTCTACAAAAATAAGAAAAAGTAGCTCTTCGAAAAGGGCGAAAACATACATGTAGGGTATCAAAGTTACATTTCTGAAATAATAACAATGTCATTTTGCCCTATTGCATGGAGAGAAAAAAGAACCCCACAACAATCAAGATTTCATAATATTTGTCGTACAATTTCCATTCAGGCAACATGTGGTCACAGACTTGGAATGCGTTGAATGATTTATGTGAACCTTTCCAGAACAAGTCCCGCGTGGACGTTACCCAAAGTATGGTTGAAAAGGTAAGTTGTTAACATCAAATGGCTACATCATGTTTACTGCTGTATCACAGAGAAAACGCTGTTTAAAAACACAAACAGTTCTTTTCATATTGTAAAAAATACGATTAAATATTAAACAGGCTGTATAAGTTTTTGTTTAAAAACAACCTTTTAAACTGCGTTTTTGTTGTGATGTATATGTAAATTCCAAAAGTCGGAGTCGCTAGTCGAGTTGAGTCAGTAGAACTTCAGTCTCGAGACAAAACACTTGGGTCTCGAGTCAAAACGAATCAAGAAAGATTGAGTCTGAAGTCGAGTCGAGTCAGCAGGTTTCGATTCAAAAGGAGTCAGTGCGGGGTCTTGTCCAAAGTCGAGAAGAGTCAACCAGACATCAGTACATAGAGTCCAAACTCGTAAACAAGGGTTGAGTCCGAAGTCGAGAAGAGTAAGACTTAAAGTCTTAGTTATGTGGAGTCAACAAGGTGTCTAGTCTCGAGTCGTGTCCCTTCGCGCTGTAATCTCTGTCGTCTGAAGACTGAGTCTGCGGTTAATTTACTGCATTTTGTATTATTTTTTTTTCTTCAAACGTCCTGTTTCATGAACATTTAGAACTACACTGTCACGAAAATGTTTGAAGTGGCGAATGAGTTTTTCACTTCTCTGGGCTTGATATCCGTGCCTACATCGTTCTGGAACGATTCCCTATTTGTGCGGCCTACCGACGGAAGGAAAGTTAACTGCCATGCCTCTGCCTGGGACTTCAGCAACCAAGTCGACTTCAGGTTCGTTGTTGAACACTAACATATAATATTTTACCCTACACAGAATCAGAAGACTTTGATTATCGTTAAAAAAGAGAAGATAATCTCGTGAAGCTATTGTCCTATTGCATTTAAAACGTAAAAATGATAACGTCCACCTCAGCATCATTTCACCATATCTTTGTTTTACAAAATGTTTATACTCTGTTATTACAGATGTATTGTCAAACTGAATAATGATCAATTTACACAAAAAATTACCTCGCAAACATACAAAAACATAACAAGCTATAACAATGATGGGTCCCATGATTATGATTTTTAGTGGACACGCTTGTGTTATTTTAATCTTATTTTAAAATTATACAGTGTTTACGTAATAACTATCATAACACCCTCATCATGATTAACAGTGATAACAAAATATCAATTTCCAATATATATATTTGTTGATGCAGAATCAAGATGTGTACGGTTGTAACAATGCGTGATCTCTTCACCATCCACCATGAGCTTGGACATATTCAGTACTACTTACAGTATAAAGACCAGCACATCCAGTTCCGCGGCGGTGCCAACCCGGCCTTCCATGAAGCCGTCGGCGATGTCCTGGCGCTTTCGGTCTCCACACCGAAACACCTCTATGAAATCGGTCTCCTGGACGAACTCGAGGAAGATGACGGTTAAATTCACCTTGGTTTTTCATATTAATCTCTTTTTGGCTCGCTTTAATACACATGCCTGTTACATCGTCACGGTTTGCCGCGGTTTTTTTTACAACCCTACTGCGCTTCTTATCTTATGACACACGTATAAGGAGTATCCGTAGTACCTTTGTTGTGCTCAGCTACTTTCTCACCCCCACTTGCCATTCATTTACACTTTAAAAAATCGCGGCATATGTGAACTACCCTTTAGTGTGTTCATATGGTTTGCATAATAGTTATAAAACAGTTTTTTTTCAGTGTTTAAATTTATATCCTTAGTTATTCTAATCTTTTCTCAAAGACGATATTCTCAAATTGCCGTTGGGATTTAAGGGCTGGCCAGGCTTGAACGAAATCGATAAAGTTCCAACCGACACCTGTCTTACTAATAACACGAGCATACTCAATCTCGTAGCCGTTTATTATCATTATTGAACAATTCTTACTTCCCAGCCCTTTAGTCTCAAAGTAGATTCCTATTCTAAATCTATGCTCTCCAATCTTGCAGTACTTCTAACTATACTCGTATATTATCATGTTCGTCATGTTTTCTATATTATATTCGTCGTGTTAGTACGACGAACATTCTAGCGTCAATTCTAATTATGTATTCAAAACGCACAGTTAAAACGAATACATTTTGTGCGCGGTTGATTCTTTCGGATAGAAAAACAGTCAAATACATGTATTGGACTTTCCATCGCCTCACGTTAGAATAGGTCAGTTATACAGGGCATACAGGGCATATGGAAGTGTTTTAATGGCAACGATGGGCTTTTAGGCTACATTAGGATTATTAAAACCTGTTCTCATGTTAACGTTCACAGAAGCTGATCTGAATCACCTGATGAAGATGGCTCTGTTTAAAATTTCTTTCATACCCTTTGCTTATCTGATGGACCAGTGGAGATGGGGAGTGTTTGAAGGGGCAACGCCAACGTCCAAATACAACGAAGAATGGTGGAGACTAAGGTGAGAGATAATGAAGATTTCAATGAAACAATTATATAACTAAATAGAACATTGATAGCTTAACCATTTGCAATTATCCGGGGATCCATGCAAGAGGTAATCATGCTAATAGCAGTTGACGTTTGTCTGTCTAAACCTGTCATAAATACTTTTAAAAAGCTTAAAGACCTCAGCCTGACCGAATTTTGAAATATACCCTTTATTCATCCACAGGGAGCTATATATTTTCTGAACAAATTGAAACCAACTTCATGAGATTCCGTTTCCTGTGGAATGAGTAACAGCGTCCCGAATGTTGAGCCCCGGTGGTTTGGGCCCCATCTCTGAGGAACGCTACTTTGCGGGGGGTGAAAATTTGATGACGACATATCGTGTAGACGCACTCGGAGCTGTATACATGACATGTCGTCACACGTCTAGCGACCCCCTGCAGTGTTACGCCATAGGGAGGGGGCGGACCAAAAAAATTATCTGTTTTATTTTTTATGGATAAACGGAGACGAAAATTTATGAATAACCAGGGTAATTATATTCTTTGTTTACTAAGCTTTACGTCAATATATGGTTGTTTTGGGTCAGGCTGAGGTCTTTAATAATTTCTCTAAGATGGTCAACACATTTAAAGTTAATAGAAGTTAATGAATTAAATAAGTGTTAAAATCAATGGGTAGACATAAATAACATTATCATCGTGTCTACACGCGAAAGAAGTAACCATTTAAAGATTTGCCATTCATTTTTGTGTTCAATGACATGAAAATGCCGGAATTTACAGCTGCTAAAACAAAGTTTAGATTAATGCTGTACACAAGCTTATCATTTTCTCTTTATTCACGTGTATATATATATATATATATATATATATATATCTATATACATACACACTCACACACACACACACCCACACACCTCTCTTTTCTAATATTGGTATTAGAAAGTCTTTCCATTTATACATTTTACTGAGTGTGTAACATTTCAAAGCATTCAGTAAACCCGATGAGATTCCTGTCAATGAT
Source organism: Heliocidaris erythrogramma (assembly GCA_025617745.1). Lineage (NCBI taxonomy): Eukaryota > Metazoa > Echinodermata > Echinoidea > Camarodonta > Echinometridae > Heliocidaris > Heliocidaris erythrogramma. The sequence goes on from CM046853.1 coordinate 56,558,217, forward strand.
CATTAGTTTAAACAATCGCTTTGGATTTTCAGATCTTTCTATTTTTTCTTATCCTGATATTGTCTCAAACATTTTATATTTTGAGGCTCAAGTACCAGGGAATTATTCCACCTAACAAGCGATCTGAAGATGATTTTGATCCAGCAGCTAAGTATCACATATCAGCAGGAGTCCCGTACATCAGGTGAGTGTCTAATATAACAAGGCAAGCTAGAGCATTGTGTGCATGCTGCTAGAGGCGCCATTTGCTTGCACGTATTTAGCTGTGTCAGGTTGCTGCAAGTGAAGCAGTGAAGCCAGAGGGCCACACCCGTGGTGCCATCATGGTAGACAGCCTGTGGACCTTGTGTTTATAAGCAGTCATTTTTCCAGACAGACTATGGTGGTTAAAACATGGTTTACAACATTGATTAGGGTGCAGATTTCAGTCTACTCGAAGATTGGTTACCCGATGAGCATCCGGTTAAGAATTGTCAGCTGGATATTTTCTGAGGGTTCCACTGGTACGAATAACTTCAGGTTAAAGTCTGGCCCTACACCAAGCATGGACAACGACATATCACTTCAGGGAAGGATAGCAACCATCACTTCAGGGATATTCTTTGTATCATCGCCAATGAGGTAGAACTCATTTCATATGCTTCAGTGTCAACTTCAGGATTCACACAGGAGATGACTTTCGTGAATTTGAAATGTCTAGTTTTTCAAGGCCTTTATTATACAATCCGGATGATAAACTTTAATTGAAAGGGGGGTAATTATTGTGCACATTAACTCATACTATATTCTGCATTGCTTATAAAAGCACTTCTCAATAATGACGATTTTCTGTGAATGGTTATATTATATTTTGTTCCAGTCAAAGATTTATATATTCCCAGATAGGGATAATATCTTATTAAACAGTCGTCAAATTTATGTAACTTGTTTCCTACTTTTTATTTCTTGTTTTGTGAGAGTTGGTCAAAATAACCTAAATTCTAGACTAACATGTCCTTCTGGTTCTACCCAGGTGTGACAACCAGTATAATTGTTTTTCCAGGCAATAGTTATCTCGTATCATGGTATACACTGTGAAAAACTAGACATTTCAAATTCACGAAATATCTCGTACCGTTCTATGTATTCGCTGCATTAAACATTTAATACCTCATAAAACTCTTGTAATTTTATATTTCGCATTAATTGTACCACATATCGACTATTGTTGCACTTCCTGGGGAAACTGCTCAAAGACAAATTTATCCAAACTACAAAAGTTACAAAATAGATATGCAATATTAGTTTTAAACAAGGATTATGACACACCACAATGTACCCTTCTTACAACCTTAAATTGGCAATCGGTCGAACAAAGAATGAAATATCACTACTGTCTGTTGGTTTTCAAAATTATTAATATAATGGCCCCAAATTATGTAGAATCACTTATTACTCATCGTACCTTTAACTATTGTACCCGCTATTCACAAAATTCTCTTCTCGACATCCCATTCCCTAAAACTGAGTTAAAAAAAAGATCATTCTCATACAAAGCAAGCACCCTATTCAACAAACTTCCTTTTTCGATTCAAACCACAAAATCTATCAATTGTTTTAAGCGCGGATGCCAATTGGCCAAACATTTATTATAATATAATTTCCTCTGTCGTAATCATTCTTCGCATTTTAATTGTTATGTTTACTTTGTTATTTTGTATTATATATGATGTCACATAATTATGTTAATGTTTATTTTTGCTTTGTTTTGTTTTGTTGTATAATAATGTGTATATTAATGTCCTAGAGGGCGTGCTTGTAAAGCAGTTTTTTAACTGAATGTACCTACCCTCTATTTTAAATAAAACATGAATAAATAAATAAACAAATAAATAACAATTACTGTAGGAATTTACAGTAATAGGACATTGAATAAATAAATTTTGATGTAAGGTTATCGAAAATGAAACAATCATTGTTTCCAGAGCTTTTCGGACGGTTAAAGCTCATACCTTCACTGGTTTCCTTTGAATTTGATTGTGAGAAGGAATGGTTTCTACTTTAATCGCTATTTCCCGCTTTTGTTCTTAGGTACTTCATCAGTACGTTTCTACAATTCCAGTTTCATGATGCTTTGTGTAAAGCTGCCGGTCACGTGGGTTCGCTTCATCGCTGTGACATCTACAGATCTAAAGAGGCAGGGACGCTGCTCTCGTAAGGATTACAAAATTCTTATTGGTTTCAGTGGTGTACCATGGGCTCAGACATTAAGGACGCCGTCATCATGGGGGAGGGGGAGGGGGCACCAGTCGCACTGGGGGCGAGATGCGAATTAAGCAGGGCACTGACTAACGGAAAGGTGTGGAAGGGGTCTTATCGTCTTTTCTAGTATCGTGGCTATCGTCCGTTTATTTTAGAGATCTTGCCACAAGATCCATGTTGTTAAAGGTATAGTGCAAAATTAATACAGATTTATCAAAAACTGGTTATGGAAGATTCGTCATTATTAAAAGTGGTGTTTTAGTCGTTCCTAGTCACAATTTCAGTGTTCTCAGACCTCACACGTAGCGTGTGCCTGCCTAAAGGAAACACAGGTTGCTGTTGGGTTGCTATTCCATTCGGGATTGCTCAAATAACATTCAGTTATATTGTGATTTTTTAAACAATAGTCTTTGATGGCTTGCTCTACAGGAACATGCTACGTAAAGGTTCAAGCCAGCCATGGGATGAAGCATTGGAGGCAATCACGGGATCTAAAGTGATGAACGCGACTGCGTTAGTGTCTTACTTTCAACCTCTGGAGGAATATCTGCGTGAAGAGAATGAGAAGAATGGTGATATCGTGGGTTGGCCTGAGATGTACACGCCTCTTGGTAAAGAAACAAATCTTTGTAAATCGTGAATAATCTTTATTTGTAAGAAAACCTAACCAAAGAATGGTGTCGTTTCTTCGACCATTGAGAGTCGCAAGAGCTTGCTGGATTTTCGAAATTCGTCTCGTTATGATTCTAATCCAGATGATCAAATTGAAAATTGAATTCGCTTGATATAATGACAGAAATACTAATAAAATGTTATTCAAATATAAATTAGGCTATGGTACAGATTTTCGTATCATTATGAATGAATGTGATATTTTATGGGGATTACGATTTCCCTTCTCCATCTCTAAACAGATCCCTCGGGCGTTGTTGGAAAGGGAACCATGCACCCACCTGCATACATACTAACTCTCATATCAGCAGCTCTATGGATACTTCTTCGCTACACCTTATAGCTGCTTTTAACTACTGAAGAAGAAAAATATTACTGTAAAATGTTGTGGGAATCAAGAATGTCGAACACTGTATGGATTTGTGTTTTTTAGTTATAATGATACTGATAGGCCTATATATACGAAGATATGATTTAGTGTTATTCATACCGCGATGTGAAATAATTTCTATTGATGAAAAATCAACATTGATGCCCCCCTTGTTTTCAGTACTAAACGTTTATCTTTCTTCTTAAAATTTTGAGGATTTTTTTATAAAAAGTACCCCTAATTCATAGCCGAAATATGAATCGAAATGTGTGTTTGGCTTATAATCATGTGCACCAAACTTTCTTTCTGGACTTGTGGTTTAATAATGCAAAATAAAACTTTTGTTGTACGAAGAAAAAAAATAATGGCTAAAATTGTAGAGAAGTTTACATCACTCACACACAGCTTTAAAGGGAATGTTTAGTTCCAGTAAAGGTGAAAAATAATTTGTGAGCCTGCTCATTCTTGTTTATATCGGTTTGGTAGAATGTCATAGATGAAATATGAAGAGAAATATCTAAAAAGTTTGGAGTAAACTTTCATGCCAAATTTGCGTGTCGTCCCACATGCCCAGTTTTGTGTGTGATGCACGTGACTTTCAGCAAGATGGGGTCAATTTCTTATAATTTTGATTATTTCAAAACCTCACAGAATACAAATCTTCTATACTACCTAAACAACCTTTACCAATAATTGCTTTTCGATATTTTCTTTTACAATGTAATCGCATGACTAGTACACTCGTAGAAATATTTGGCAAAATTTTACCCAAATTTTACCCAACATGAGGGTCCTTATGAGTCCCACCAACTTTTGGGTAAACGTTACCAATTTCATTCTTATTTTTGACCAATGTTGGGTAAATGCATGTAAAAGTTGAGCAAGATGTAAAGTAGATATTCAAAGAAAATCACAAATATGGCAATTAATGTATCACTAGAAACTGGGAAGCTTACAGATGGCAATCGTGTAAGTTTTATGTCAACTGCGTATCTGGTGATTATAAAAACAACACAAATAAAAGCTCTTCTCAGCATCTGGAATATCCGAGGATTCGCCAGAAATATAGCGATGTTTTGATGTCGTCACACTCGGGATCGATCCTGCTTAAGCAGACGACGTCCTATAATGAATGAACGTAATTGCAATGCAATTATTTATCAAATTATAAAGAGTTTGGTGTATTTAAACATGACCTTATTTCACACCATTATAAAGGGAAAGTGAAACTGATTCTGATAGCTAAAACCGTTTGATTGTAAATACATAGGAGAAGGGTCAATGATCAATGAAATAAACCCCACTTTCAAATTGAAAAGCCCTCCGAATAATAGCAGGATGGTATTCGTTCCCTCTTGAAACGCCGAACATGCCCCGGTGGAAGCAGCTTAAAATACAATGGCGTCTTATTTTGTTTACAAGTGACTGATTCCTTTATTTTTTTAACGCTGCATTTTTCATCAAAATAATACCATACACGAAGTTAAGAGTGAGGCAACAGACTAACATTAAGACTGACGCTAGTGAAGGAAGAGAAATAAGTGAAGAGGAGATGACAAAATAGGCTCTGAAAAATGTGTAAGATGTTATGGGACATCGTCTGCTTAGACAGGACTGGTCCAGGGTGTGTCGTCACATATCTCAGCAGCGTTCGAGGAGCTCTTCAGCTGCTATATCGGGGGCTGTATTTGACCGTTTTATAATTGATAATAATCATTACTTCAAATGTTTCCAAGCATTGAATTTGGATAACCTTGTTTAATTTATGCCATCTATGCAATAATAAGTATTAAGCCAATATTTAAAATCATTAACGTTCTACTTTAACCAACCTATGCCCAATCTTCATTTACCCAGTGGCATTTACCCAACATTTCTAAGAGTGTACTGACATGTATCTTTTAGATGTGAACTCATTAGAAAATCATGTATAGAAGGCTTTCAGAAGGTCCTAAAGATGTATTACTTTTACATCCAAAAGTGAGATCCCAGTAAGTGGCTTTAAATGGTAGGCATACAAGTCCCAGAACACAAAACTTACTCAGTTACTCCGTACATGTTGTATACTCGGAGACAATTTGACAGAAACATACGTACATAGATTATGTACGTTGTCTTCTACTTGTGTAAACTGTTACATGATATGATTAAAAACGACTCTATATAAATATCTTAAATTTGGAAGCGTAGAGATGTTAAGATTCCTGAAAAAATAAAACCTCCGATCTTCATAGATTTTTGAAGTTCTTAACTTTTATACTCTTGTGAATTATCATTTGTGAGGTTGGATGTACATGTATGTGAATGCGTATGTGCAGGGGGGGGGGGGGGGGGGGGGCCGGGGCATAGGTGTGCATGCGTGTGGGGTGTGTAGTTTTGTATTATCGTAAACGTATGATATTTATATGTTCGTTATTTTTTCTCCGTGATGTGCTCAAAAGAGAATGCTAGAAAATACGACAGTTTAAAATGAAATCAACGAATTTGCAAAACCTTGCATTTGTTCTGTTTTGTTTTTTGCTTAATATGTCGTATGGATAAGATCCAAGACACCAATTAATACATGCATTATCATTTTTAAGTCCATAACGGGTTTTATTTCGGCTTCATAACGTTACAAATTCATATCACACGTGCTCTTTACACCCCTTTAATACCCGCTCCCCCTTTCTCTCTCATATATTTCCTTTTAAAGGTCCTGTATTTTCTCCATTGACCGTATTACGCTTTTCTCTCAGCTCACAATCTCAGCCCTAATGGGATGAAAGAATCAATATCAGCAGATGATAAAAACTGTAAATACACAATATAAACGAAAAGGAGGATGAATGGAAAATATGTGAAAAAAGTAATATATGAGGGATTTCATAAAGAGGAAAAATTCCCGGAATTTCCAATGCATATATATGTAAATTATACTTTTTGAAAAGATTGAATGAATTACTTTGGTTCTAATCCACTTCTGATGAGTAAAAAGAATAATTATGTCGTCTAGAAATCTACATGAAAGTTTTAGGATTCGTAGGCCGGTGGTTATGCTATGATATGACGATAATTATGTAGCTATATGAAAACCCCCTGTCACACGGACGGAACGGTTGCGAACGCATAATGCGTGTGCGCACAATTTGATTCACGGTATTGAAAGCTCCAATCCCATTCGATAAATACAAACTTGCTCACAAACGACCACTGGATAACTTGCACCAGTCTCGAGTTTAGTTTGATTGAACATTCATTTTTGAGTAGGCACAGTTTGTGACGAGACCTTGCTTTGGTGCCTTTGATACGTCTATACGACGATTTTCCTCCTTACTATGGTGCTTAAACTACTTGTTTGTCGTGCCTTCCGAGTCAGTGAGATGTAAAGTGATATCGCAATAAAGGGAATATATAACTTGAAATAACGTTTTCAACGGAATAATAATAAGTTAGCAAGTTAATATCCTGAGAAGTAATCTCAAGGCAGTATAATTCGCAGATAACTTCAAGATGTCTGCGAAGAACAGTTCTGAGGTCTTCGCCTTTAACCAATCAAGATATGATGATAGTGACGACACTCCTCCGATTGGTGCAGCAATAGCATATTCGGTTCTTGTTTGCCTTTCGTCATCTGTGTTTATATTCCTCAATGCTGTACACCTTACAGTCCTCCGCAAGAATGTAGACATTCCCCCAAACAGCACCCTCCTGTACAAATACAGGGCCATCTTTGATATGGCGAGTGCCACCTGTTTCGTTCTCTTCTCTCCTGTTATGCTGAAAGACCACTGGTACCTTCGCCACTCTTTCTGCAGCGGTTGTGGAATCACCCTTACCATTGTTGCGCTTAACTCTTATACTTTATCTTCGTTTCTCGAATGCGACCGATTCCTGGCTGTAGCAGCACCCTTTCACTACCCGCTCCTGCTTACCAAAAGAAACGTCCACGTCCTTGTCCTTACAAATGCAGTTATTTCCTCTGGGACAGTAGGAATTTTTGCAGCAGTATTGGGAGGTGACGTTGTATCTGAAACCAACGCTAGGATATGCTTCATGGATTTTGCGAAGCAGGCATCAGCTTTTATTTCTGTCAGACCAGAGGTGATGTTTCTCACTATGACATTGCCGCCTCTTACATTGATGGTTATGTACATCTGGCTATTGTCCGTAACGTACAGGCAAGCAAGGAAAATTAGGGCGCAGGAGATGGCTGTTGACGGCTGTGAGCATCCCCGCAATCAGGACAATGGTTGGTCCTTTGCGGACAGGATCCATTGTTTAAAAAAGGGTATCCGAGTGACCGCGATTACCATAGGAGGCAACTCATTATCTTGGGGACCTACATTTATTCGCATCGGCCTTCTCCTCGTAAAGAGATCTGTTCCCTATTGGGCTACAATGCTCTGTTTCTGGTGCATGCTAGCCGGAACAATCAGTCACATCATAACTCTGAGTATATTGAAAGAGAAATACAGAGAATGCTTCAAAAGTATGTTTAATTATCAAAATGTGATTATTAGTTGCTATTTCTATAGTCGATAGCCTATGTCAAAAACACGTCGTTGCATGATGATTTGATTTCCAATTATACGTTATAAATTTCCTGTAATTTTGCAGAATTAATACTGTAAAATTGATAACAAGGCGAAAAATTGTAATTTTAAGGGCAACATCCGTAATTTTGGGGTCATTAATATTTCAAAAAGAATAACAGTGTATCATTATATTCTGTATCATCTCCAATCACTTATTTTTCAGTCAAATTCTCATTTCGTTTTTTTTTTCTTCATTTTGCGTATATTGTGTACGTGTTAACCATTCCTCACGCTCTCTTTTATATAGAAAATGACTTTTGATAACCACTCAAAAATGAGACTATTAATGATTGCATGTATTTACTTTTATCTCTCAAATTTCTGCTTGCGCGGGACGTTGCCATATCAACTATGATTGAGTCCGACAATGGTTTGACGTTCGATATTAGCTTCCATTCAACGTTATCAATCAAATGATACCCCATGATTACTTTAGGCGTTTACTTGCATCGTCAAAGCTTTCAACCTAGAATATTAACAAGAACACCAAGAAAAAGAAGAACAAGAAGAAAAAGGGGAGCTGCAGAACCCCAACTCCCATGTCCATGCCATCAAGGAAACAATTGGTAGGGATCTTGATTAGATCTTACTCGTTAATTGTGACAAAGCAGTTTTAGGGTTCACTGAATTCACATTTCATTTTCTGAAATTGAAGAGAGTTATTAGCTATCGTGCAGCTAAAAATACAAATTTCAAGTTGCAAAAATTACCACTGAATGTCTCCAAGTGAGAAAAAACTAAGCTACCATGAGAAGATCTCGTATAAGTTTTCCTTCAAGATATAAGTGAAATCAAATATTTAAGGAAAAGAGCTAAACAGAAAACAAGTTGCTCCTTTAGATGCAAGTAAAAGCATGGAAACAGCATTTGTCCGTACGCCAGTAATTCAACACAACAATGGGACTGTTCATACCCCTTTCAAACCAGTTTTCCCGCTTAACTTCCGCGGTGAAAACCTTCAAATTATACGAGCACGAATTCCTTAGGTTACGCGGGGAAGTACCGGAGCGCCGTTCAGACCGACCTCACTGACCCGGGGAAGTGAGGTCATTCAGGGCGCGCGTGTTTGTGTATAGACTCGGTGACAGGATGGAAGTGGTAATTGACCTCTGACGTATTTTCAGACCAACACTTTCAGACCAACCACTCACCCGCTTAAACTCTCTTCAATCGCTTAACTTCTCCACCTCGGTAGGTGGAGAAGTTACGCGGGGAAGTTTAGCGGGTGACTTTTTCCTTGTCCCTTTCAAACCAAACCTTTCCCCGCGTAACTCTATAAACTTAAGCGAGTGACTTAAGCGGGTGAGTGCTGGGTTTGAAAGGGGTATCAAATTCATTTTTAAAAAAAGAGTATAATCACTCTTTGGGGCGTTTCATCAAAAGTCTTATCAGTGATTTTTACCGACAAATTTGCTTTCAGCCAATCAGATGCAAGGATTTCAGCTTTAATATAACAGTTATTGCAAATTGTTATTGATAACAAGTTTTATGAAACAGGGCCCAGGTGGCGCGTCAAATACCGCGCCAGTCTCTGACGCAGTACTGTGTCAGAAAATGAGACCTCGCGTGTGAATAAAGCATTAATAAATTCATAATTAATACGCTGTGATAGTAATAAAAAAGGCATTCTCACGGGTTTTAAAATGATCAAGAGGTTCTCATTTTATTCTATATTACATTTACACATAACGTTTTAACACCAATGCTAAATTACTCAAAAAAATAAGTAAACATTCATATCCCCATCTGAAATGACTATCCTGCACCTCCTTGTAATTATATCTGCAGAACAAACTTATTTCGATTGAGATCGAGGGGATCATGTTTAATTTAACCCTTTGCCTACGGGAACCGAGTGGTCCCTATATTAAGCCTATGGACACTAGAGAATTCAGTATTCAAAGGGTTAAAGTTTACTTCAATACCTAGCTAATGTATTACAAGGTGTTCCTATTTTGATAATCTATTCTATCTATAAAACTTAAAGGTAAAACTATGTGATAAATTCGAGAAAAAAATACCTTGATGGATACACTATTACACAATGTACTAGATTAATACAGTTGCAGTTCATAATTCCTATTCCTTGTTGGTAAAAATGTGTCGGTACTGAGGAAAGTTTGTACCTTGGAACAAGGACAATCGCCTTTTTTGTCGATACACCCTACAGTTGATAACTAGGTGTATATCTTTGATCTATCACGTCAAATGGAGATAGAAGACGCCACAAATCAGTTGTAATTTTATGCCAATCCATTTTGACGTGGTCGAGAGTAGGTTTTTTTGTGTGTTGGCTAAAATGTATTTAGTTTCTAGAATATTCTTGCAAGTATGAAGAACAGGCAGAGGAAGATAGCTGCTGTTGAAGGTTGAACTGTTACTCCAAAGTTAGGATCTGCAACAACAAAAAAGAGAGAGAAAAAATAAATGAATAAAATAAAAAATTAAGAAGAAACATTGTTTCTTGGAATTAATCTATTGTCTTGTATAATGGCTGTTTGAATTTGAAGGCGGAGCACGAAGTCTTTGTATTAGTAGTCTAGGCCATTGTCGAGTGAAAATACCTTTATATGTCAATATTAGAAAATTACATGTAATGGTTATTTCTCTTACTGACACAGAAGATCAGTTATTGTAGAGTTACAAAATATTAACAACATAAAATGTATAAAGCACAATCCAAAACATATACTCGGTGTGCATTATCGATTTCATTAACTCTTGTCAAGGGATTTTGTTTGTTTCTAGATTTTACCAAAAGCAGTCCAGTTTACCAAAGGGTCCCCTAAACCAAGGGATTCGGTCTCGTTGACCTCTAGCTTTAATTGGCCTTCGGTCTCGTGTGATTTCTTTCTTTTCCTATTGATTATCAGAAGGTTCATGAAACTATAAAATCCCTGAGTCTCTTGAACTTCCGGTCAGGGAACCTTCGGTCAATTGCAGTCCACTTGACCCAAAGATTCGGTCTCGTGAACCTGTAGGATAAACCGGCCTTCGGTCTCGTGGGCTATTAGAAATTTAATGAGACCAAACCAAACCAACTGGTCAAAGTTTATCACCGGTGCAGTCCAGTCGACCAAGAGAGAATCGATATCGTGAACTTGAAGGTTTAACTAGCCTTCGGTCTTGTTGGCTCTCTTTCTCGTGAACTTCTGACTAGTTGTAAGTAGGTCTACTGGTTCGAAACATTCAATCTTGAGAACCTTACGACTAAGTACACGAAGGGTAACGGGAAAAAAAAACCCTTCGGTCTCATGGACCTTGTGAGCCTCTGGTCATTTGGCTAGTTCTCGCCCTATATAGACCAACATAATTGTCATTTCTAAGACTTACCTGCGGGTGTGTAAGATTCTGGCCAACCAAGGATGTCACCGTTTTGTTCATTCACCTCCTCGAGATAGTCAATGAGCGGTTGGAAGTACGAAATTAAAGCGGTAGCGTTCATAGTTCGAGACCCTGTGATGGCTTCCATTGCGTTAGGCCAAGGCTCGCTTGAACCCTTTTTAAGCATGTCTCTGAAATCATGATAAAACATTTCTTGTTTATTTTTCAGGGAGGACATTCGCATTATTGTGAAGCAGGTGGAGACTTCTACATGTGTTTCTATCTGGAAACCTATTATAAATTATGTTCGTATATGTGTAGACTGACATCCACTCATCAACAATCCAGAATTAATGAACATTTGATTTAAATTTATAACAGCTTATTTAGCCCGTTCTTAGTGTTTTCGAAAATGAATTTGCATCCATAATTTGCTTAAATAACGGTACTATCTATACAGTTCAGAAACATGGAATATTATGTATGTTAAGTCAAAATCAATTATTATTGTTATTATCATTATTATTAATTATTATCAATGATAACACTAGACCGAAATAATGCCAAAAGGCAATCTCCTATACACGATTCTTGTAATAGAGAATCTTAAGAAGTATGAAGTCGATAGAAATACCATTATTTTGTTTTATTGATACCAAAGGAGAAAAAAAAATTGTGGTCAAAAGAGATTGATATACTTACGCCAGTAGGGTTCCAGCTTCGGTCGATTGGTAAATATCACATTTATACAGAGGGCCTGTGTGGTTAGCAGCTTTGCACAGGGCCTCGTGGAACTGGAACTGTAGGACAAAACTGATAAAATACCTGCAAAGAACGGAGCAATTAAAGATTGAAGAGTCTCCTAATCCGTTTTAAAGATGAAACGTAATAGGAAATGAAGATGCATATGTATTTTCTGGCGCCTCACAAGTCGTCGGCCAAGATTGGACACTGTTTAGTTCATAATAGTATAATTTGGGGGGAAGTATATACAAGTATTACGTACAATATTACAGAGCGGCATAATTCACATAAATTACGTCTATGATCACTAATAATGTTAACGAAATTATGCAATGCCAGTTTTCGCCAGAATAGCAGACCATTAATTTTAATGTCACATTCTTCGAATCGAAACATGAATTTATGGATTCTGGCTTCATACGCCGATTTCCTCTCATTCCATTTCTATAATTTAAATTCCGACCTCAGCACACTAGAATGAAAGTCTGTGATGGGGTTAGGCGAATACCTTTGTATCATTGTTGAGGCCTAAATAAACCGACCCGCCGACCTGTTGTTCGACCCCTGGACCTTCTGAGTAATATTCTAGTATGGCGTTTGACCACTACAATTTTTTTCGTTGAGGATTAGAGAATCTGATCTGCAGACTCAGTTCGAATCCTGGACTTTCAGGTTCGAATAACACCGAGCTATAAAGTGTCTCCTGATAACCCGGGTCCCGTAAAAGTGAGGGGGAGGATAGGTGGTGGGGTGGGGTTTTTTGGAGGGTGAGGATAAAATGGTAGCAACCCTCGATCCCGTCTACCTGAGACGACTGATGTTTCAAGTCTCACCTGATGTAAGGCACATCGGTGGGGATGTGGTATTTGGCAGCAGGGTCAAAATCTTCTTCAGTACGGGTCACGGGTGGAATGATGCCCTGGTATTGCAGTCTGTAGGTTGTAATCATTAAATAGAGAAGACAAGAAAACAGTAGCTTTATATAATGGTCTTAGGTCTTTGGAAATTACAAACATGTGGAAATTAAATAATCATGATTATAATTGTAATAGTACGGCTATGAGCACACCTCGGTATGTAGTACATCACTAATATTTACATTATTGGTTGTTTGCTTCCTGTATTTGCTCCTACTACAATAACACGATTACTACTACTCTTATCACACTGGTCATATTTCTTTCATTAACCGTACTAATACTAGTACCAAACAAATGTATCAATATGACTTACACTGCCATAACAAGTACACCTAGTGGTCTACTACTACTACAGTCATACTCTTACTTCCTCTACTACTACAACATCAACAGCAACTACTACTATTACTACTACTACTACTACTGCTACTATGGTCTTAATCTTACTTCTACCTCTGCTACCACAACATCAGCATCAACAACTAAGTTACTGCTACTACTACTACTACTACTACTACCACTACTGCTACTGCTACTACTACTACTACTATCAATACTGCAATTCCTACTTCTACTTCTACTACTACTGATATTACTTATTCTTCTACTACTGCTATTATTTCTTCTACTACTACTACTACTACTACTACTCCTACTATTAATACTACTACTACTACTACTACTGTTCCTCCTACTACTACTACTCATACTATTACTACTACTACTACTACTACTACTACTATTACTACCATTACTACTACTACTACTACTACTACTACCATTACTACTACTACTATTACTGCTACTGCTATTACTATTACTACGCCTCTGACTACTACTACTACTACTGCTACTACGTATATTTCTAGAAGTGCTACTTATATTGCTGCAAATATTAGTACCTAAGTTTCCACCAGTCTTCGTTATACTTGGATTCTGGGGTTGTTCCGTCAAAGATTCGCCATCTGTACTGATCCATAAGGTAACCGAAAGGCAGGAAGGCAATCTTATCCAAAGCCATGCTCATCAAGAAATTCAGATCAGCCTCTGGGACAGTAAATTAATGATCACGATATTATGTTTAATGAGAAGACGCAATAGAAATCATTTGAAATACACGAATATTTGTAAAAGAAAAGAGAATAACTCAGTAAATCTTAAAATTACTCATTCTCAGCTAGATCGGTATTCAGCGTGACATAATTTTGTAGAGGAATGGCTTTGATAAATGTTAAGCTTCTCTAAAAAAAAAAAGAAACGCTAAATTTCAATTAATATCATCTTATGGTTGCAAAGTAAAGATACGTAAGGTGTGCTATGTATCCATATTGTAGTAGGCCAATTTATAACATTGAAAATATTGCAAGTCAAAGTGACACTCCCATAATGTGCTACAAGGAGCGTCGATTTTTATTTTTTGGGGGAAGCAGACAGTTGCCCCCAATAATATGCAATTAACTTTGTTCAACTACAATCAATGCATCTGCATCCCGTCCTTGATAATTGGTGCCTCTGATATACCATTAGCATTACGTCATCCTTTAATGTTTTACATTTAAATCAATATAGACAGAACTGACAAAAAAACTTGCTTTATACAAAGAGGACATAAAGACATACATGTACATGAAACATATTGGTTTGATGGGTATACAACATGGACTGACATACATAACTGGTACATGTATTTTAATGTTTACAAGAGCAATGTATATGGGGAAGGTCAAATAGAAGTACGAGTTTGAGAAGAGAAAAAATACACTGAAGAAGCAAATACACAAAAGGGAAAGAATCAGAATATGTGGATATATATAGGTACCTATTTAGTTGTAAGAAACGTAACTAAAATAGGCGTACATTTGTTTTCTAGCGGGATGGCCATTTTTTAATTGACGAAAATGACGAAAATCTCAATAAATATGTTGGATATGAAATTGATGTCTGGTGAAAGACTTTAAATGGACAATATGAAGCGCACAGGAAACCTCTGATTTTTTAAACATAGGCCCTAACTGCGGGGGACGGTGAAGTGTACTAGGTCGACGAATTTCAAAGCCGAATCGAGGGCCTGACATTACATTGAACTTATCCAACCATTGGTTTAAAGGTTTAGAATAGCAGGGGGAAATATAGATACTGCTATACCCTGGTCATCAGCGACTTCATTCAAAAGACCGATTGAGTAAAGATGCTGCGGTGTCGAGACCGAGAGGGAGAGGACATCGCCCACGGCTTCGTGGAATCCGGGGTTCGCACCACGTCTGTATTTCACAGGTTGATCCTTGTACTGGAGGTAGTACTCGACGTGGCCCATTTCATGGTGGATCGTTATGAAGTCGTCCTGGGTGATGTCGGTACATTGCTTGACTCTATGGAAAACCAATTGTGTTTCACTGTTGTTTTTTTCACATGTCCTCTCAATCAATGAGGGCATTTCTTGCGGAGGGAGAGAGTATTAGTTGGTGGGGTTAATTAAGCTTGGGTTAAAGGGGTAGGTTGCAGAGAGCTTGTAAGTGGCATTACGCTTTGCCCTAGGTTAGTGATGATCATGAGCAATTGGTGCATGATAAGCTGTCCTAAGCTGTCTTTATTTATTTCATGTGCGTTGTTTCAACTGATCATTTGTTACAAAAACAAAGGCCTACATAGCCACCTTATACGTCGTGTGATATTCTTATTATTATTCCTGACATCTCTGATATATTGGCATTATTATTCTTCGGACAAAAAGTCTTTCACGTAGCTTGCTTCTTTGGCATGCTTTGATGCTTTATTCACCCTATACAGAGTCAAAGGTAATTTTCTATTTTTCGAATCGGAAGATAGCTTGTCACATGGCAGTTGACATAGGCCTAATATTGGGCATGGAATGAATGCAGAATGCTGTAAATATTGCAGTTATACCGTCATCATCATTAAGAGTCCAACAGCATAGAGATGCGCAGACGTAGAGACCGAGAGGGCGAGGACATCGCCACGGTCTCGTGAAATCAGGGGTTGGCGCCACCTCTGTATACCACGGGTTGATCCTTATACTGAAGATCATACTGAATTATTATAAAGTCACCCATGGTGTTGTCGGTACATTGCTTTATTCTAAGAAACAACCAATTGTACCATCGTTGAAAGGTGGAAAGTGTTTGCAGTGGTAGAGAGCATCACTTGATGAGGTTAAGATTTTAGTGGGTTAGGTTGCATAATTTTGGGTGGTGTTACCGTTTTGGAGTTTACTATTCTCTAAATCGTATAATATTATTGTTAAAAGGTATAGAGTGTTTGCGGGATTGTTAGAGAGCGTTAGGTTGATGAGGCTAAGATTTGATTGGGTTGGGAGACATAGCTTGGGTGATGTCTCATTTTGTGAGCTTACCAGATGATGGTCACGGATAATGATGATCGACACGTGATAAGCTGTCTTTTGAAATGTCATGATTATAATTTCATACATTTTCCCATTTTCATTTAGTCATTGAACTTATATTACCCTATCACCCCAATTGATTAACAATCGCCGTATTGTAATGAAAAAAGTTCGTTATGAATAATAAACTAATCTCTTGGTGGCCTTTTTATTTGTTTGAAATTACATTTGCTTGTTAGTATTGTATATAACTTGCTCCTGTCACGGAGACTGTCGGATGCTTTCCCGAGATTATCTTAATAATAATAATAATAACGTCTATTTATATAGCGCTTTTCAGAAGTAAACTAATATCAAAGCGCTTTACATAATACGATACTATTATTACCCCGGTCCTCGGATTCTGACATGCCCGCACACAATGTGTGCACTTTATCCGCTCCCTGGGGAGTATTCCAGCAAGAGCAGCACAGTGGCGCTCAAATTGCTAAACAAACGACATAACTTTCGCATCCTACCGGGTACCCATTTAACACCTGGGTGGAGAGTGGCAAATGTAGATTAACGTCTTGCCAAAGGACGCTAGTGGTGCGGTGGGATTCGAACCCTGGACCTCGTGGTTCACAGTCCAGGGACTTATCCACTGATCCACAACACCTCCACATTTCCTCTCTTTCTTCTGACTGAAAAAGACAGGTTATCACATCTAGCTGACATAACACTGTACATGGAATGAATACAGAACGCTTGAAATATTGCAGTTGTACCATCATCATCTTCAACTTCATCTAAAAGTCCAACAGCGTAAAGATGGGCAGGCGTAGAGACCGAGAGGGCGAGGACATCGCCCACGGCCTCGTGAAATCCAGGGTTCGCACCTCGTCGGTATTTCACAGGTTGTTCCTTGTACTGGAGGTAATACTCCACGTGCCCCATCTCATGGTGGATTGTTATGAAATCATCCATTGTTATGTCGGTACACTGCTTTATTCTAAGAAAAATGAAGTCGCGGGGTTATTTTTTAGGGTACGATCTCGATCGATGACGGGATTATGCTGTGGAGGTAGAGGGATTGGATTAGCAATATCTGGGGTTGGGAGATGGGGGATGGGTAGTCTTGAGCTTTTCGCGAATTTCGTGAGATGATTATGCTACCCATAAACGTGATAAACTTTTTGCCTCGTTTCCATGTTTTCCATTCAGCTAGATTCGAATTTAACTGTTTGATTTCTCGCGCCAAAATAATATGTATAAGGGCCTAGACAATGACAAAAAATTTCAGGTACGACACCTCCACCTACTCTCATGATATGATTTGCACGTTACTTGGATTCCAAACAGCATAGCTCGTTACATAGTAACGTAAATTCATTTTAGATTGAATCGGCAATCACAGCTTATCACGTTTCGGTAGACAAGATGCTGAAGATGAGATGGAATATGCAGGACGATGTAGATAGAATAAAATACCGTCATCATCCTCAACGTCTTCTAGAAGACCAACAGTGTAGAGATGGGCAGGCGTAGAGACCGACAGAGCCAGGACATCGCCCACGGCTTCGTGAAAGCCCGGGTTTGCGCCGTCACGAAAGGAGACAGGCTGGTCTTTGTATTGTAAGAAGTATTCGACGTGCCCCATCTCATGATGTATGGTAATGAAGTCGTCCATGGTTATATCAGTACATTGTTTGATTCTGTGATTTGGGTATATGGAGAGCAGTAGTGCAAAGAAGGAAAAGAGGAAGTTTTTGTGCAGGCGTGGAGGAACGGATTCAATACACCATCAAGGTAACCCATCTACACTAAACGCTATAAATCAACAAACATGAAAAGTAATCGGTTCCATACTATCTTTACTGGCTACCGTGCATATACAAAATCATGTAGTTGATTAATGGCAACCTTCTTTTGTCAGTATAATAAGATTTTAAGCTTAGATATAAAATTCAAAGCATGTCTTTAATAATAGTGCACACAATTCTAGAAATTTCAATATGCCACGAAAAAGAGACGTAACGAAGCTTTTCGACCTGCACTCATCATGTTATCACGCAGGTATGTAACAAATTACTCGAAATCAACTATATTATACTCGATGAACCCGGACGTAACCCGGACGCCGTAATTTCAGAACAATCGCAAAGCTTGGACGAACTCCAATTCTAGAAATTGTGCATTTTTGAGATAACCCATTACAGAAATGCTTTTTGATATCTTTTCATGACCAGACCCCTTCCAAGACCAAGTGTTTGGTGGATTCAATCCCTTATTGAGAATGAATGATTAAACCATTCAAATACTTATAAGTCCTGCCCTCATTACAATTACCATTAAGCAAGCTATAGAGTTAAAACGGATGAACTTTCAGCAAGAGTAAAATCGACATTAATACTAAAATTTTGGTATCAGGCGAAAAAGGAAAACTAAGGAATTGGTGGTTATTCTTTAAACCAAACAGCAACGTTTTTCCACTTACGAATGCGTAATCGCATGATAACAGTGCGTATAATGCAGTTCGAAATAACTAAAAAAACAGAAAAATTCAAAACTAAAGGTGCATAAAAACACTGAAGATCCCAAATATCTTGCAAAAAAAAACACACACAAAAAAAGACGGTAACAAAGCCACAAATACACTGCAACCTTATACCGCAAAGACAACACCAAACATTAACGTCAGACCAACGAGTTTAATTCCTCGGTCAGACAACCACATGGTGCAACAGACAGCGCCAACAAGACTAGTGTACCTAAATCATCTACCACCTCTTTCAAAAGACCAACGGCTTTGAGATGAGGAGGCGTAGCTACGGAGAGGGCTATAGCATCGCCTACAGCCTCGTGGAAGCCAGGGTTGGCGCTAGTGCGGAACAAGACGTGTCTGTTCTTGAACTGGAGGAAATACTGAATGTGACCCATCTCGTGATGGATGACGATGAAGTCCTCCATGACCACTTGGGTACACTGGTTTATTCTGGGAGAGGAGGAGGAGGGGGAGGGGCGGGGTGTGGTAGGGGAAGGTGACAATTAGTTGTGTCGGGGCGGTGGTAGGAGAGCGATATTATTAGAATGGAGTAAGAATGAGTTAGCTTATCGAAATGATTAGAAGATAATGTCTTTATCGGATTTCATGCTATGCTTTTCAATACAATATGCTATCATTATAATCAATATGCAACGTTTTCTACGGACATATGGCATTGCTTATAAAGAAAGCGGCTATAAGAATGTTTAAATATTTACTTCAATCGTTAGAATGCCAAAATAAATTGAAGCCAAAAATTATTAAACTGTCTGTCACAGTTGACACCAAATGGGTCCCACAAAAAATGGAGAACGTCAATATGGAATTTTGTACTTTACAGCATATGATTCTTACCCCTAGTACAAAATATGATCAGTTTTCAGGAATTATGCAATCTTGCAAACAGAAACTCTCTTAAGTACTGATTCAAGTATTCTCATGTGTTTTCTCCATTCATGGACATTTGGAGTATTTTCTTTCTTCGATCAAGAAACATTCTGTCCATCAGATTACCTAAAATCCTTCTGGTTGTAGAAGTCCCAGGCTGAAGCATGGCACACGACTTCACGTCCATCGTCCGGTCGTTCGATCATGGACTCGTTCCAGAACTCTTGCGGCATTGGGATGAGGCCAAGTGATTCGAAAAATTCATCCGATACTTGGAACATTCTAAGCGGAGTGTAGCCCTGTAAAGAAGTTGTAATATCAAACAGAAAAGTAGAGAAATCCTGCACCTTATCATTTTATATTGTACACGAGTACTGATATTAAAAAAAATAATAACAGACGCTTGTACATTAAATTTCAATACCAACTATAATAACCACCTTTAACTCTTTGTTTGCTAGATAGATACTGTCCTATTGGATGTGTGTATATTTGTGGCAAATGGCACAATGGCACAATAAGGGTTAATATGCACCATTTCTGACACATCTTACCTTTTCGATAAGGACTGGAGTGATATCCACGCTGGGTTTGTTAGGGAAAGGTTGGCAGAGGTCAAGCAACTGGAGCCAGGATTGAGCCCACATATTGCCTGTTTAGGTATGGTGTAAATGAACAAAGAAAACTTAATATATATAACAGGGATATCGTCTATACGGTTGGACGTGGACTACATGCAAGAAGAACCACTTTTATACGCACGTTCCGTTTATGTCACTTTCAAATTTTGGTTGATGGAATTCATTGTCGTCACCACGTTTATTGTTTGTATTCCCTTTAATAGTTATGCTATTATATGCGTTTATATAATCTCGAGAAAAAAAAGTTCGAAAATTGGCATTAATGAGTGAAATCAGATCAGCACCACCCCCCCCCCCCCACTTTCAAACACGATCCGCGGCCCCTGGATAGAAATATTTATAGCCCATTTTCCCTAAAAAAATCTACACAATGTGAAGACCAGTTAATGGAGAAAGGCCCTCGTACAATTAATAACATTATACTTCACAAACTATCTACATTTGAAATGTAATGATGTGAGACAAGCTGTCCTACCAAAAATATGAGCAGGAACAGGTCCCCTAAGGTTAATGTATTTACTGCCGTAAATTTCGTACAGCTTCCTTCGCACGAATGCGTGTAGGTTGTTGTACAAAGGTGTGAGTTGATTGTATAACTCTTCGGTCATTGCTTCCAAGTTATCCACTTCATACCACGATCGCCAATATGCACCATTGTCAGGTTGGTCTAAAGAAAGTAGAACAATTGGATGGTGAGTATCCAATTAATGATGATTCATTCAAAACTCATTTATTCCTAAATGAAAGAGATGCAGAATAATCTTCATCTGCATTATATTCAAATATTTTATAGTAAAGGATGACGGAAGTGCCTCAGGGTATAACTCTTGATGAACAGCCTCCATCAGAATCCACAATACGAGGTAGAATGACGTCACAGCATGGGGTGTTTTCACCGACGCAGACAGTCAATGAAACATAATTATGAATAATTCATGAACCACTGCCTCGCCCATGACAACTATAGTGTATACGTCATCAATGATACGTTCTATCTGCAAAATCGTGATTTCAATGCATAATTCATTTCATAATTTATCTCCCGGTCAATAGATTCGAGACGAGAGAAGGCGGGTGCCTCTGTTGTGAAGTGTTGATAGTTGAGCCAAGCCTTGCGGCTTCTATCCTTAATGGTCTTTACGGATCGAGCAATATAACGTACTTCAAACGCTTAATTTAGCCGTGGTGGTAGTGGTTCATCTTTCGTAAGAAGAATTAATTTATTATTGTTCATTTTGCCAAGTTTCTTTGATTTAAGTTGGTAATAATGATAATTTGATAATAATTATAATATCTTACACTATGTGTTATTCAGGATGTAAACAAACAAAAATGCATTTTGGTCCCTTGAAGTGACCAAATTACCTTTTGTTTGTGGCCTTATTTCCTTTAACATTCCTTGTCAATTATTCAAAAGCTTAAAAAAAAACCCAAACATGTTGAGTCTTTTGATTAAACTCTATTATGTGATGTCAATCGTTAAAGTTATTTCTTCATGTAATGCTTAATTTAGCATTGGTTCTCTATGCAGATATCAACATTAACTGTTATCGTTTACTTGATATTCAGAACATGTTCTATCAGTTTCGCGTGGTAGCCCAAAATAATTTAAACAGTGCCCTTGAGATTCAATCATCCACGTCACTTCTGAAACATTATCAACGCATTTGAAATTAAAAATAAAGGTTATTTATCAAAATAACAGCGTATAAAATCCCTTGTTTCTCACAAATGACTGTGTTATGAATGCGGATTTGTGTGAATTACCGTTGGCTTCTGCAGCTAGATTTTTCAGCTGCACGTATCGGGCATAATCCTGTCGGGCTGGAGCACCGACCTCATCACGCCAAGCATCCCATGCCCAGTAGAGCTCTTGGTAGTCACGTGACTGAGCCATTATCCTAGTGAGGTCTTGGGGGAAAAAAATGAAAAAAATCAATATAAATTTTCGTGAGAACAACGCAATATTCCCTTTCTGTTCGGACTGTTATCATTTTTTATTTTTTTGTTTTTCTATGTCACGCATGACTAGAATTGAACGATCATTATGACTACGCAAATTGCAATGAATCTCTTATTCAATCGTTTTACAATTTGTTAATGTTCACAAATTCATTTTGATATTTTGCGCTTTTACATATAGGTTTATCATTTATGTAGTTATTTCCGAAATGTGGAAAACGCATCTGCTTAACATTACGTAAAATTATATCTTTCGAGACAAAGTTATGAAAACATGTAAATGAAATTTCAAGTTCAAATATAAGATTATAGGTCATTTCGTGAAATCTGGACGCATGCCCTTTTTACCATTGATATTAGTTGTTTTTTTTCTTATGCGTAAACGTAAAAGATTAAGGGCAAGCACGGATATTCAAAATTATGCAACAATATTTCTTTTCTTGCACTCTCACCTGGTTCTAGAGAATAGCATGTGCCGTCCTCTTTGCAAGGTTTTCCTGTCGAGTAGCGAGTCTCCATCTTAGCCAGTAGGTTTGTCAGCTGAAGGAAAACAGAACAAAACAAAACAATTCAAATGATGCAAAAATAATCTGGTTTTGTATAAATGTCATATAAAAACATTTACAATTTACATTTGGTATTCACCTCAAATTACCCAGTTAGATTCTTAAATACTGCGACCATAATCACGATGAGGGCGAATTGAAAGGCCAAAGCTTTTTTAAGATGTTAACAAAATCATTTTAAAAACCAGGTCATTATTTCTTAAAGTCCCATATGCCTGCTTAGCAGCTAATTGATACAGTTCTTTCAATAAGCTATATAATGCCTTTTTAAGCCATAATACATATTCGATTTAAAAAAGTCACTAATTCTATGACCTTGTTTTAAACAGGTAAGCAAGTGCGATTAGAGAAGACTCTGTTTTTATTCTATATTTCAATCGACTGTTTTAAATGCCATGAATGCAGGTTATAAGCAATTACGACGTGGGTGTTGAGGGAATTATATCTACACTTTATGGTGCTTAACTGAATAATTTCTTGGCAATGGTCGACCTATATTTTTTGACATATAAAAAAGGAAGCAAATTTTTGATACCAGTTATCAAATTTCATAATGTCCCTGTTCTATTTCGTGCTTAAAGATACTCAGTCCAAAAGGGTAAAGTAAGCAAAATTCTGGCTGGCGACAGTCATGTGGTATATTTGAAGTTTCTTTGAAATTCTTATTGACAGTCATTCATTACCGTTGGAAGAATAGAATTCGTATTCTTATTGAAAATGAGTAATAATATCTTTCAATAAACGTTGTTCATATTTTTCTTATAATTTTCAGAGATGTTTAATTAAACTTCACGACCATGACAAAATGATAGTACATTTTAATCAAATATCAAATGAATAAAATAGTTTACCTCTTCTAATGCTGTTTGGTTTTCCAAAGCTGCATCACCGATGTAGATAAGTTTGTCAAGCAGACGTTTAGTGTTTTCTGAAAAAGCCGTTCGGTCAAATTCTAGAGCCCTAGTTCTCATTTCATTCTCAAAGCTCGAAACTTCCAGACTAGCAGCTACCTGTATATAAAAGAAGAACATTATTGTCAGTTTCAAAAGATATCATGGGAACGAAACGGGATCTCGACTAAGACAAAGTAAAAATATAATACATTTAACATTGATTGTCCGTCAAAGCAATAAATCGTGATAAATTAAGGCAAGACATTACTCTTTTTCTTGGGGGGGGGGGGGGGGGGGGGGCGTTAAGGCATTTTCAGAAGGAATACTTTGCACAATGTATAAAAACATAAACGATCTCTTTCAGTCAATTTCATTTGACTGACCGATCAAGATAGGGCGTAGAAGTACATTGTTGATAAATTATACAGCGGTTTACTAATATTGTTCGTTAGCTTATTGTATACACTGTATATCGGATGGGTACTGAATGTAAAGCATCGGTTTTTTTTTTTTTTTTTTGGGGGGGGGGGGGGAATCCGATGTTATCCATAATTGCACTAGTATTTCGGCACTGCCCCTAAGACATGAAGTCTGACAAAGTGACAGTGGAAGATGATTTGTCTCCAAATAGACCCTTGTAATCAGACATGACAGCAGTTAGGAAACAATCAGCTCGATTTCAATCAAACTTGACATCGGATTCCAGAGAGTAAAGATGAACATGCATGAGCTTATGTTTTTTGTTTTTTTGTTTGTTTGTTGTTGTGTGTTTTGTTTTTGTTTTTGTTTTTGTTTTTTTTGTTTTGTTTGTTTGTTTGTTTTTATTTTGTGGTTATTTTTTGTTTTTGTGGTTATTTTTTGTTTTGTTTTGTTTTGTTTTGTTTGTTTGTTTGTTGTTGTTGTTTTTTTTTTTTTTTGGGGGGGGGGCGTAGGTCCATTAGTGGCAAGGGGTGGGGCACAAGTATAAAGTAAAACCATATAGTCTGTTTAGAATACACATGTTACCCTGTAATAACTAAGGCGTTGTGGCGTAATAACCCTGTAATAACTATAACTGGGCGTTGCGGCGTGCGCCTGTAATCCAGCTACCAGTGGAAGTTATAAACTGATTCAGCGGACCCATGCAGGTTCGAGACTGAGTCACGTCTTTCGGATCATGGTGACGTTAAAGGTCGGTCCCAGACGTAAATAATCATATCTGATTGATACACGTCTGTAGAAACCCAATTACACACACACAAGGGGGTATGGGGGGACTACTAATGCTCTCTCCGATAGACACCCGTACTTTTACGATGTTATAATCAACCCACATTTTCTCTAATTTCTCAAATTATTTATTTATCAATTGGCAGCTGTAAGTCACCGTGATAATGCCATCTTTTGTAAGGCCCGACTCTCACGAGGCATCATTTCGATTGCACCAATCAAAGCTGTTTACTGCTGTAAACGTGGAATATTTCGCGGTGTGGAAATTTTCGCGCATTTCAAGCCTACACACAGAGAAATATTTACTTAATATTTCATTATGTAAACTTCCTTTTGTAAAATTTTTACTTAATACATGTATATGTAAAAATGTCTGAAATGAATGTTTTTATGTAGTATTTTACTAAATATTTGTAATGAATTACATTTCGCATATTATGTGTCATGCAAAATGTGAAATTTTATGTAACATTTACTATTTAAGTAAAATTCATTTTGCAAAAGAAATTCCTATTATGTTAAATGTGTTAAGTACAAGTATTTTTAAAGGGAATATTATCATGCAGATGTTATAAGTCATCATTAAGTGAAATGTTTTGTAAACTATTGTTTATAAAATACATTTTACGAATCTTGCAAAATAACGCTGTAAGATATTTCTTCATAAAGATTTTGCAATATTGCCCATTTCGTTAAGTTTATTTAACATGCACAATGTAATTTGTCGTCATGAAGTAAAATGTTTTGCAAACGGTTTTGTAAAATATGCATTTTCGTACTTTTCCCCCAATAGTGGGGAAAACACGTATATGAATATTCATGAAATTTTAGTAGCGTATGGTTTGTGGTGGACCGATTTCATTAACTCTCTCCAAATGCATAAAAAAATTATAAGGGGTATTTTAAAGGCTTGCACTAGATTGTATTGACTTGGGCGTTATGGCTTGACTGGGCGTTGTGGCGTGCGCCTGTAATCCAGCTACCAGTGGAAGTTATAAACTGATTCAGCGGACCCAGGTTCGAGATGGTGACGTTAAAGGGTCGGTTCCAGACGTAAATAATCATATCTGATTGATTGATACACGTCTGTAAAAACCCAATTACACACACACACATTACACATGTACCAACTAGATAGGATAGGACTAGGATATGATAGGGTTAACATAGATTAAGATATAGGATAGGTTAAGATACAGGATAGGATAGCTTAAATTAGGATATGTTACGAATATTACGAATGATAAGTTAAGACCCAAAAAGACATATAACAAGCAGGTTTAATTTTTTTAACCAAGGTTGGAGGAAAAACGAAACAATTGGGCAACTGAATTTGCCCAACTACATAATTAATACATGTGTGGAATTGTTTGTTAGGTAAAATTTACACATGAATTTTAAGTATATATATTTAACATGACATTTTACATAATTATCGTCGAATATTTTGTTAGCTAAAATTTACACAAGTTCCTATTTAACAAAACAATTTACATAATTTTGGTAAAACATTTTTGTCAAGTAAATTTTACAAAAAAGTTATGGAGTTCCTATTTAACATAATTTTTTACATAATTTTTGTAAAACATTTTGTTATGTAAATTTTACAAAAAAGTTATGGAGTTCCTATTTAACATAACTTTTTACATAATTTTTGTAAAAATTTCTCTGTGTGTAGCGCGTCGGCGAAATTAAAAACACGTGAAATTCACTTTACTCAGCCGAGCGCGAAAAGTTAATCGCGTAAAAATTTCCACTTTTATAGTAAACCCAGACGCCAGTTATTGCAAATATTGCTTACACTCATCATTTTGCAATCACTTTTTTAAACGATTTCACTCTTCCATGACGCGCAAAGGACCGTACAAGTCACTGGCGCGGTAATAAGGTCAGCAAATGACTCCTTGTGTAAGCCGTTTTATATGCAACGTAAAATAGTCTAATTGCATTTTTACTAATAGGTTGGAAGCACCTCCCCTTTTAAATAATAAAGGCACCAAAAAGAACGACCCCAGGGGACTAATTTCTCTTTGAGCAAGTGCAAGTGCATTTGTAGTACGATTATGAAATAAACAATCACGGGACTTTTATCTTAATATTATGCTAGTATAATCTACAGAAGATCTCGTCGTGGGTGTAGCATATTACTTTTTGACAGGTGTATGAATTAAAAATATCTATGTACATACGACTACAATTATTTATTATGATTAGCGTAGATCATTCTGATGAAAGGCCCTTTGCAACTTTGTTGGCTTCTTGCTTGTTAAAGATTGTTAAATATTAATACACTGTAGTATTTCATTAACTCTTTCAAAACCTTTTTGACGTTGCAATAAGCAAAAAATGTTGAAGAACCCGAACTAAAGAGCTATACTCATGTTGACAGAGGGTATTGAGTCTGGAGATTATCGATGAAGTGTCTTATAGTTGACGAGAAATAGGTTTATGAAAAGTGTTTTAACACAGCATTCAGTTCTGAAATTAACAGCTTCGAGTGTTGATTCAGCAGTAATCGATTTAACCTTGAAGAAAACAACTATCTGGTATTAATGCATAGTTCAGCCACGAAGAAGAACAGTAGAAAATAATTATTCAAGTTCTGATGAAGACTTGTCGGCCATATTTGCCGGGATAGGCCTACTTGGGCGACGTCCGGATAAATTAATTCAGGAACAGAAAATTTTACAAAGTTCTCGTCTGCTTTAGTCAAAAAGACATTCTTGTCAGAAGACAATTTTCTACCCCCTGGTAGAAAATCTCCAAAAACTTCAGATGTGTATGTTACTCTGCCGAGGAGGCCCTCCTTATTGCCTTCCCCGGACTCGACTCTCTTTCCGTATGTGTGTGTGTGTGTGTGTGTAATTGGGTTTTTACAGACGTGTATCAATCAGATATGATTATTTACGTCTGGGACCGACCTTTAACGTCACTATCCGAAAGACGTGACTCAGTCTCGAACCTGGGTCCGCTGAATCAGTTTATAACTTCCACTGGTAGCTGGATTACAGGCGCGCGCCACAACGCCCAGTTCTCTCTTTCCGTATAACTCGGAGCCTCTTTTTATACCACTTTTCCATTGGGCGAAATTTCACAACTGCCACACCCTTTCTGCCCATTTCAATACCCTTTAACCAATCAATTGCCTTTATTCCTCCGATCGATTAAGATTTTGCACACCTTTCACTGCCCTAGCTAGCGGTAATCCCTTTGGTAATTTCTTATTATTTTAATAGTAGTATACTCCCATTCAAATTTCATAACATTTTACTATTCGGAGCTCCGGTGTTTACACTTGTCCCAGTTCCCAAATTATGTTTCTCTCTGACTAAAATTGGGTTTGTTATGGAAATTTGCCCGGGTGTTCACCTTGTATTCTTTTTTTTATATTCTTTAAATCACCTACCCTAGGTTAGTTCACCTTCTTATTATCTCCTTCACAATTTCCCTAACCCACTTTGTGAATTAAGCTATTGACTCTCAAAATTTTCAGGATTCTACATATATATATATATATCATGTAGATAGGGGGGTAGTCTGACCGTTGGATGGCATGGGGGATACATGCATATAGCAGCTGTGAAGACGGCGGAAAGACAACATGTTGTTATGTTCTGCGATGTTAATAATTATTGTTCAACTTATTATCATTATTATTATGTATTTTTTATTCCGTATTGGATGCATTATGTCTTGACCCCGTTTACAGTGCAGTTATGATCGTTTCTTCCAATTCCGTTCGCAGGTGTACACCAGTTTTTATGTCCTATATCTATTAAATCATTAACAAGCTTATAATAAAACACAAGTCGGAGGTACTTTCGTCTATTCTCTAATGTATTCATACTTAACTTTTGTAATAAAGTATCATAAGTAGTGCTCCAGTCTTTGCACATCATTCTTAAATGGCGTTTTTTAATTCGTTCAACCAATTGTTTTTTGTGAATTTCTATATGGATCCCATGCTATACAACAATAATCCAAACGTGAGCGTACTAAAGATTCATAAAGATTTGTTAAAACAGATTTTGGACAGTCAACAAATTTCCTCCGTATAATACCAACAAGCCTATTGCACTTCACATGCAATTCAGAACAATGATCATTCCAATTTAAATATTTATCATAAGACCTAAATATTTCTCTGACATTGTTTTTTGTAACTCCTGACCACCAATAGTATATGCGTAAGCTATATCGTGAAGCTTCCGAGACGTCGTCATGATCTTTCATTTAGATAAATTAAAATCGAGCATCCATGTCTTAGATCACTGATTTAAAACTTCCAGATCATTTTGTAAAATTTTACAATCGTCTAAAGTGGAAATACGACGATATAAAATACAATCATCAGCATATAATCTAATGGTAGAGGCGATGTTATTATAGATATATCATTAATAAAACATAGAAATAACGCCGGACCCAAAATTGTACCTTGCGCAACGCCAGATTTAACATCAATCCATGAAGAAGATTCACCATTGATAACAACTCTTTGCGATCTTTTTTGTAAAAAAATCATTATCCAATTTAAATTATTTGATTTCACACCATATAGTTGTAGTTTTGTTCTTAAAAGTTCATGGGACACACTATCGAATGCCCTAGCAAATGTTGAAAAGGGCGTTTGCAGACTATTCTTTCTAAATCTTACATGTATACTTAACAGACGTTAAATATATTGGCCGGTAATTGCTAGCGTCTTCTTTGTTGCCTTTTTTATATATAGGACAAACATTTGCTCTGAGCCAGTCTTCTGGTAAAATTCCGGATGACAAAGACATGTTAAAAAGTTTAGAAAGAGAAGGCGTTAATTGGTCTGCACCTTCCTTTAAAAAACGTGGAGATATTTCATCCGGTCCCTGTCCTTTTGAAACGTCTATACTTTTCAACAAGTTTAAAACCTCAGTATCTGGACATTGAATATCCTTCATAATATGTGCTTCATTGCTATATCCAGGTATTGAGAGGCTTACGTGATCTTTAAAAGCTTGATTAAATTGTACATTGAAAGCATCGGCTTTTTGTTGATTTTCTGTTATATATATACGTGACATCGGCACTGAAAGAGTTGAACAGTGTAATAATTTGGACCAAATAACATTATATTTAGCTCGTATAAAAAACACCATACCAGTTTTCCAGACAATTAAGCAATATATAAGGAAATATTAAGCAAAATGAGAGGCAATTTAGCATACTTGCGAACAAAACTGACAAATTTGAGTTTAAAATGGATAAATTTTGAGAGAATTTTCATTGTTTAGTATGATTTTTATTGCAATTCCCGAACCAATTCTCATTCACTATGTTGCTATATGGTGGTATCGTTCATTATGCTTGTTTTGTGTTTAAAGCATAACCTGTTTAGTTGTAAATTTCACTATGCTATTACTTTCAACTATGCTGTTCAGAAAACGCTTATAACTGTTGAGGTGTTGTGGTCTAGTGGATAAGTCCCCGGACTGTGAACCACAAGGCACGGGGTTCAAATGCCTGGCCCAACACTAGTGTTCTTTGGCAAGACATTAACCTGAATTTGCCACACTCGACCCAGGTGAGTTAAATGGGTGGGTACCTGACAGGAATCAATTCCTTGAAATGCTAGAGTGCAGCCATGCTAAAGCCAAGGTAATAATTGTGAGTGTGAGTGCCAGGAGTGTCAAGTCTGACAGACATGTGCGCTATAAAAGAACCCATTATTACGTGGAGAAGGTTTAAGGTTCACCATGTGTGTTGGTAGGAGGAAAGGGAAAAGGAAATTAGAAATGGATAGACGAGAAAAGATGACAAGAGAGAAGAGAAGAAATATTCTTTCGTGACAATGGGTGAAGTCCTGAAAAGGACTGTAGACCAGATGAGATGAGATGAGAAGACTTGGTTGATGATCGATGGATGAGCAGCGATGGATTGAGTAGCGAAGGTTTGAGTAGATGAGGCTTGAGTAGGAGGTTACTCGACGTTTCGGACAGGTTGACTGTCCGTCATCAGGAGTGAAGTGTGCTGTGTGTGTGTGTGTGTGTGTGTAATTGGGTTTTTACAGACGTGTATCAATCAGATATGATTATTTACGTCTGGGACCGACCTTTAACGTCACCATCCGAAAGACGGCTAGACGAGCGGCGGGGTTTTATGGAGTGTGTGCGGACGTCGGAGGAATCGGCGGCCGGTGGTGTGGGCGGGTTGCTGTCGGTGGTGGCGCTATTATGTCCGAGAGTTGAGTGGACGTGAGTGCGGACGTCGGATGGATTGGTAGCGGGGGGCTGGCGGAGTGAAGTCCTTTGTGTGTTTGCTGGTCGAGGGCGGAGATTGTACCGGGTTTGAGTAGGTGGGACGGCGAGCTGTGGTGTCGGGGGTGCGTCGGCCTGAGGATTGGGTGGGATGGCGTTGGTAGTCGGCGGGTCGGCGTGCTGGATGGTCGGCTGGTCGGCGGGTTGAGTGGGCTGTGAGTCGGTGGGTTTGGTGGGCGGCGATTCAGTGGATTGAGTTGTCAGTGGTGCTGGTTGTGTGGATTGGGTTTGGTGTTGGTTGGTGCCCCTATGAAGGATGGGGTGCCAGATGTGGTTAAGATGAAGTCCTGTGTCCTGTGGTACTGTGTCGTGGCGTTGAATCTCGATGGCCTCCCTCACTCGTCTGGTGTGCCAGTGCTTGATGTTGGTGATTAGAGTGCTGTGTGCCCAGTCGATGTGGTGATCTTCTTGTTGTGCGTGTTTGACTATTGCAGATTTGTCCCAGTCGCTAAGTCGGTGGCAGGCCTTGTGTTCCTTAAGTCTTGTGTTGAAGTCTCGTCCTGTCTCTCCGATGTAGACTTTGCCGCAGTCGCAGGGAATCTTGTATACACCGGGTTGTTTGTTGGTAGGGGTCTTGTCCTTGTGTGAGTGCAAGATGGAGTGAAGTTTCTTGGAGGATCGGTGTCGGACTTTGAAGTTGGCCTGAGTAAGTATGCGGTGTAGTTGGTGGGATGTCTTGCCGAGGTACGGGAGAACAACTGTGGTGGGTTGGTTTCCGGTGGATTGGTCGTTGGTGGCGGCGTATGTGGGTTGGTGATGAGGTCGGTGGGTGGAGATCTTCTTCCTAGGGTATTGGTTGATGGAGGTGAGTGCATTGGTGATGTGAGTGAGTTCTTGTTGAAGATGGGTGGTGGAAGGAGCGGTTGTTGAGGTATCCCATTGTTATTATCATTATTGACATTCATTATGTATCCAATTATCTTTTTCAGATATTGATCTAAGGTAACAAAATGGCCTATCGGCAGGTCAAAAAGAAATGTATAAGAAAAAATCATATCGATAATGTTAAATTACGATTTTGAAGAACTTGTTTTAAAGTGTGTACTTTTTTTGACACGCACTTATGTCAACATTTACGTAATAATCCCTGTATTGATATTTCACTTACCTGTTTCTTTCACTGATTCATGATTTGGAGAATATATCAGTTTGACTCGTAATATTTGATTCTTTACTACGTACACACTGTTTGTGAAATTTTGTATATGTTTTGAAAATAGACTGGGGGACTTTGATCACCTGAAAATGGCGTAAAGAGCGTATTAAAAGAGGAAAACAAATATGGTCTGTATCAGTATAAGAGGAAAAAGGTCACCAACTTGAAGATTTGCTTGTGACAAACGATTCATCTGGGGAGCGTTTCATCAAGGGTTTTGTCAGCGATTTTTACTGACAAATTTGCTCTCAGCCAATCAGATGCAATGATTTCAGTAGCTTATAACAGTTGTCAGTAAAAATCACTGACAAAACGCTTGATGAAATGCTCCCCTGTACTTCGTACAAAGGGGAAAAACATGTAGTGTCTCGAGCAATACCTTATCTTAGTCATTATGACAATGATAACATCTTCATGAATGTTTTGCAGAGTATCATTTTTCCCTTTGTGAACTTTTACTCAGGTTTATACCAAGATTTATTTAAAAATAAGTTGAGTTTATATTCAAAACAAATTTATGATGGGGAGAGAAGTGATGTGAAGATGGAAGGAACAAACTATGATATTAGCGATCACTGTAAAATTTGAACTTTGTTTCACTTATTTTAGATGTCGAACTTCACTCCCCGTGGAAAAGCTGGCTTGGAAGTATATTGCCTGCATGACTATGCTATCTGTGGCTGATCCAGAAGGTGCACTTGGTGTACGTGCCCCTCCCCGAACCCGAAACTGCTATACGCATGTATGATCGGATACACCGGCCAAATGTGATACCCCCTTGTTTTTGTCCTAGTAGTTTGTCAGAGATCTTAGGGATAATTATTATGCCACTAAATAGAGATAACCTTTTTCTTTCTCTTAATGGCTTATCTGAGATTTGTTTAGAGATTGTGTCGGAAAACATTTTTGCCTGTCTTTAGATTTGAGTCACTATACTGTCATCGGCTGCAGCAAGATGTTTTGAAGAATCGTGATGATCATCATGCTCAACGGGAATTAGCATGTCAACTGGGCAGGTCATAGTCACGATGGTACGCATGGCTCCATATATAAATCTCTTTAATATTTGTGTCGATTGCAGGTTATTTGATACTATGTTAATGCTGGCGTGACTGGTATGCGCAGCTTTTACGAGAACTGTTTCAACATCAGTCGACTACAGTTTACCCTTTATAAGAAAGCCTAAACAAAATGTTAATGGGTAAATGTTTACCTATGTTGGTGAAAAAATGAGAACATGCATAATTGTTGGGTAAGATTAAGTTACCAGACATTGGGTAAATTTTACGCGATTTGGGGTACATTTAATACATTTCATATTGGATGATATCTTACCCAACATATTTGCATGTTGCATTTTCTCTTTGAATCCGATATTGTATACAATTTTACTCAAATATTTCAGAATGCACATAAAGTCGTCGCATTATTTACTAACGGTGATTAAAGAAGTGCGCTCGTGCCATTTTGGGTATAAAGGTATAAGGTTGTCATGATGTAGCCGCATGATTCCTGATCCTTCTCAAGGTATATTTACAAGCACACCACGTTATTGCTTTCTGGTATAATTATCACTTGGATCAACAACACATCCAGAGTTATCTACTCAATATCGTGGATGGACCCTTCAAGCACTATCCGTTTTTAAACTAAAAAAACCCAATCGTAGGGTTAGGGATAGAGGTTACCTGTAAATTGGAAACAGGTACCGTGTGAGGTCGCATACGGTCACTGGGCCAGCGACTCACTTTGATATACTATTCGACGCATGTTTACACAAACACTCCATGACAAGGATAGCTTTATTCTCTCTTCCATAATGCCTGGATGTATCAGTTTTAATCTTAAAATTTTAAAAGGAGTAGCCTATATTTGATCTATGTATCTTATCTAGCTTCGTACTTGCTACAGAGTACCACTCTAAACAGTGATGATGATCTTTGGCTCCCCTTCAGGGGCCGCGGAGCGTTTTTAAAAGGGGAGGGGGTGGGAGGGGCTGATTTGATTCACTCACTAATGAAATTTTTCGAACCTCTTTCCCAAGATTTTACGAAACGTGCCTACTCAAAAAAGTGGAGGGAGGGGGTGGTGGGTCCCCCCAGTTCCGCAGCCCATGCCCTTGTCTCATTTGCTACTGAATTATCACTTCAAATATTTGGAAAGCAATAAACCTTTTGATGGTGACAAACAAATATTGGTATATCGTGGAGAAAAATAAAACGAAGATAGTAAGCGATTCATTCTTAGTATTCATGCAAGGATTGGACGAAATAACCGCATCCCACTTCATGTCAAAACATCTGGTTGGTCATTAGGAATCATTCTCCTGCCCATAAAATGCATAAACTTTAGTTACATTGTTATTCATGAACTCTATGAACTAAAACATTCGAAGAACAACATTAAAGGAGGAATACTCAGTTTCATTAAAATAAATCGCATCATGCATCACGTTCAAAACAGCCCATCCCGATTAGTGCATTAGGCTTTACACATGCGGCACAAC
The DNA here is from genome assembly GCA_025617745.1 of Heliocidaris erythrogramma. Classification (NCBI taxonomy): domain Eukaryota; kingdom Metazoa; phylum Echinodermata; class Echinoidea; order Camarodonta; family Echinometridae; genus Heliocidaris; species Heliocidaris erythrogramma. The sequence continues at coordinate 56,593,064 of CM046853.1, forward strand.
TGACCCTGTGGTTATAAATTCCTCTTGGAAACAACCTATTTCTTCTAGTTGAAAATGGTTATGCTTAATCATGATCCATTACTATATTTATAAATGGCAAAAATGCAGAATACCATACGAGGAATATTTCCTTACAATATTTCATGCCATGGGATACAATAAGCCACTTCGGAGATGCAATCTGAGCATGAGCAGATAAAGGTCATCTGTACCAAATTCTAAAACCCACTGACACTAATATTCGATATGTGCTCATGAATGTCATGTAATCATTATTCAATTATGCAGTAATGGTGCATTCCATGATATCCAGGTGGAAGTATTCTGTTTAAAGGGGGAAACAAAAGCTATTCATAAGGCACCTCTATCACTCCCAGAGTTATTTTTCTGAAGTGCACATAAAGGGACCCTCCATGTCTAAAATATCTGTGGATATTTGGGGTCATTTGTACCATGCGCTAACCCCGAACTGGCTTATTAATTAGAACAACAACAACACTAACAAAAACAACAACAAAAAGCAACATTATCATAAAACATGAATGACGTAGGCCAGTGTTCCTCCCTCCCCTCCCTCGACGAATGGACCTGAGCTATATGCCATTGTTATAACAAACATACATGAGGTCGTTATTTCAGTTCTAAAAACAGACCTGTAAACAATTTGAAGAAACGATTACTGCTATTAAAGAAAAGACAACACGGCGGTGGTAAAAATGATCACGAGTGATATAAGATTACGGTTATCACATGCCTTTTATATAACGGCCAAACAGGGACTATTCCAAAAATCACGTCATGCTCAAAGATTGCTTAAAGTTATTTCCGTCTTTGCTATTCTATCGTCAAGGGGTTTTCTGTTATTTTCTTTGGTTATTTTTGTTTCGGATTATTCATCTATTCAGGACGTGGTTTAGTCTTTTTGTTTCACAGGGTCGTGTTTCTACCTTATCTAGAAATGCACAACCGTTGCTTACTGTTTGAATTTCTTCCCTTTTTAAAGGACATGGCCCTGATGTATACGGAGTACGTGGCGCGGGGATCTTATTCGAATCCCCATTTACTTTTCAGACAAGTCACCCAACCTCCCCTCCCCAATCCCGATGGGTATGAAGTAGATAATTCGTCCAGAAGATTTGTCGATGCGAGTAGAAGTGTAAACCTTGAAGAGCATTGGTCATCCCCCGGTTACTATAAAGCCATTAATTTTGTATCATTATTATACCTTATGCTTGTCCACTGCATTTACCACCACCATCAACAACAACAACAACAACCCACCTCTGTGCTTCGTATTTTACTCCGACGACATTATTTGTTCTGGACTTTATTTCGTCAAAGATTCAAGGTATACGGTTCAAGGTAATTGGATTTTAAGTTGGGATTAGGGTTAGTATAGTGTTTGGTGAGAGTTAGGAATTCGGCTAGCGTATAGGATATTCAGTGACCACGGAGTAATTGTCGCCGGAGCGTGCGTCCCACAACCCCATCCTACCCCACCCCCTCCCCCCATCCAGGATCGAAACCCCTAGGAGGCGATGAAAAGGCCATTGCTATAACAGGTCACTGATTGACAGTGACGATCTCTGAGCTGGAGCTCATTCCATATCGGTCACCATCATCGTAATCATACACACATGCATCATATTTGGCAGGGAAACACTTCCCATGTCCTTGTTACGCTCATGATACATGTACCACTAATGACAGAACCAAATAAAAGAGCAGTGATCAGTTGCCGTTTTTGGTTTGCATTGTCGGAAAATATGATTATCAAATTCCCTTTATATTAATCCATGAATATTAAAATACATTATTGTGAAGTGAGACATAATCTACATGTAAATCTGCATATGCTTAATTTTGATCATCATCTCAATTTCTTAGGTCAGTTGTTAACAATATAATCATTGTCAGGTTGATTCATTTCATATCTCTGACACACTTTTTCTCAAAGTTATCAAAAGAATGTTCGATAGATAACAAAATTATTCAAGTTCAAGTCTTTTATACGAAAAATCATATGTTGTAATGAACCCGTAACAACTTTGGGCGAATTTAAAGCTGCATTTACCACCCATTTACCTGTATATAAAAAACACCCCGGAACATTATTCAGGATGGCCCAGAAAGAACGCAACACCTGAGATCTGCAATTTCAACATCATTAACACAGTATCATCAGTTTTTGCTTTATTTGGTAGAATTTTTTTTTCATGTAAAATGACACCATCATGCTTGAAGCAACATTTTGAGCATGACAGCTTCCCATACAATCAGCTGTGTTGACAAACGCTGCTCTCGCTTTGAAAACAAAGAAAACATGAATGAAACTGTGTTTGTATGGGAAACCGTCATGCGCAAATTTCTCGCTGCTTTAAGCATGACAACAGTTGCAAAAGTAGCCAATTTTGAAAAGGGCATTGAATAAAAGAAATAGTTCTGGCATCAAACACCTTATCCAAAATCGATCATTGATGTCGTTTTACTTGGGAAAGAATGTTCAACCCAATAAAACAAAATTTGATGATGTTGTGTCAATTGTCATGGGCCACGGAACCGGGGGGGGGGGGGGGGGGCTGCAGCCCTTTTCGTCTTTTAGTAGACACGTTTATAAAATCTCGGGAAAAAGGTTCGAAAATTGTCATTAATGAGTGAAATCAAATCAGCCCCCCCTACACTTTCAAAAACGCTCCGCTGCCCCTGATGATGTCGTTGAAATTGCAAATATCAGGTGTTCCATTCATTATGGGCCACCCTATATAACGTCAGTATGAAGGTTGAAAAGAAGCCTTACCATAACTAGGCAAGGGTGAGGGATGATGCATTTTTAATGTGCAGTCATCATTTCTTGGCACTCTTTTTGCATAGCAATTATAATCTTACTGTTGAATCAACATCACCATGATTTCTGCCCGCTGGAACTAAGCACAAGATACGGCCGGTACCCTAATTTGAATTCTTTGGGTCTGCACTTGACATAAAAAGACCCCAGCTGTTAATATCTAGTCATCATTTTTATTACTTTTTTTTCTTTTGTATTACTGACACATGTCTGATATGCCGAGAAACATTCATAAATAGTAGGCTTTAGCTGAGGGATTGCCGTATTTGGGTCTCAAGCTCACTGAGGAAGTTTTGGATGCGATGAAATGCAACCCTCGATGGGCGGGGGCGAGAAAACAAAACAAATTAGAACCCGACCTAGAAACTGTACGATCGTACAAACAAACTGCAACATAGTACGCAATCTTTCTTGCTTCCTTGAAAGTGTTGTAAGTTCAACCAATGTCAAGAAAGGCGTACTTCCGCCGGTGCACTATACCATCTGGACTCTCAATTTTGATCGTGTCTATATAGGCCTACGCTACTCTGTGCCGTATTTAGACAGATGTCTCTCTACAGAGGGTATTTGGTGCCCATTATAATTATTATAGACAAGCTATACTGTTGAAATTATTATGCTGTTAAGAAGTACTGCATAGGCAGCTGCAGAAGGCCTAAAACGGTCGCATGCTAGGGGAGCAAGCATTTTTACAGGGACCCCCCCCCCCCCAAAAAAAAAAAAAAAAAACACACACAAAAACACAACAACAACAACAACAAACAAACAGTTCTAGGCCTTATAACTGTTTGCTAAAATTCAATTTGGCTTATGATCAAAAGTTCATTTTCGCCCCAAAGAGGAAATATTCAATACGCAGAGAAGGAAGTCGCTAATTTTTGAAGGTTAGTGGTCTTGGTCATCGCGTGCTATCAAAGGAAACTGAGTAAATTGATGATATTTTCCGCGTAAAAAAATATGACGAAATTTGCGATTGATCCCATGTGTCTCTTATCTGTAGACCCCTCATTTGTTGCTGTTTTGTTTTACTCTCCGTCAACGTAACCATTGTGATTTTAGGACCATGACCGCGTGAGCAGCCTACACGCAAGCGAGTACTTTTTTTCCCTTCATATTTTTACTCTGGAAAACACCGACATCGATCCTTGCATCTATTGGTAAAAATAAATAATCGAATGGCGTAATCTCGAAGAGACAGCATTAACATATGAACGAAGAATTGTATTATGAAGTTTCAAATTAAGAATGAAAAACGGGAAATGTTACTGTTACTGTTAACACAAAATATTATTGTTACAAATATCTTTAAAAAAAAAATAAACACAAGTGGTCACATAATAGGATTAGCATTCTGATTTCATTGTATTTCTCTTACTTGCGGTCTTACTTGATGTACATTGTGAGTCAATAAAAAGAAAACCCAGGGGGTGTTTCATAAAGCTGTTCATAAGTTACGCACAACTTTACGCACGACTGGTGATCAGTTCTTGTGCTAAATGATTGAGAATCTGATTAGTATAGCACCCAAGAACATGTTCCAGTCGTTCGTAAAGTCATTCGTAACTTTACGAACAGCTTTATGAAACACCCCCCAGGTCCAATACTGAATATCGGTGCAAAGAGTAAATATCTATTTAATCAAAGATATTCACATAGTAGCCTATAATGTTTTGTTTAATTTGACACCTTGATCAATGAACTCTGAGCGTGGACTGCCGAACAGTAGCATTTTTCCTGATTCATGTCAGATTTACCTCTGCCCAAGTTTTGAGTGAAATTGATGGTCGTTGAATTGTCTCCATTCCCATATAATGAAAGTAACTCCTAAAAACCATGCAGCCAAACGTGATTCTGACATGCTTTTAAAAATGGCCGATGCTCAGGTTATTATAACTCAGGTTATTATAACTTTTTACTTCACATAATTTGGGGGTGACAAGGTATTGAGCGGATGTTTAAGAGTGGTTCTGTTTCCCATGTTAGCACTGCTCGGTAATAATTGGCCCTGGCTGGATACTTATGAATCATTTTAATATACTCTTACCCCTGTCACGGTAAGCTTTATGTTTAGAGCAGAAAGGGGCCTGTAGAAGGGAAGTACAACAATTTTTATTATCCTGTTGAACGTTGCATGTTTGCCCCTTCCCATGCGTGCCTAAATAAATTGAAAATAATTGGTGAGAGACTTTACGTGAATTGGGGGGGGGGGGGGGGGGGGGTGGGGGCACAGTTACCCCTGTGCCCTGGATCCGCCAATGTATAAGGATGATTACAATTATCTAATTTATACAAAATAAGCACTATCTAAATACACGGTGGGCCATAAGTACTAGCATCAGTTTTTAAAATCAAGATACTTAAAATACAAAAAAGTACTTTTGACGTATCTATTAACGATAACTGTTTTAGTATGATCCTCAGTTTTGTGGACATAACTGTTCACGTACCATCATATTCTCATGTGTTATCTATTATTATGTATCTATCATTATTTTTGTTGATTATGACCTGTATGTATATTTCCATTTGTAACGCATGTAAACAAAACGAATTTCCTTCTAACTATATATTACCCTTTATATAACTATATTGCTAATTTGATATAGAGTGCAACTACCCGTCTACCGTATACCAAACTGAACTTACCGATTGTTCTTGGTTGTATTCAGTAATATTAGTGCTGTATGCCCACGAAGCAGACACAGATTTGAAGTATTCGACCATGGCCTGCTCGTTGTATTCGTCCAGGAAGATGATAGCAGCTGTCTCATTGTTGTTAGCCATCACTGGAGGGGCGGTCATCGTCATCAATGTCGCCAGCGACATCGCTAACGATAGCCAACTGAAGCCCGACATGGTCGTCAAGAAAAAGGTTCCTGCCGTTGTCGGCTGTCCGATTGAAACTTGTGAGAAATGAAAGCTGTATGTGTAAAAGGAGAGTCAGAACGGGTGAATGAAACCCAGATTTGTGAGGTAGTGAATATTGCAACAGCAGTTTGTATTGGGTGATACCCTGTCCGACTAGGCCTGGAATACGAATGAGCGGAAAATAAGCACCGCGAGTTGAGCAGGTTTGTTTGTGAGTACTTTAATAAGGGGGCGTATCACCCCTGCATGGTTATATACGTTAGGCATGTAACTAGTCTTATCAAGGAGGTACAAAACAGACGTCTTATCATTTGATAACATTGATGGCGTGTACGCTGATAATGGAGTGTCGTTAATTGTCATTAAACTTATAAGTAGCGAGTGTAAGAAAGAGGAATAGACAAACAAAGAGACGGAGCAAGATCGAAAGAAGAAGAAGAGAGAGAGAGAGAGAGAGGAGGGGAGAAGAGCGAATTATACCGAAACATACTGAAAGAAAGGAATAGTAACAAGAAGGATATTATTTGATTTATTTTTGTAACAGAAATATGGTGCCATATACAGCCATGGAAAAAAATATTAGACCAAGAATGTTTACTGAAAGTGTTATATTTGTGGTAAAAAGGAAATTAAATATCATAAAAGCAAGGTACATTTGCTGGAATTTGTTATTCATTCAATGAAATACAAAGAAAAATCATTTTCATTAGTTTGAATGCATATTATAGTACCTTTATTACAGAAGCTTGGTGTAATAATTTTTTCCATGACTGTAAATGCTGTAAATCATCATTATCTTCATAACTTGAGATTTTGGGCACAAAAAGATCCACAAATGAGATGAGACAAATTGTGTCATTGACATTGTTGCTTGTAATGTGATAAATGTATTGTAATTAAATTGTTGGTGGTAAATAAATCAAATCAAATCAAATCAAATCAAATCCACTATTCTGTAAGTGTGTTTAGAGATCATGTCATTAGAGTACGTGAAAATGTTCTTATCATCAAATGGTTATTCGTTGAACAGATAACGTACAATTTTTTTTCATGACGATGTAAAGCTAGAACCGTGCCCGAATGTAAGAAAAATAAAACATGAAAGAGGCCTTATTTTGCCCTATGAATCTGGGACAGGATGGGAAAAGACCAAAATTGGCACGACGTTGGAAACAAGTTTGTTGGACAGTCCTTGGACAATCGACATGTCACATCATTTGAAACCAATTTGTTGGACTGTTGTTGGACAATGACATTGACGTTGACAACGTTGGAAATTAGTTTGTTGGACAGGACACAATGGTACAACGTTGTAAACTAGTTTGTTGGAGAGTTGTTGCACAAGTAACGATGGTACAGCGTTTGAAACAAGTCTGTTGGAGAGTTGTTGCCCATGTAACGATGACAAAACTTTGGAAACTAGTCTGTTGGAGAGTTGTTGGACAGGACACAATGGTATGGCAACGTTGGAAACTAGTGTTGGAGAGTTGTTGCACAAGTAACGATGGTACAGCGTTTGAAACAAGTCTGTTGGAGAGTTGTTGCCCATGTAACGATGACAAAACTTTGGAAACTAGTCTGTTGGAGAGTTGTTGGACAGGACACAATGGTATGGCAACGTTGGAAACTAGTGTTGGAGAGTTGTTGGGCAAGACACAATGGTAAGGCAACGTTGGAAACTAGTGTTGGAGAGTTGTTGGGCAAGACACAATGGTAAGGCAACGTTGGAAACTAGTTTGTTAGAGAGTTGTTGCACAAGTGTCGATGGCACAACGTTGGAAACTAGTTTGTTGGACAGTTGTTGGACTACTGACAGTGGTACAACTTTGGAAACTTGTTTGTTGGACAATAATTGATAACGGCCCAACATTGTGTGATGGACAGTTGTTGGACAATTGACAATGGCACAACGTCGACAACGTTGGACACTAGATTTGTTTTGTTTTCGTTTTTACAGTTGTTGGACAAGTAACGATGGCACAACGTTGAAAACTATTTTGTTGAAAATTAATTGTTGGACAGTTGACAATGGCACAACGTTAGGGGTTAGTTTGTTGGACAATCACCATGGCACACCATTGGAACTTGTTTGTTGGACAGTTGTTGCACAATAATATTGACAATGGCACAACGTTGGAAGTTAGTTTGTTGGACAGTTGTTGAACACGTTATGGCGCAACGTTGGAGACTAGTTTTTTGACATTTTGTTAGACAATTGGCAATGGCACAAAGTTGGAAACAAATTTGCTGAACAGTTGTTGACAACTAACAAGGCATGCACAAATTTGGAAATCTATCTCCTTGTGTAGGATTTCCTGTCCACTTCAATAGACCTGTTTACTAAGTGATTCAAATTTTATGCATACTTTTGAAACAAAGGTTGTTCTTGACAACCTGAAAGCTTGCCAGAGGCTTGTCAGACATAGCAACAAGTAATGTATGCAAACTGGATTCCAAGTATTGTAGTTCATTCATTAATAACAGGTTAATGGAATACCTCGTTACTAGGTCCCCAGGAAAGAAACACCCATAAATTTGAATCACTTAGTAAACAGGTCTATTTCATCCTATATGAATTCAGGATCATGCAAATGTAAAAGTAATGTTATCGTTAATATATCATTTAAGTTATTGGTTATGCTTAGGTCAGACGGACAGATACGCGCGATACGCATGTCTGCGGATGTGCATCCGTAAAAATCCGTAGAAATCCGCAGCAATCCGTATCATGCGTATCATCCGTAAGTGCATCCGTAAAAATCCGTGGGAGTGCGCAGGAATCGAGGTCTTCCGCGAAAAAGTTTTGAAAATCTCAAAATTATTTTAAATTTCCCGCGCAAGGTCTTTTGCGCAGAATTTAGGTAGAATTTGCGTATTGTTCCGTATCATGCGTATTGATCCGTATCTTTGCGTATTTTTGCGTAAAACGTCCGTATCCATCCGTAACCTAATCCGCAGGATCCGCAGACATACGCAGATCCGCAGCGTGAATTTTGAAAATCTGTAGTAGTAGTAGTAGTAGTGTTCTCTCCAAAGATCGAATCGCAACTGAAGTGATGCTCCACAAGCCGCGGTATATATGCGGATGTTGCGGACGAGGAGAAAGCCGACATCCGTGTGCGTATGCGTATCGTGCGCAGGACTTCCGTATCTTCCGCAGAACATCCGTATCTAGTCCGCATCTTGCGCAGAATTTAAGTGACACTAGCGTGGCACATCCGCCAAAGGGGTGTCTTCCGCAGAACATCCGCAGGATTTGCGTATTTCATGCGTATTGCATCCGTATCTCATGCGTATCTACCGTGGTTTTTTGGCTTTTTGCGCAGATTTTCAACAATTTCTGCGGGTGAAATTATTTTTTTTTACGGATGCATCCGCATACATCCGTACATGTCCGTCTGACCTAAGCATTATCTGGACCATTTCAGTCGTGTGCCCCAGACTTTACGCGTGTCTTTGTGAGGTTCATAATTCAGAAGGTTCATAATTCCGAAAATGAAAAAGGGTTCATATTTCCGAAGGTTCGTAATTCCGAATAATTATGTAGGGCTCTATTGTATTTTCGGAATTACGAAGCTTAGGAATTATGAACCCTTTTGCATTTTCGGAATTATGAACCCTATGTCATTTTCGGAATTATGAACCCTATGTAATTTTCGGAATTATGAACCCTTTTTTAATTTTCGGAATTACGAACCCTATCGGAATTACGAACCTTCGGAATAACGAAACTTCGGAGTAATGCATCAAATTTTTCTGAATTACGAACCCTATTTCATTTTCGGAATTATGAACCCCTATGGGAAATTTACGTTTCGGAATTATACACCTACGGAATTATTCGGAAAAACGAGTACACCCCTGGAGACGTGGCTCCGTGCACCTGTTTCGGATGGTTGTGTTTCGGTGGCCAAAGGGCGGATTCAGTGCATGCATAACCCCAATCCTAACCCTAATCCCAATCTGCACATTGTTCTGAACAAAAAAGAAAGCAAATCACGACCTTGACCATTACCTTTGATCTATCGAGACATGGACGTACGGTGGAGCAAATGTCGCAGGAGCAAATGTCCTGTCATCCTTTAGGGAGGGGAGAGGGGGAGCAAAATGAAAATAAATGATTATTTCTGTTTTTCCAGGGGAATTATTTACCCGTGGGACAATCCTATTATAGAAGGGGCAGGGGGATGGAAGATTTTATTTGTCTTTCAGGCATTTCTTTTCCAACAGGAATCCCGCCGGGCCATTACAAAGAAAACAAACAAACAAACAAAAATCAACAACACACAAACCAAACTATGGGCCGCTTTGGCAATGTGCCCTGAATCCACATTTGCTTATAAATGTAGGAAACAAATTTTGTTTGGTTATTGTTGCTCTTCTTCTTCTTTCTTTCTTTAGGGGGGGGGGGGGTGTAGTCAATAATATGGCTTGAATGGATATATTAGGGGAGTGGCCTTCCATTAGATTTTAAGTCATTGTTGTGAATATCAAAGTCGATTTTGTTACATTTTGCTTAGCCTGTCCTACACTCACTGATCTCTACGGGGAAAAAAATATCCGTAGCATGATAATTATCAGTTGGTTGGTTGGTTCTTTTTTTTTTCTTTGCAGAAACATCTTTATTAGATACTGCTCTTGACTTTGCAATATACATTATAACAAAACATATACATACACATAATATAAACAATAGAATAAACAAACAATATAATTCTGATTATACAGGACATAGTGACAAAATATGTTTACAGCAAAACAATATTTTTTCCATCTGTTATCAAATAATATAAAATTATTTTTAATACAAATGTAATGTTCAAGAGAGCGATAATATCTTAACATGCATTTAAAAGAGTTGATTGATAATACGTTATTTTTGCATTTGCTGGAAAATATATAGTATTTGGCATATAAAATAATGAAATTAAATTAAATTCCTGCACTTCCATAAAATCCAAACAAGAGGTTGATTTTACTCAAGGTAACTTTGTCGTCCAAAATAAAATGTTGGACGTCCATAATAAACCTTATCATTATCATTTCGGAAGCAGGTGGGTGTGTTGCCGGCTTCTTCTTGGTTGGTTCTTGGTATGATGGCGCTCCTCAATCTCTTCAGATTATTCGCGCTAGTCACTTTTGTAGGTTTGGCGTAGGCTTTGGAAAGCCCACGAGCGACTTTTTTGTTTTTTTGTTTGTTTTGTTTGGTGAAAATGGTGTTATCAATGGTAATCATTAGTATGGTAAAATGTTAGTATCCCATCTCCTATAAAGTTAAAAAGCTGTCGATCGTGATTATTCGTAATTATTCGCTACAATATCAAGATACGCAAGCAATCAATCGGGAATAACATAGGGGGAGTTAATTCCAGTTGTTCATGGAAAAAAACCGCAAATATGTCTCTTTACCAAATTGCTTCAAGATCAGATATGTAAGAGGATCAATGATAGCTTAAAAGGCTATCTAAAACGATTGGTATCATAATACATAACCCAATAATTCACGAGTGAAAATTGGGTTAGACATCGATAATTGTTTCAGATTAGGATTTTTCGATTTAATCCTTTCTTTTAAGAGACGTATTACTTTATCGTATTTTGAACAATATAAAAATAAAATGTTCAACCGTCTCAGTGTACGGTTGATTGGTTGGTTCCATTGAGTTAACTCTGTGGTTGGTTCATGGTATGATGGCGCTCCTCAATCTCTTCAGATTATTCGCGCCAGTCACTTTCGTAGGTTTGGCGTAGGCTTCGGAAAGCCCACGAGCGTTTGTTTGTTTGAATCATGGTGTTATTCATTTTTTAAAAGTAGTATTTATTGATTCATTCAGTTCAATCATACAAAATATAGTATATCTCAACATTAACATTAAAAATATAAGTCTAATCATGAACCTTGTAAAGTCATAACACATAATATAACTTCATAAAACATATATTATCATATTGCTAATATAACCTACACTCTAAAAACTAAAGTGTTAAATCACCATCTCAAAGGGCCGAGGAGTGACCACTTTTTCAAAATGGCAGATTAACTCTTTTAACCTGCTGGATTCAGCCTTTATTGTGTTGCATCCAGCATGTTAAAAGTGTTAATCTACTATGTTGAAAAGGTGGTCACTCCTCAGCCCTTTTAAATGGTGATTTAACACTTTAATTTTTAGAGTGTAATATTTGAATATTCAACAATTTATATCACCCTGAATGAATCGGAGATTGATTTGGCCATGCTAACCCCGCTCCCGCCCCCCTAAAAATGTCACAAGACAGACAACGAACAAATAAACATAATTAGAATAGCTACTCCCACACACCCACACACACACGCACCTGCAAAGGAAAAAAAAAGAAAAAAGGGCAGTCTACAGCGGCGAAGATCAATCAAGCCCTAGAATGCGCGAACCCGGCGGCCCCCTCCCATCATCTTTCTGGTTTTGATTAGTGCATAATACTTTTAGATGTTCCCATTTTTTATAGTGTCGTGTTAATGTGTTTCGCTCGAATGCATTCTTCTTTTCTTCTTCTTTACTCTTAAGTAGCTTTTCTCGTATCTCTTCAGCAATCGGTGGCTTATTTTTTCCTCTCCCAAGGTATATTAAATATTTAATTAGTAAAACAATATGATTAAGTAATTGTCTATTTCAGCTCTCTCATCTACCCCAATATGGATTTCCTTCCAGCTTAATTCTTTAAGAATTGGAAGATTAAACAGAACACTGCATAATTTCCACAATGTCCCTACTGTCTCACAATCCAAAAATATATGTTTATATGTTTCCTCATCTTTACCGCAAAAAGAACATTTATTACTTGCTATAAATTGAAGCCTGTGTAAATGATGATTTACAAATTAATGTTATATAGTAATTTAAATTGAAATTCTCTCAATTTGTTGTCCAAGGACAACAAATCTAGGACGATAAAAGACTTTTTCAATTTCTTTAATCGACACATTTATGATGATTCTAAACTGTGAAAACTAATTGGAATGTCGGCCATCTTATTAATACAAGCCCTATACAAATTCTTCGAACATACTGATTCAAATTGGAAAACTTTTTTACAGAACATAAATTCAATTTTTAACCCATCAACTAAAGTATGCCCTTTAAATTCACTTAAATTCACTTCTTCATCTAGTCCCATATATCTGAAATAAGTGTCTGACTTAAGTGCACCTTCTTCATCTGTAATGTGATGCAATTTAAATGTATTTTTAAGGAAAAGACTTTCACGAAAATATGGTTTTCCTTTCTTCTGAATATATCTGTTGTTAAAGAAAATTTCGTTTCTTTTATTACTTATATCCTTTATAATAAACACATTCATATCAAACCAAATACTAAGCATTTCCTGATAATATTTGGGTAACTTTACATTGATCATATCAGGCGAAAGGTTGCAATAAACAATTTAATTACCACCGAATGGTCTGAGGAGAAATTTAAAGTATTTTTTCCATGTTACATTCTGATCTCCAGTTACGAGTCTTTTGATCCATATTACCCTCTGTACCATAACAAAAAGTTTAAATTTAAGCATATTTAGCCCCCCTTGTTTGTAATCAAGATATAAGGTGCTTCTTTTTATTTTGTCCCTCCCTCGCCATAAAAAATCGAAACAGATATCATCGATTTCTTTGAAAACCCGTTGAGGCACCGGAGTCACAGAGCTAACATAAATTAATTTTGAGTACGCATATGTTTTTAACAAATGGATCTTTCCAATCAAAGTGAGATCCCTTTGTTTCCACCAATTTAGTAACTTTTTAATTTTACTCAAGATCTTTTTATAATTCATTTCTTCTGCAACATCAGGATCTAATGAAAAATATATGCCTAATAAGTTTTAACTACATGTATATCAACTTCCTTCCCAAAGGGAAGGTCATCATGGCACATCGATCTCTAGTAAGATGCGCATGCCTGCGCTGCATCATCAACGCAGATGGCAGTATTGTACTCTTCTGGAAATCACAGTCGAGACTGAACCAAGACAATTAGACAAAGTTAGAGAGCACAAATACTATTTTTAACAATCTTTTATGAATTTGCGATAATTTTCGTACCTGAATGTACAGTGATGATGGATACACAACTGTTGTTAATGGCAGATGTTGGACAGTTTGAGCGTGACGATACCGGGGTAAGTTATAAATCCAGTGACATATAAACAGACCCGCGAAGGGTCCCATTCAATAAAAATCGTGTTGCCTGTTGCCGGTACTAGGCTACTGCACTGGTTCCAGACTGTTTTCACTCATAGCCACATCAGCAAGCAATGGTCATATTGACCATTAGAATCATATACATGTGTGTATACTGGGTATTGGGGATACAGATGTAATTTTGTTTGAAATGGAGGTTTTTGTGGGCAAACTGATACTTAAGTATCATTCTTTAGATTTTAAGTTATCACTATCAGTTCGTTAAAAATGTGGAAAGTTATAAAAACCACTCATAGGTACATTCCTATACTTCGTGTGTATAATGTAGGCAGTCATACACCTCATCTTTTTAAAACACCACTGCACAAAAGTCACCAATATTCACTCAAAATCGGCATTTAATTTTCAAAAACCGACCCCATAATATCCAAGAAATACAATAAATTCAACTCACCAATGTTGGAAAAGATATTTACAAAAATGAAATCCGCAATTTACTGTTGATTCTCGCGAAACGAGCTATCGGAGTCATTGTGTACATTTCCTGGTCGCCGCGGGCGCTGACATCTCCCCAAAAGAGTTTTGTCCTCAAAAATTCGGTCCCTATGGCGTACACGGAAAAGTTCCGATTTTCTGTGTGCGCGATCGTAAAGATCGATGTGCCCTTGCGATCCCGAGTTTCTTCGTGGACAAAAATTATATTGGCCGATTTTAGTCTAAGACATCGGCAGTTTGTAAACAACACGCGATCGCGAAACAAATCGGCGGGGATTTCTCCGGTTTTGGACAAGATTTTGACTTTGGATTTTGCTGTAAATATCAAAAGTTCTTCCTAACGGCCATTTGAGGTAGGAGTGAGATTTTTAAGGGCTGAATTTGAAAGCAAGTATTTAAAATATTTATCTTATTTTCCCCCCATACCTTTAGTACATGCGACAGAAAATACCAACTATTTTACAGAAATGTACCCGGGAGTGATAAAAACTTACATTTACAACCCTCTTTTTGGTACTTGTTTGTTACCCACACCTCCATACGGATGACGACTGCTCTCAATAATGTTGGGCACTAGTGAGGCCGCTCTACATGGTTACGCACCGTAGATACGTACGCAGAATGTTACGCACACAAGCTATTCTACGAGTCATAGCTGGTCCTTTGAGTGTCATTTTCCAAACTTCTTTGCGGAGAGGTGAAGTTCCATCAGACTGGAAATCAGCGAATGTTAGTGCTGTTTTCAAGAAAGGTGATAGATCGCTGCCATCGAACTATAGACCTATTAGTCTTACATGTATAGTGTGTAAGCTTTTGGAATCAATAATTCGTGATGAGATTCTGGATCATATGACTATAAACAAATTGTTTAGTGTCAAGCAGTATGGTTTCTTGCCTGGTCGTTCAACAATGCTCCAGCTGATAAACGTAGTTGATGAATGGTCTAGCACTCTGGAGGAAAATGTTTCTATTGATGTGATTTATTTAGATTTCATGAAGGCCTTCGATAAGGTGCCCCACCGTCGGCTGCTTGCCAAGATTAGAAGCTATGGCATAAGTGAGTTGGTGGTTAATTGGATTGAAGCATTTCTAGTTGGGAGAAGACAGCGTGTATGTGTGAATGGAGAATATTCCAGTTGGGGTCTTGTTGCAAGTGGAATTCCACAAGGTAGTGTTCTTGGGCCTGTGTTGTTTGTGTTGTATATAAATGATCTACCTGACACGATTTCTGAGAGTAGTGTATATCTATTTGCTGATGACACAAAGATTTTCAAGTCTATAACTGATGAGAATGATTGTATTGCCCTTCAGAGGGATCTTGATAGGCTCAAATGCTGGTCTGACAAATGGCTGCTTAGATTCAACCCTAAGAAATGTAGTGTTCTCACCATTGGTAACCCCAAGTCTGCCCTGGCAAGTCCATATGTGTATAATATGACCAGTGATAATTCGCAAAGTGCCCTCAAGCAAGTGTCATCTGAGAGAGATTTGGGAGTGGTGATTGATGATAAGCTAAACTTTGAAGAACATTTACATACAAAGATCAATAAGGCAAACAGACTAATGAATTTAATCAGACGAACCTTTGTTTATTTAGATAAGGATAATTTTTCACTCTTGTACAAATCGCTTGTTCGTCCCCAAATAGAGTACGCTCATGCTGTGTGGAGCCCCCACCTTAAGAAACATATACATGCTTTGGAAAATGTCCAAAGAAGAGCAACTAGATTAGTCCCAGAGTTAAAGGGCTGCCTTATGCACAAAGACTGAGGAAGTTGAATATCCCTACCTTAGCTTACAGGAGGGCTCGAGGCGATATGATTGAAACATACAAGATTTTTAATAAATACGATTCTGATGTAACCCCAAATCTTGAATTACAATCCAGAGATCAGACAAGAGGACATAGTAGAAAATTGTTTATTCCTAGGACCAAAACTCAGAGATACAAAAATTCTTTCTATGTACGAATACGTAAACCATGGAATAATCTTTCCAACGACACCATTACTGCCCCAAGTGTGCACAGTTTTGAAGTAGCTTTGGATAGGTGCTGGAAAAATGAGCCCATTAAGTACGATTACGAATCGCCTGCACCAGGAAATGATCCAGCCATCTTGAAGAGGAAAAAGAACTTGGAACTGAATATAGAGGCGTAGTGCCTGCGTTCAGTATCTTCCCTAGGTATCCCTAGGTAAGATATGGAAGGGCCAAACTGACGACGTAAAAAAATAAAAAATATTACGTACGTACGTAGTAATTATTACGTACGTACGTAATATTTTTTATTTTTTACGTCGTCAGTTTGGCCCTTCCAGGTCTTCGTAGGAGATCGACGAACCCATCGCGCCGGTACTACTACGAGCGCTGAGGGCTCCCTTCATCATAATCGTGAAAAATACAAACTGGATGCTGACAGACAGTCTCGATAGCAGTTATCGACAAAAAGGACCCAAAATTTCAGGAAACCCTCTTCAAAGGTCACAAAACAACCTGGTAAGTTTTAATCATCTATTATTCAATATAATTCTTTGGATGTAAGTAAACTGCAATATATGAGATTCAATTAAATATAGCCAAAAATGCACAGTGATGCAGTTTAGGTATGGGATGTGTGTTGGCTGCGTTACTACACAGTCGGCAATGGCGTGTACCTATGAGTGCTCATAGCTACATTCCTATACTTCGTGTGTAGAATCTAGGCAGTCATACGGCTCAACTTTTTCAAACACCACTGCACAAAAGTCACCAACATTCACTCAAAATCGGCATTTAATTTACAAAAACCGACCCCAATATCACTCATAGCCACTCACGGGCACTCACGGGCACTCATAGGTACATTCCTATACTTCGTGTGTATAATGTAGGCAGTCATACACCTCATCTTTTTAAAACACCACTGCACAAAAGTCACCAATATTCACTCAAAATCGGCATTTAATTTTCAAAAACTGACCCCAAAATATCCAAGAAATACAATAAATTCAACTCAACAATGTTGGAAAAGATATTTACAAAAATGAAATCCGCAATTTACTGTTGATTCTCGCGAAACGAGCTATCGGAGTCATTGTGTACATTTCCTGGTCGCCGCGGGCGCTGACATCTCCCCAAAAGAGTTTTGTCCTCAAAAATTCGGTCCCTATGGCGTACACGGAAAAGTTCTGATTTTCTGTGTGCGCGATCGTAAAGATCGATGTGCCCTTGCGATCCCGAGTTTCTTCGTGGACAAAAATTATATTGGCCGATTTTAGTCTAAGACATCGGCAGTATGTAAACAACACGCGATCGCGAAACAAATCGGCGGGGATTTCTCCGGTTTTGGACAAGATTTTGACTTTGGATTTTGCTGAAAATATCAAAAGTTCTTCCTAACGGCCATTTGAGGTAGGAGTGAGATTTTTAAGGGCTGAATTTGAAAGCAAGTATTTAAAATATTTATCTTATTTTTTCCCCCATACCTTTAGTACATGCGACAGAAAATACCAACTATTTTACAGAAATGTACCCGTGAGCACACCACGAATAGTGGTCATATTGACCACTACGAATACAAAATGCAAAAATAGTTTGTATTTTCTGTCGCGTGTAGTAAAGGTATGGGGGGAAAATAAGATAAATATTTTAAATACCTTGCTTTCAAATTCCGCCCTTAAAAATCTCACTCCTACCTCAAATGGCCGTTAGGAAGAACTTTTGATATTTTCAGCAAAATCCAAAGTCAAAATCTTGTCCAAAACCGGAGAAATCCCCGCCGATTTGTTTCGCGATCGCGTGTTGTTTACATACTGCCGATGTCTTAGACTAAAATCGGCCAATATAATTTTTGTCCACGAAGAAACTCGGGATCGCAAGGGCACATCGATCTTTACGATCGCGCACACAGAAAATCAGAACTTTTCCGTGTACGCCATAGGGACCGAATTTTTGAGGACAAAACTCTTTTGGGGAGATGTCAGCGCCCGCGGCGACCAGGAAATGTACACAATGACTCCGATAGCTCGTTTCGCGAGAATCAACAGTAAATTGCGGATTTCATTTTTGTAAATATCTTTTCCAACATTGGTGAGTTGAATTTATTGTATTTCTTGGATATTTTGGGGTCAGTTTTTGAAAATTAAATGCCGATTTTGAGTGAATATTGGTGACTTTTGTGCAGTGGTGTTTTAAAAAGATGAGGTGTATGACTGCCTACATTATACACACGAAGTATAGGAATGTAGCTATGAGTGCTCACGGGTACATTTCTGTAAAATAGTTGGTATTTTCTGTCGCATGTACTGAAGGTATGGGGGAAAAATAAGATAAATATTTTAAATACCTTGCTTTCAAATTCAGCCCTTAAAAATCTCACTCCTACATCAAATGGCCGTTAGGAAGAACTTTTGATATTTTCAGCAAAATCCAAAGTCAAAATCTTGTCCAAAACCGGAGAAATCCCCGCCGATTTGTTTCGCGATCGCGTATTGTTTACATACTGCCGATGTCTTAGACTAAAATCGGCCAATAAATTTTTTGTCCACGAAAAACTCGGGATCGCAAGCGCACATCGATCTTTACGATCGCGCACACAGAAAATCGGGACTTTTCCGTGTACGCCATATAGGGACCGAATTTTTAAGGACAAAACTCTTTTGGGGAGATGTCAGCGCCCGCGGCGACAAGGAAATGTACACAATGACTCCGATAGCTCGTTTCGCGAGAATCGAGAGTAAATTACGGATTTCATTTTTTGAAATATATTTTCCAACATCGGTGAGTTGAATTTATTGTATTTCTTGAATATTTTGGGGTCGGTTTTTGTAAATTAAATGCCGATTTTGAGTGAATGTTGGTGACTTTTGTGCAGTGGTGTTTTAAAAAGTTGAGGTGTATGACTGCCTAAATTATACACACGAAGTATAGGAATGTAGCTATGAGTGCTCATAGATTCTACACACGAAGTATAGGAATGTAGCGATGAGTGCTATTTGGAGTCATTGTGTACATTTCCTGGTCGCTGCGGGTGCTGACATCTCCCCCCCCCAAAAAAATAAATTTTTTTTTTGATGACTAGGAGTGAGATTTTCAAGGGCTGAATTTGAAAGCAAGGTATTTAAAATATTTATCTTATTTTCCCCCCATACCTTTAGTAGTCGCACCCACGGAAGCTAGGTGGCGCTATCGCGCAAGTACACAGATAGTCAATGCGTGATTTGGCCCGCTATGCATGCACACACTTCTGATACCGCCTGTGTTAAGCGAATGACAAGCAAATGAATCTGAGATTTTTTCTTTCTGTGATTGCCTACAACGTGCGTACGCTCGCGTCTATCAAAGAGGTCAATGGGCGGAGACTATTCAATGATATGACCGTCCACACACTACGCGATATGCACTTATACATGTACAAGCTTATCTGAAGATAACCTTGTACTCCAGACTAGCTTTTACGGGTGAATAGGCTTCAATAGCTTTTGTGTGTATCAGCAGGCCCTTTTCCAGGCTAGATCATTCATACAGGAGAGGAAAATAATTATTTAAAATTTCACTTTCAAGTCTGAATCCCTACATTTGTGGCAAAGTAAGAGTTGAAGAGTCCTTGAATCAGGTAATCTAGCAAATTTAAGAAAATTAAATCTTGTTTAGAGCATTTTTGTTGTCTGCTTTTGACTGCTGCAACAGTGAATGTTGGACACAATCCCACATAGGCAAGGGCTTATGAGTACGCGATATGTGAGCATTCAGTCTCTGGAGCCAGACGGAGTCTCAGCGGAACAACCGACAATACAGAGAGTTTTTGGTCTAACATAGGCATAGCCTGGAAATGGCTCTTTCATGAGTACTACAATACAGTCTGTACATGTTCGTGTATTTGAAGAGTTAAAAAAAAAGAAGCTAACGCCACTCATAGTCATAGCAACATTACTATACTTTGTGTGTAGACTCTAGGATGGTCATTACCTCAACACTTCAAACACCACTGCACAAAAGTCATCAACATTCACTCAAAATCGGCACTTAATTTACAAATAATGACACCAACATATCCATGAAAATTGAAATACAATAAATTCAACTCACCTATATTGCTACGTTGGAAAAGATAATCCAAAAATGAAATCCGTAATTTACGGTGGGGCTGTGTCAATTTAAGCGGCAGTCACAACCTCTAACTAGTCATGCTAGTTGAAGAGGTATAAACACCAATATAATCAGCAAAATTTTGAGAAAATACTTCCTTGTGCATGATAAAATAATAGAATATCTGATTTCATGCCAGATTCTTCAATATAATCTTTATCATCTTGATAAAGTAAAATTTTCAGGCTGTTTTTTGCCGGTGATCTTGCTACTTTCCAGCACACATATGTGCTAGAGATCACACCCTTGCTATGGGAGACAGTTCCTCGCGGTACAAAGGTACAGAGTGCGAGGTTATCTCCAATAACCTCGCATTAGTGTGAGTGGGCGAAACAGGGTATCGCAAATCATAGTGTACATTTCCTGATCGCCGCAAGTGCTGACATCTCCCCCCAAAACATTTGGTCGTTAAAAATTTGATCTCTATCGCGCACACGTAAAAGTCCCGATTTTCCATGTGTGCGATTGTAGTGATTGATGTGAGCGTGATACCAAGTGTTTTTTGTGGACAAGAGTTTAGTCTAAAACCGTATTAGCAGAGTAAAAAGAACATGCGATTGCGAAAAAAATTGGCACAGATTTCTTCGGTTTTGGACATGATTTTGCTGGAAATATTAGAAGTTTTCCTAACGGCCATTTAAGGTAGGAGTGAGATTTTTAAGAGCTGAATTTGAAAGGAAGTATTTAAAATATTTATCTTATTTTTCTCCCCATACATTTAGTACATGCGATAGAAAATGAGTAGTGTTTTCTGCATCTGTTGCTTAGTGGTCAATACGACCTTTACTTGGTGTGGTTAGGAAGAACTTCTATTTCCAGCAGAATCCAAATTCAAAATCATGTCCAGTTTTTTTTGCCATCGCAAGTTGTTTTTGTTTCTCCCAATTTTAGACTAAACTTGGCCAATAAAATTTTTGTCCATAAAGAAACTTGGTATAGCGAAAATTGGGACTTATACGTGTGTCCGATAGCGACTGCGGCAACCACACACACACACACACACCCAGTACTGATACTAAGTAAAGTGAATGAATATAATGTAGATGCACACATAAACTGGATATATATAAAAAAAAAATCAAAGTGGTAATATATTGTCTTGTAAATATTTGCCTACAAAGATTAATCTGGCATCTGATATAAATTTTTCCCCATTTTTCTTTCAGGAAAATGAACTTTCTGAGGAGATTTGGACCGATCTTATTGATGAGATGACGCTTGGACTCTGTTTTGATGTTCATCGTTCTGTCAAGCTAGGCCTCATGATTATGGATGACATGACAGAAGAGGCCCAGCAGGTCTGTTGAGATTGTAGTTTAAAAAAAAAAAATTGTACTGGTCAGTTGGTCATAACATATATGTATTTATTTCTTTCAGTGCAAATCTGAAGTCTTATTATTATGTTCAAACCTGTTTGAGACTTTATTTAATTGTCTGTCTTATTTGATACATCCTCAAACATAAACATAGAGAGTTGTGGGGGTTTTTTTTCTTCATATTTTCTGATTTATTTTACCTAATTCATGAATTTTGTGTAATAATTGTAGTGATGATATCAACATAAATGTGCTGTTCATAAAGATAACCATACAGACCAATTTGTTAGATCCTTTCCAGCAGTGCATCCAACACATGAATAATGTATGAAATTTCATCAGGACCCTGATAAACCTAACCTCAGTATTATTTATCTGTTTTGGATAAACAGGAATATGAGATAGTGGATGAGCCTGGACTTGATGTGTTTGGTCAGCCACCCCTCAAGAAGCATCTAGAGTGTTTATGTCCGAGCTGTAATCGCAACTTAGCAGCCAATCGCTTTGCTCCCCATCTGGAGAAGTGCATGGGTATGGGTAGAAACAGCAGCAGACTGGCCAGCAAGAGGTATGATTGTTAACCTCTCTGACACATACCAATTTCCCCCACACTATTGGACACTGATTTTTTTTCTCTGACTACATGTAATAAATGTATTAGGCATGGATCAGTTATTGCCACACTACCTGCATCTCCTATTAGCTTATAAACCCAGGGAATTACGTTTCAATTCAGTCAGTCCTGAAGTGAAACTACGAAATAAATCATTTGTTGATTGCTATCTCTAAGCATATAAACAACCTTCCCCTATATCATTTTCATTCTGTATTTTACAAGAGAAAGAATATTTTTTCTCTCTCTAGTAAGCCTGAGTCGAATCGATTGGTTAGCCGGTGTTCGATCGAAGACATCGAATCCCGATTTCGTTTTGGCAAAACCGGTGCATCGATTTGTAGTCCGCCAGATTTTTGACTACCGTAGCCACCATGAAAAAAGCAAATAAAAAATAACTCCGTAACATACAGCATAATACTAGCAGAGAACGTGAAGGTGACTTCAACTGTTGGCTAACTTTTGCTAATTCGCTCGCGGAGGACGTCGCGCTTTACCTGTGCTTTCTCTATGGAAAAATTGTTTTCTCGTTACGAACTGAAGTTTACGATAATATTCTTGCACTCTCTCTGCATTGACAATTGTATAATTGAACGTGATAAATACGGGCATGAGTACGAGTGTTCCTACTTAATTCGCAATAACTAATATCACACTCTCATCAAATTGGCAATTACTTCTTGGAAATGATCTGAAGCTGAATGAAGTCGAGTCATGCTAGCGATGAAAAGTTTATTTCGTATTGTTTGTTTTTTTGCATCGAACAAACGTGTTCCATTCAGCTCTCCAAAGACAAAGTAAGATTATTAATTCTTTGAATTTGAATCATTGTCGGATGTGTCGACAATGAGCATCGCTTCGTGCGACACTAGAGTGATATTTTGGCTAGCCATACGGACAAGAAACTTAAGATTTTGGCTCGTCCGCTGTGATTTTTACTAGCCATTGGCTAGCGGGCTATCGTTAATGTCGAGCAGCGAGAGCCCATACATATGCCCGCGATGCCAGCGGACCGGTCACCGGTGCATGGTGCATGCACTGCGTGCAACTCTGTTTTCACTGCCCATCATTTATCGATGCACCGGTATTCGATCGAATCAAAGCCGTCGAATCCCGGATTATGAAATATTCGATATGACTCAGGCTTACTCTGTAGATATGTTGTCTTCAGCTGAAGTGTGTTGCATTGTGATTGATGGAAATGTAGCTTAAAATGTAATTTCCAGTACCCTTTCTTCCTCTGTAATACAGGATAGCTATAGCAAACACTACCAAACTAGACAGTGATGAAGATGATGATAGAGATTTGGATTGGACTATGGCTGTGAAAGGTAAGTGATATGTTAGATAAGTGGAGCACCCAATGTCTTTATGACTCCTTTCCTTCCATAAATTTTCAGCTCCTTACAACAGAAACTTATTTTAATATTTTTTAATGAAAAAGTGGGAAATTGATAAAAAATCAAACAATAAAGATACTTTGAGATATACCAACAACAGAGAAAGTGATGATGATATTTCTCTTCTGGATTTTCTAATTACAAAATGATAACATCAAATGCATTCTGCCCTGAATTCTTTGCTATTATTTTGTGGAGAAGATTCAACCTTGTAGGAAAGAACTGAGAATGTACTTTAATGGCTTTTAAATTGATAAAATGAAAATGTGATTTTAGAATATTCAGCATTTTTTTTCCTGTTGCATCCTATCCTAAAATTGATAAATGCCCAAAAAATAATTTTGTTTGAATTTAATTTTGCTTTGCTCTAATTTACTTTCACAGGTTCAAAAAGATCAAGGAAAGAGAAGCTTGGTAACAACTCTCCAAGAAGAAGCAAATCAAAGTTGAAAAATGGTAAGCAGATGTAGATTTCATGTATCAACATGTCACTAAATTGAGCATGAGGTTTATCATCTATAGTTGACAGGCAATCATGATCAAAATCTGGCTTTTTGTGGGCAGTAGGTTAAAGGTAATTTTGCCATTTAATCATATTACCAATCTTTAAAAAATGTAATATTTAATTCTTTCCTAAAAATCTAGGATCTATCTCAGAGACCATCATACATCTAAGTCTGTAGACATCCCTTTGAAACATATATTCAATTTACAATGTAACTTAATAGCCAGTTATTTTGTTCCAAACTGCAGAGGTGTCGCGGTTTGGGTCCCGCCGTGGCACTAATGTCCTTTGGCAAGACATTAATCTACATCTGCCACTCATCACCCAGGTGTAGTAAATGTGTACCTGATAGGAATTTATTCCTTAAATGCTTCCAGTGCCTCATAGGGCAGCTGGGCTAAAGCCAGTGTAATAATACTACTACTGTATCTCAGTTGGCTTCTCATTTTAAAGGAGAATTAACACTAGAATATAAATGTACTTTTGTCCAAAGGTGTAATATATTATTAATCATTGACCTATATCACTTTAGAAATGAAATATCAGAAAAGGGTTTAAATCAAGACATTCTAGCTCACGGTATCATCTGCTAAGACTTCATGGGGGTTGCCATTGTGTGTTGATGACATGGAGTTGTACATGGACCACTGGAACCGTTCCGGTCAGGAAGATATTTTAATCCAGGAGCTAAATTGCTTCTCTTTATTATAAAAAATCCCTATATATGATGAAAAATACATAATAGGTGTATACATATATTTTAAAATTTGAAATTTATAGATTTCTTTTTAAATTCTCTGGTTTTGCTAGCTATAATTTATATAACGCGCATTCTGACTTTTGAAGTCCATTATCGCAAAGCAGGTGAATGCATAGTTTGTCACTATTGACGCTCGGGGAAAGTCATCATCCATAAATTTTGATTAATTCGCTCCGTCGCGTACGTCATAGTATCAAGAAAATAGATTTATATTTAGTAAAATCGTATTTTTCAAAGAAATATAAAACACATTTTCGTTTTTATAATATATATATATATATATCTGTTAAATATTTTAAATGTCAAATGGAATTTTGTATCAGGAAGAAAGACAATTTTGCATTCGGATTAAAATTATCTTTATGTACACATCAAGAAAATGGCAGCCCTCGGGTATCACTAGCAGACGATAAATCTTGCTGAGAAAAACTTGATTTATACCCATCTCGTATATTTTAATGCGAAACTACGTAGGACAACAAGAAGGAATAGATTACATCTTTGAATATAAGCACATTTATATTTTGAGGTTAATTCCCCTTGATATGAATATGCTGAGATATAAGCAAGGCACACTAATACCGGTACATTTAATCAAAGGCTCAAAGCCTAAATTATTATTAAAAGGAAATGCCTTTTCCATCCTATTTGAATTCTAGGTTCTGTTATCCATACTTTCTTTCATTTCATCTTTCAGATGTTGGTGATATAGGAGGTGTTAGCAGTACCAACATGGAGAATAGCATGGCAACTTTTAAGGTAGACCATAGTCAGGGTGATCTGACATACGCTCTTACAACAATCGCTTCAGGCTTTTATTTTGATAAAGATATAGGGATAGGGCTTAGGTTGTGGTGGAATTTTAGGGTAGGGTTTGGTTTAGTGTTTGTTCCGGGGTTGATGTTCATGTAAGGAATTCCATTAGTGTTCGAATTTGACTGTGGAAAATTGTCACTGATTATGTTTCATAGAATCCATATTCATATCTGTGGGCATCATGTAATTTTAGATGTAAGATTCTGTAAATAATTCTATCAGCAGACTGAAAGAACTTGCTTTTCCTTTCCACCCACTGCCTGCAGGAAGTACAAGGTACAAGGTAGTTTTAGTTATAAGCATAGGGGAATGAGAGAATTTAAGTAATCAACATGGTTAAAGAGATTGACTGGATGTAGCTAACAGGTGTATTATTATATTAGTTCAATTTTCCATTTTGACTGAGTGAATTGTATTTTCCCCCCCAGGCCTTAGGGAACTGTGTTCCAGTCTTTGAAACTCTGTCGCTTGAAGAGAGGAAAAACATCCTGATGGTAACATGTGGTGTCATATCAGAACACACCAAGAAAATGTGTACCAAGTAAGAATTCTTTTTCCTGTTTTTGCATGTGTACTTTCCTAGAATGTTGAGTTGTTACTATGCATTTCATTTGATATTGTAGTATAGAAAAGAGATGAATATATAAAATTGCTTGTGAATGAAGAAGGGCATTTAGGACAAAACTGCATGTTTTGTCAGAAAGATTTCGATATGAGATGTGGGCCATATATTGGACAAAGTTAATATAATTCATTGCATTCATATGTAACGTTATTCAACCGTGACGTAATCAATCCAAATGCATCTCTCTGTCAATAAACAAAAGTATTGTGTTATAAAATGTACAAAGCAAAACAAAAAAACATCAAGTCTTCTGTTTAGTGCCAGAAGGGCATTAACTATTTGATAGTTAAAATACAGAGACTTCAGTCCTTCTGACTTTCAGATGAAATCATAGGGTGGTATTCTGAGATTTATTGTATCTTGAATTTAGTGAAAAGATTTTAATTGTCATAACTTTTAAATTGCAACATTTCATTGGTGTTTGCGCAGATAAGTTCCACGTACACAGACACTTTTGCGCAGTCATTAACCAATGATGCGCCATAAGTGTACATTTTGTTATGACAATTAAAACTATTTCACTAAAATCAAGATAAAATAAATCTCAGAATACCACCCATGGTCTTTGATATCAAATCAAAGTATATGGTTTAAAGAAATCCCTGTAACAAATGAACCTTGTCCAACAGACATCTACCGAAAAATCCTTGTGATGAAGGGTGCTTGCAAAAGTGATAATGTAGAATTGAGTGTGTACCTGTCCATGTAGCAGTTGCATCATATCAGGTGTGATGGCGCAGTGGCAGAGCATTGACCTCATAAACGGGAGGTCCCAGATTTGAAACCAAGACGATGTGCGATTATCACTTGGTGTGGCATTAATCCTCAACTACATTCCTCAGGATAGTACTCAAAGCTGTAGGTCCTGGTTCTCACCTACAGGCACATGGGGCCTACTTGCTTTCTTAACAGTCGGGTAAAAGAAATCATCAATCAGATATCTTATCCTACCTTGTGACCTTGCCTCACAGGTCACTAAGATGTCCACAACATACAGATGAGATGAGGCAAGGAGTAAGGAGATACCTGCTGGGCCTTGAGACGGAGGAGAGACTCAGACATAAGGGAGATGGGTAAGTCGATGGTGTAGAGAATTGCAATGCTTACTGGGGTTTTTTTCCCCATCTCTCCTTTTTTCCCCTCTCTCCTTTTTTCCCCTCTTTCTCTCTTTCCCACCTCTTTTGCACATCTCTGCCTTTCATCTTCAGATTCTGATTTTTTTTAGCAATCCAATTTTAAGACCGAGAATGAATAACTCTTTCTCTCATTTTTCCTCAATATTTATGTTTTTTGTCAGTGGAGGTGGAACCAGTTGCATAGTTTGTCCACTTTTATCACTATACATTGAGAGCAATTTAAGTTGGTAGGGGGTTTTCTGTAGTAGAATAAACAATAGAGATAATTATGTAAAAAATCACCCAGCTAGTGTACATAAAAACTATGTTGATACTGTTATCTATGGCTTTTAAAGATCAACATCACCTTATCATATTTGCCCCTTGGATCATTACATAGATGAATTAAGTATCTTCATAATTGTGATTATATAAACAAAACTTGATAAAACATGATTCATAAGAGTTTAGTTTAATAAGATGCATTAAACATGTTCATACGCAATGTGTTTAAGTTCCCTTTTAGCTATATATGAACTAAATAAACTATTTTCTGTTTAAAAGCAGATCATCAAGGTTGTTGCCTTTGATTGACACATTGTACATTACACAGGGAATACCAAGATTGAAATATACACCATTCAGGTGCTTGACAATACCATGCCTTGAAAGTTGATTTCAGGAATGGGAAAACTTACATGATATCTACTAGGGAGGAATTTTCTGATGAAATTTGTAAACAAGAAGGAATGTGAAATGCACAAATTGAAATTCACAGTGAGGAGTATGTAGAGCAAAGGGCATAGTGTGTAGACACAAACTTTATCGATGATGATTCTTGATAAGACCTTCATATGTCTGTAGATCTACTTCAAAATCAGAGAATATATAGCAATGTAACTGATAAATTTGTCTAATTCTTTTGTTATTGTTATCCCCCTCTCACTCTTTCTGTGCCTCTAAATTCCTGTCTCAATTTCGAAAGAAACAAAACTTCATGCTCCAAATTCAAACATACACTCTTTTCCTCTAATAGAATGTTGGCCACCAAAGAATAATAATCTTCATTATTATATTAATATTGTAAATATATGTTAATATGGTACAATGCTGTTTGATCAATCGCTTGATCATTTAAAAAAAAACTGAAGAGATAAATGTGCATAAAGACAAAAATAGATGATTAATGTATGTAGTGTTGGACGGAGTAGGCATTATTTCCACTTATTTCCCATTCTTGTCCATGTCATTTTTTCCCTTCTATCTTTATCGAGTGGCGCATTTTTATGAGTTAATGATAACTTTTAAAGCTCTAATATATACCCTTTAATAGCAAAGCTACAGATTTATATTGAAAAATGATTTTACAAATAGAATGCAAACATATACAAATCCATTTACTGTACATTGAAAGAGTATTCCTTGATTCATATATTGAAAAATAAAAATTTAGTATCATGTGTAGATTTTGAGATGGGTGAGATAAAGAAAGAATGAGTTAAAGGGAGCCACAGCTCGATATCCATGTACGTTCAATTTCATTCGCTTGCCCCTATTGCAAGGCCGTGCATAACAACAAACTTGGAGCAGCGAACAAAATTGCCGTCGAGGATGGGGTAGTTTGTCAGTTGGGTTGTTCAGTTCATCTTTCTTCGGTCGAATGCGTATCACTGCAATTTCGTGCTCGTTTACTGAAGATGTACGGAGATTCCTGAATATCACCCGAGCCGGGCCAAGCTCCAAAACATCACGACTGGCGACTTTTCGGCCCCTTTAAAATCTCTGTGTTATTTTTCTTCTTTTTTCCTTCTCAGAAATGCCCTAGAGACAGAAGAGATCGACATAGATTCATATGAAGATGGAGACAGTCAAGCCCTAAGGGAGCGTCTGAATAGAATACAGCAGTGGGATGCAATTAGCAACCCATCACCAGCAGAGTCGACTTCCACAACAAGTAAGTCAAATCATATCCCACCTAGAATTGCTGGCACGCTGCTTCTGTTTTTCTTCTTTTGTCATTACAGTCTAATTTTATAATGTAGTAAATGATATAAAACATGTAAATACCATAAAAGGAAATAAAAAAAAGCAGTCTTTACAGGAAGAAGCTCTTTACCGAAAGGTTTCATAATACTGTATTATCACACCTCCAGTTTAAACACCTTTACGGCGTCTTTTGGAGGATATCAACCAAGTACCAAGTACCAAGATACACATTGTCCAGTCGACATTAAAATAAACATTTTGCACAAACGGGTTGTTTGTTTTCATTGGCAGGTTTGAATAGAGTAGGGCAAGTCCAAGCGAATTTGTCCCAGATGTTACCAACCATATTAAGATTTTAGTTTATCTAATGAAAGAATTTACATTTGTAGCCCTACTACTGTTGGAATGAGACCAACTATGAAGTGAATTGACATTGACACGCTTTTTGTCAATTTGAGTTCATAACTCCACAATACTTGGAAACGTATGGGACACCAAACGACCAAATACTTCAGACTGGCCCATTCTAATATTATATATTCTAATATTGGAATTCTAATCCAAACTTATCTTCACCCTGTTGTATAATGTAGTTTATAGGAAATCAATTGGTTATTTTGTATGCTTTGACTGATTCTGTCATTGGCAATGACCTTAATGTTAATTTTTCTACTCAAACTTCCATCTGAATATACATGTACTTTCCATCCAGTGTTATTAATTTTGTGTCTTGGGAATCAGGATTTGCAAATGATTGATAATGTACGTACGTTGTAAAATTATTACTTTGTTACTGTGAGGTAGAGGGTATGACAGTTAATGGAGGAGTGAGTTCTAGTCGTGCTGTTTTTTAACCATTGTACTTTTATGTGTAATATTTGTATTTGTATATGGGATTGTGCAGTATCTGTCTATCTTTCTCCATGGTTACCTCCATGAAGGCTCGCATGCCTCTGGGCAACAGTGAAGCTTCTCATTTCCTTCTCTTTCCCTATTATTTCTACGATAATTGTAATTATTATGATGATTTTGTATATTCTGTGAATTCCTGATTTTTATGGCCAAATGAATAATACTAATAAATTAATTTCATATTTATGATATTATTATTAGTAGGTTAGCTTGGCTTAATTCTGGTTGTAAGATAATTAATGTTTATCTTTTTCAATGCATACCTTGTTCAATACAAATCCCACAATGTACTGACACCATTGGAAATGCATGTTAAAGGAAAATGGCATGGTCTCCAATGGGTCGATGAATACAACAGACACTTTAGTAGCTTACATTGTCTGCATTTCATGATAATCAACAATCCATTCTATCTTTTGTAAATCACCAGACTCCAATGATGGCCAGGGTTCAAAGAAAAGGAAGAAAGGAGGTAAACTCACCCACCGCAAGAAAAGTAAACAGCGCCCTCCTTCAGCTCAGTCGCAGACCAGTAGTGGTTCAACAGCTGCCGCTGCAGCTGCCTTACAGTATGAGGTCATCGACTGATCAAGCATCATGAGGTATAGCAGCTGAGATTAGGGGTTTCCCTGGCACAGGAGTGATGTCATTGGAAGAGGGATTTCCCTTGTGCTCATTCCTTCCCTCCATGCTGAGATGGGGAGAGACTCCAGGTGACAGGAAGGGATGAAATCACTTCAGTCACCAGAGATGGAGAAGTGAGATTGAAAGATTATTGATGATGCAGTCACATCATTACATTTCAGTGCCTCTTATAATAAGTTGGTGAAATGAGTTGTATGTTTTTGGTTGAAAACTAAAGATATTGATGGTATCTCAGGTGAGTATACTGTGATAAAATTTGCAGGTTGAGGTTTCTTTTTAAGTTAAATCTCTTCAGGCATAAAGATGTATGCCATTTGCTCAAATTGAGCTGACGGCAATAGCGGGAGCCGGGAGAGTATTTGATCTGCTCGTGGCTGAACGGAGCCTTGTTTGATTTCATACCAAATGCAGAAATGCAAATTCGAAAAGAGAAGGTAAATGAGAAGCAAAGACAAGTTTGTGCTGCATATGATTGTGTTTGACATTGTTCACTAGAAAGGCAATATCACTGAGATAGCTGTAAATGGTAATGTCATCGCACTAACACAGCTTGATATCCACCCATGTCAGTTCGACAGAATTTTCTCTCACACGATAGCATATAATTGATACAATGGCACTTTATCTGTCATTTTTCTTTTCCATTTTTTATTTTGCTGTAACTAATTCATATTCAGCAATATCACACTCAGCATTACGGTCCACTGAGTATGCAAATTAATTTTATTCCGATGGGAAGAGATAAAAGTAGACTGTGTAGAAACTCAGGGGGAGGGCCCCCAATTGTAAAAGCTATGTAAATTTCAAACATCTTCTTCTCCAGAACCAGGCATAGCTCAGACTTGGTATTGTGTATGGAGATACCTCTATAGATGAAGAATGAATGTTGTTCATGAAATTTCTCTGAGTGGCCCTATAGGGGCCCTGTGGGGGTAACATACTGGAGGGGAGGGGGGGGGGGCGCTGCCAGGCAAAATGTACATTCTGATCTTCTCCAAAAGACATTATCGGAATTCAACCAAACTTGGTAGGAATCATCCTTAGGCGTAGGGGACCCAAAGTTGCTAAAATGGTACATGTGGCCCCCAGGGGGGCCCAGGGGGAGGGCCCCCAATTGTAAAAGCTATGTAAATTTCAAACATCTTCTTCTCCAGAACCAGGCATAGCTCAGACTTGGTATTGTGTATGGAGATACCTCTATAGATGAAGAATGAATTTTGTTCATGACATTCTCAGGGTGGCCCCATAGGGGTCCTGCGAGGGCGAGGTTAATATGCAGAAGGGGATATGTACATTCTTTGCATGATTTGTTGTATGATTCAACCACACTTGGTGGGAATCATCCTTAGATGTAGGAGATTCAAATAATACATGACATTGTAGACCATGGGGTGGGGGGGGGGGGGGAATTATGTTAATTTCTAACATCATCTTATGTATATCCTCCTAGTTGTTTCAATTTCTAACATATCTCCTGATGGTGCTAGAGAGAACATGCACCAGATGTGAATTGATCCACCTCAGGTGAGCGTCGTACCCCCTGGGGCTCTTGTTTACATTTGGTATGAAAGAATGAAAACCCTTCGTAGTTCCTGACAGTATTGTGTGTATCACAAGACACCTAAATGTGAATAAGCCAACTCGTAATTACAATTTGCGCATGTGCAGATAAAGGTCATTTGTACCGAGTGCAATTGACCTTTATACGCTGTCAATTTGTCCGCACCACATTGCGCTCACCAGTATGAATTTACATCTTAAACAAGTAGCGCGACCACCAAAAAAAAATGTGTGTGCGTGTTACAAATTGGGTTCATTTCAGTGTCATTTGTACCATGTACTAATTATGAACGGGCTTATTGACAGACCAATTAAGGGAATTGCCCACTTCTTTGCTGTGAGTGAACACATGACCAGTAATGCATGCACATGTATATTGTGTTTGCTAACCCATCATACCATTATACATATAGCCATGTGCAATATCATGTTATAAGCACAATGTAATTTCTAGGGACGATATGAATTTGATCAGGTCATCACATCAACACCTCCGGTTTAACCCATTGCCCTTCGGAACTGTGTAGGCCCTGTATAAAGCCTATGGCAATGAGAGAATTTGGTAGTCAATGGGGACAGAAAATACCTTCCTTCACACAGCAGGCATTGGAATTCATGGGTGTGTGCAATATTGCGCCATCCACCATCTACATTTACTGACAGATTTTGAAACATGGTTGCTGCGAACTAATAGTTGAACGTATTGTTTTAAGTACCTTTAATGAACTGTGATTTAAGAAAAAATTGGTACAAAGAAATAAAATAAGTGGAGTGAAAATCTCCTCTCAAAAATATGAAATTGATGGTTATTTTTTGGCATTGAATAACTCACTCATTAAATGAAGGAAGCCAAGTTGTCCAATTCTCTTTCAACATACATTTGCTTGAAATGTGGCAGTATGATTTTTCAAGCAATTTAAGATAGATGTGTGCACAATTAAGGTACTTTGATTTTCACGAGAAAGTGATAAATAATATCTACAAAGTATGGTTTGTATTGTGAATAAAAGCCCCCAGCATATGTTCCATGAATAGAAATTTACAATGAGAGCTTTGCTTATAACATTAAGTTTCTATTTCAGTCAATAACTTCAGAGACATTATTAAAGTCAGTCTACAAATGCTATCATTGTCAACCAACAAAAAATTAATCTTCTTCATTCATCAGTGGAGAAGTCTAAGCTCACAGCTGGAAGTATAGCGTGCAAGACTTTTTGCAAATAAATTTATTCATGAGTTTTGCTTGCATTTATAAACAAATACAGTACACCATATGGTTTGAGAGCGTGAGAAATATAAGTCTGTTTTATTAAGTACAGAGACGTGAATTATTACCCTGGACAGCTTCAAGTACTGACATATGGTAAAACCTGCCAGTGTATGAATGTGTGGTTCCTAATGGGACTTTTGGAGATTGATCATAATTCAATGTAATATAATGTCTGGACACTTTGTGGAGATAGAATATTATGAAAATGGTAAAATGGTGATTATAATGAAAATGTTACTACTGATAACATTGATAACAATTATAATGGTCATAACGATAAAAAATTAAAAATCATAATAACAAAATGAAAATATAAACAAAAGTAGGAGGTAAATCCATAATTGATGTATGCATAATAGAAGCACCACCCACTTCTTGTTTTCTTTGATTAACTTTGGTTTTGTGAAGGAGCAGTGATTGTGTGACAAAGTTCCTACACGTACAGAGGAATTCTTGTGAAATACATAACAGGTATAACATATAATGTTTTATATAAATGATAATATAATGATTAAATGAAGATCATTTGATCATCATACCCTTCAACAAAATATGATTATTATCTAAGTGAACCATATGAAGGCTTAATTATTAACCCTTTAAGTACTTTTTCGTTCAATTTTGCACATTGCTAAATCTGAAAAGACCATCTGTCTAGTTGTAGCCTGGCAACTGCAGAATTAAAATGCAAATAACAGTGTCACCTTAGTTGGGAAAAATATTTTCAATTACTGGGAGAGATATGATATGAGTAGATGTATGTCTTATCAATATAATATGCACATTTCCCTCCTCTGTTTTAACCATTTAACTTTGGATTATATGAGTTGGGTTATGTTGTTATTGAAAAGAAAAACGAAAGACTAAACACTCAACCCTGCATATTCTGGTGTCATTGATTTGATTTTGAAATGCACTTGAACATAATGTGCTGCAGCTCCATTTTTGAGTTACGAAGGGGGCTGTTTAATGTTGAAAATGGACGTCCAGAGAATGGTTAATGGAGAAAGAGAAAGGTAGGAAGTGAGAGACAGAGAGAAGGATTGAGACAGAATCAGAGACAGAGACATGGACAAGAGTGGCAGGCAGAGAGAATAAATAGTTGCAAGAGAAAGAGAGAGTGGGATGGTGGGGGGGGGGGGGGGGTTCTCATATTTAAAAGAAGGAACTGTACCTGTAATTAGAAACGAGGGAAGAAAAAGAGAAATAGAAACGACTATCACAACTTACAAAAGAAAATAGGTAGACTAGAAATAGATCAATTATATCACGGGAGCCGTGGAGCGTTTTTTGAATGGGGGGGGGGGGGGGGGGGGGCTGATTTAATTTCACAATTAAATTTTTTTCCCAAGATTTTCATGAAACGTGTCTACTCAAAAAATTGGGGGGGGGGGGGGGCTGCAGGCCAGCATCCCTGTTCTGCGGCCCATGTATCGGGCAATTTAGCCTGAATTTTATCAGTTTGAGAGCTGGAAATATAAAATGCAAAGAGAAACCAAATTGATGTCATGAGATAAGGTGTGGATGTTATAAATGGATTTTCAGGTTTTAGATAAATCCCTTTATTTTCCTATATATTTACAAATAAATTGGAGGTTTATTTGTCATTTAACTTCATTTAAGCCTGCATGAAGATCGAGTTTGGTAAGTGCAGATTGACTAATGGCAAGTGGCGATTTATCTTAATTAGCACCAGCTGAGCCTCATAACGTTAGAGGCAGTTTGACTTCAGTTTGAAATAATTGCTCTTCCAAATTCACGACGCCTGGGGTCAATCCGGACTATTCTAATAACAATTGGTTGTTGTAATAAGGCAAGTCCAAGCTATTTGTCTCGTACGTCACCGACCACATATAAAGATGTGAGTACATTTAATTATAATAATAATAATAATAATAATAATAATAATAATAATAATAATATGTCTTCTTTACCCAGGGTAACCTCATCGGGGTCCGCTCGCTATTCATAGAAAACCACTATTCATTTGACACGCGTTATGAATAGCGGTCCTTATGAATAGTTATGAATAGTGGTCCTTATGAATGGAGGTCCTTATGAATAGCGAGATAATTTGTCTATGGTTTGCTCGCTATTTAGAAGGACCGCTATTCATACAAAACCGCTATTCATTTAGTCACGCGTTATGGATAGCGGTCCTTATGAATAAGTGGTCCTTATGAATAAGTGGTCCTTATGAATAGCGGTCCTTATGACTAGCGATGTTACCCCCCTGCTACAGCCCCACCCCGGCTCTGCGGCCCATGTGATTAGTAACGTATTGGACACCAAACGACCAAATAACTTGGACTTGTCCACAAGCTGTATTGTAAACCTGTAGCGTTATTTACGTCTATACAAAAATATCGCAAAGTGGCAATTTGATCTCCCAATCAGCACCAGCTGAGCCTCATGACACAAGTGGCAGTTAGACCTTCAATTTGAAATAGTTGCTCCTCCAAAATCATGACGTCTAGCGACAGCCGGAACGAAGCTTTAATTTCCGTTTCTTCATGTCGTCGCACGAAGACAGTGCCCCGTCTTATGAAGATGTAGAACTCGTAAGCAGATACTCGTGCATTCTACTGACCGAGGATATATTTTATTGACAATATGTCTAGACAAAGTATAAAATATTGTAGAATCTTCTGTCTGCGGATTGTCTAAAAGCATGCGCAAGATTGCTCAGTACAAACATATTGCAGAACAAGCTTTCAAACATGTCAAAGGAAAAGTATTTATCCTTATGAAAGAAAGGCGTCGACATCTTGGATGATACAGTTCTTGTATTGTTTTTCTAATGACCCTTAGAATAGCACTGAAACTTTTAATGTTTTGATAGACAGTAAATATCATTAAAGAAATGCACAGTCCAGCTAAGGAAAACTGCATTACTATAAAAATTATCTAAAACGGTGTTTTAGATATCTGAAATATACATTTGTTACCAATTGATGCATGAAAGATTGGACGAACATAGTGTAAAGAAATAAAATAATATTTAAAACACCGCCGTAATAAGATGTAGATATGATCTAGCCATAACAAGATGTAGATATGATCTAGCAATACCAATATCTCGAAAAAAAAAAAAGATTTGTGCAATAAACCAAAAATTGCCTGAATACTGAAACGTTTCGATATTTCATTATAAACTCGGAAACCCCTCTGGAAAGATTGTTACTCGTAGATCATTATTCAGCCATTCTAATCCTACATTTTCTCGCTTTTGTTTGATGCAATAACATACGGTAACTTAAGCGACAAGGTGACATCTTTATGAGGTTTTCCACATTAAACTTCTCAGTGATTGACAGAAGCTAATGGGCTTTGTTTGGCTCTCGGGAACCTTTAATTTGACGTCATAATGTGCAACTAAAAGAAACGTGCACGGGAAAGGTTACCGGAAAAGTAACTGTACAGGTGTGAAATTTCCTGCCTACTCAAGTTTATATTCATGTGTATAATAGTGAGAAAGTGCATGTCTAGTTTGACTAGGGGTTGTTGTGGTATGATATATGAACTTGTATCTAAAAGAAGACTTCCGGGGAGGGGGTGGTAAAAGGGTGGAAGGGGATATCACTTTTTATAGATGAGTGTGTGTGTGTGTTAGAGAGAGAGAAGTCGCAAAATACGAATACACCAATTCATACACGTAAATACATGAGAAAATTAGATTTTTGGAGAAAAAAAATAATCCAAAAGTCAGCGAGAAGAAACGTCATGTAAAAATAGACAACTTGACTGTAAATTCTTAAATGATTCAGAAAGTATCCAGCAAGTACCTCATACACGTATAATTAAACTTAAAGCGTGGTAGTTAGTCAGTCACTATCTAGCCTCCTAACCAACTATAGATATGGGCGTTACTAAGGGAAATGAGAGATGCAATCTAAACTTTTTTTTTCCCGCCCAAATATTTGGAGTGTAATGATTGGACTTTTTCAACGATACGAGGACTTCTCCATTCAAAATGGTCCAACGACGTTCCTGGTGTCAATTAATTCTCATACGAAGTGAGAAGAATACAGCGCTGTGTTACACTTTACTTGTAAATTGAATTATATGTACCCTAACATGCTTTATAACCGTGCGATATCTGTGGATCAAATCTTACCTCTGAAACGCTATTTTATTGTTTTTTTGTTGATTAATGTCTATTTTGAGGAGCATTATTCCATTGAGAAAGTGTCTTTCTAACATCAAAGAGATGGGAGGAGATAAACCGAAATGAATTACTGTTGCCAAATTTTACCAAATTAGCTTCATACTTTGGTGTTGTCAGGGTCTACTTCCTCGGAAGAGATTTCTTATTTTTGTAAGTGATCTGCCAATTCCACACAGCCTTTAAGATGAATTGTGGTTCTGGCTTTCGTGAAGCCCTATCTGTGTAATGTGGTTGTTCAACCATCTCCCAGGAGTGATCATATTCTTAGCCTCTTCATTAAAACGAAGTTTTTTAGCTCGTAACTGATGCAACTTCCATTTGAAATCCCCAAGAATATTCGAGACTACCTTTAATATGAATTGTGGTTATGGCTTCCATGATTCAGTTCCATCTATATATGGTAATTCAATCACACCAGGTGTGATCTTATTCTTCACCTCTTCATAAAAACGGAGTAGTTTTTAGCTCATATTTTGTATGTAACTGATGGAAATTCCATTTTAATTATCCGTGAATATTTGACACTATTCCTTTAACACGAATCGTGGTTATGGCTTCCATCTATATGTGGTTATTCCACCATTCTCAGTGGTGATCATATTCTTCGCCTCTTCATAAAACCGACGTCTCCAAGAAAGGGTACTTGTCCCTGTCTCATATTTCTCTTATTTGATCTCGTACTTCAAGACGTTTATGAGTTGGAGGAGGGTGGGGAAATGAAAAGAGGAGGAGGGTGGGGAAATGAAAAGAGGAGGAGGGGAGAAGAATGAAGATTGAAGAAAAGCAGTATATATGAGTCACGGACGTGGACTACGGATACAGCCTGCGTGCATTATGAGTAGTATATCGAGTAGATTTAATGAACATGATGTTTTGATGAAATCTCGTCGTGGTTTCGAGTCGCCAGGCGCAGAAGGCCGTGTAATTAGGCAATGCAGATTTTACTCACGTCACACTGCTACTCGGACGTGACTTTTTGAATCAATGTTGCCGCAGTTTTTTGCCAACACAACATCATGGCAAGACGTCACGTCGCACACCCGAGGCAAAAGCGAAGAAGGGCCCCTTGTTATTTATATGTGATTTTCGTCGTAATGTGTGATATGCTGACTGAGCCAGCGCTCTGTATGCATGTTCTAGGAATATCAATAATGCGATTCAGCCTTTCAAGCCGAGATTTTATCAAACATGATGCGTTTCATTCGTCTCAAGTATACGCTTGTCTTTGCTGTCGCCTTCGTTCAGTAACGCAATCACGCATACTCGAATGTTAGTTTGAGGCAAAGTTTTGGAGGGGGTTGGGAGAGGCATATGTCAGGATTCCTTTTAGGGACAGATGAGAAACATGATATCAAAAAAACAACAACATACAAACAAACATTTATTCACTTCTTGATTTGTGAATCGGCTTCCCCCCCTTTTTTTTTTGGGGGGGGGGGGGGGGTTGGGTCTTGACATGACAGGGTTTTAAGCGCGATCTCAGGATGATTATCCACCCTCACTTCTTGGATCATGATCTATTTCCTATTAAAAATGCAACTTTATGGGAATTTGCATTATGTAATATCTATACCATTTTAGGGAGATAGGATCGTCACCAAAAAAAAAGGCGTAAAAGAGTATTCTGAAACAGGCAAAGGCCTAGATACATGTTGAAATTATCAAAGGTTCGATAAAAAGTACCATTTAATAACCATGACTGTTTCTTCTGAAAATGAGACTTTTGTCAACATTGGGTTTCACCTGTCATTAGACCTCATTGGATGGTATTGGTAGTGGTGGTGGTGGTGGTGGAGGTGGAGGTCTTTGTGTGTGTATGTGTGTGTGTGTGTGGGGGGGGGGGGGGTTGATACCAAAACTTATGTTTCCCTTTGGCTATGCCTAGCACGTTTATAAAAAGAAAGGGGACAATTGTAACAGCATTTATGACAAAAAAAAGCATTTGCCATCACTAAGAAGAAAGATCCTATGAATATTTAATCTCTTGTTTTTATGCGGTTGTTTTCTATTGATTCAATAAAACATTCTATTGATAAATAAATTCAATTGATAAATAAATTCTATTGATAAATAAATTCAATTGATAAATAAATTCTATTGATAAATAAATTCAATTCTATTCAATAAAACATATAAATATATATTTTTAAAAAATCCTATGAATAGCCTCGTGAAAGATATAAATTTTATTTTGAATGGTTAACAACGCACAGATTGAAATAAAGTTGGGGAAGGTATCCCACCCTTCCCCATTCCATACTACAGACGTTGTTAGCTCGAGACGATGGGACGTTTGCCCGACTGCTCGCGGATACATACATCACGCCAGGCACGCGTGGAGAAACGCACCAGTATCAAATGCCTCGAGTTCCGTCAGATTTCACACTTAACCATTTCGTGCTTGGATTACTGTTACTTTTCACACGATCGACCCTTGTTTTTGTTTGGACACACCGTCCATTTATTAAAGTTCTGGCATTTTACTTCCCAAATACTCCAGGGAAGAAAAAAAAAACAGAACCTGTGAAACGCATAATGGGAGAGCGGGAGAGAGGCAAATAACGAGCATTCATTGGTCCATTTGCTGGAAAGAGAAAAAGACTAGTGGAGTCATGTTATTGATTCAGCGAGGCCGCCCTAGACTTGGGTAGTAATAAACCACGTACATACTCGGACGTTCGGCTGGAAATAAAACCCGTCGAAGCATTGCTCACGCTATGTGGGTCAACAAGTTGCTCCGGAGAGAATTTTTTATTCCCGTCTTCATTTCAGGCATTGCTAGTGGGATGTGAGGAGACTTCTCTTCATTTATTGGAATTTATAACATAGGAAGAACTAATGATGTTGATGATGATACTACGGGCTTAGCGAGTCACTGGTAAGTAGAAATTGTTTATCAGTGTTCCAGATATTAAAAAAAAAATTGGTCATAGTTTTCTGTTTAAATCATTGTCTTTTATGTTGCAAATGGGTACATTTCCTTTGTAATAAGTATTTAGACATAAATTAAACATTATCAATGGAGAAATATGTAATGCCAACTTTTTTTCTGAGGATGCAACGAGTTTGCCTTCCGAAATTTTACATGAGATATTTAATTTCTTCCTGAGCTATAAATGCACTACCATTAATATGCCTTTATTTACTTCTGTGAAAGTACACACATAATTGGACATTTATCGTTAATTTCCTACAACAGCATATTTATATTGCAATCAATTTTAAGCATGTCTATTCATTGGCGAATGAACGTGATATTTTCACTTAAAATTTCAGGAAACTCTGTACGTAAGGGCTATAACCTTGACTACCTTTGTTACGTTTTAATTTTGCAAATGTCCTGGATATACTTATTATACTTATATATAGGTGAAAGTATCGATATGAACATCAAAATTTCCCTTTTTATTTGCACCCTTTATGAATAACAAGGCCTTTTCCTAGATAATTTTTGATGAACTTGGGAAGAATTTAAGTTAGATGCTGAAAATA
Organism: Heliocidaris erythrogramma; assembly: GCA_025617745.1. Lineage (NCBI taxonomy): Eukaryota > Metazoa > Echinodermata > Echinoidea > Camarodonta > Echinometridae > Heliocidaris > Heliocidaris erythrogramma. The sequence goes on from CM046853.1 coordinate 56,634,754, forward strand.
CAATCTGTGGTTATATAAAAGCCTTAAAAACGAGTCTATCCCTGAAAAATTCATTCTAATGAAACAAAATGATTGCAATATAGAGAAATAAATTGACATTCAAAATACGAAATTAAATTTTGATATCAAGCTGGAATGTTAGAGGGAATGCGTCATGATAACAAGAAAAGTCCTTAATGTAAACCGGAACAAGAACAAACCTCTATAGCTGAACGCGCAGCTACACCCCAAATGTGGAATGAAACATTGTAATGATCGATTTATTGAGGGAGAATAAGATTTTAAATAGAAATGGAAGGGAGGAGAGTAATTTTAGAGAGATGAGGGAAGAGTAGGGGCTGGAGAAGTAAGAAAAAGAGAAAGATGGAACAGGGGTGATGGAGACAGATATGCATACACACATTATATAATATATATTTTACACACACACACACACACACACACACACACACACTCATTTCACCAGGAGCCGTGAGAAAAAATATTTTTAAAATCATTAAAAAAAATGAATAATAGGTCACAAGCAAATTTTGCTCTTTTGAAATTCACACTGAAAAATGAATAAGACGGCTTGATTCTACCTATACGTTTTTCAGGTGAGTGGCATCATCCCATCCCCCTTCAGCGACGCTCTTGAGAGAGCAACGATAGATATAAATGACCGCTATCCGTGATTGATGACGAATAGACAAATCAATGCTGTAAGGAAAACCGCCCAGAAATGGCCAACAATCAATTTTAATTGCTGACCGAATGGTTCGTTTATCGGAGAGATTTCCCCCTAACTGTAACTGTGAGCCTCCCGCAAGAAATGGATGCTGCAGGAAATGCAATGGTTTTTATGATGATTGATGATATTGTTTGGTCGATGGAGTAATTTTGATGTATCGTTTTCCCAGTGGGACGTGGAGAAGACCGACTAAATAACACCACATAAGAGCCCCATGTTACTAGAAATCAATGCTGAATTATTTTTGCCATATCTTACATGTATCTTTTAGGATATACAAAGGAATACCCGAGAAGCGTGGGTTCAGATTTATCGGTGTCTTTCTTATTGCCTATTGCCCCAGTTGCTTTTCGCCAGTCGTATGCAATTAATTAATGCCGTTTCTTGTATAGTCTGTAACAAGATTTCATTTATCGAGAAAATTGTATTCCTATTAAAAAGGAAACCGAAACTCATACAACAAAGCTTAACTTAGCCGATATATTTTTTTTGTGTGTTTTGCTTTGTTTTAAATTCAAGACAAGTTTCAAATTTTATTGAATTTCTCATTCTTTCGTAACGCTTAGGTCATCGCCCCAACTAATGTGTGTCATTGACTCGTGCGATTCGCCACTATGCAGACCATGAGGTCTTATCTTATTTTATGTCTCCCCTCCCCCTGTCTGTTTCTATAAAGATATTGTCCAAACTGTTGTCATTTAGGAGTACACTTAAATGGCGCCATTGTAACTTCATGTGTCTATACAAAAATGCACAACATGTCGATATCCCTTTCAATAATCAATCATAATTAAACCTTGGAAGGAAAAGTAATGCTCCGACACTTTTCTTCCAATCCTTGGCCAAGCTTGCCTGCTGATCTGGTTCCAGTTTCACAAAGTCATCTGCTTTCGACATGCAGTCGCCATTTTATCTTATCATTCACCGATGAAAGGCGCCAATTTTCAGACGAACTATTTGTTTGTGTTCGTCTGTTTGGTGTCTGTTTTCTCCTGTTTACTTTTTTTGTCCAACCCTTGCCACTTACCATTCAAGAACACATTTTTACAAATGGCAACTCGTGTTTTGTAATTCTGCGTCATAATGATGACTACAGGGAGGTATAGCATTATTGTTGTACTTTTTCCGTCCTACTGAATAAACCTAAAGGAAAACAAATACTATGTCGCCTTTAAATCAGAATGAGGCATTGCTTATCAGTTGGTCTCGGGTTTACATGATCCTGAATTCATTTAACCTTCTATTTTTAAATTAAATCTTCCCACATGTTCGAATAAAAACCAATGCGAATGTATGCTTCAAAACTCAGACTGGAGCACTATTAAATTCATTTAACCTCCTCTCTTTAAAACAAAACCTTCTGATATGTCCAAAATAAGACGAATGTGAAATATTTAGCCTTGAAGATAAAGTTGAGTTCTGGCCACGCGATTACATAGTGAAAGAAACTGTCTAAAAGCAATTGGGAAAGGTTTATCATGCAATCTAAGTGTCTAGTCCTTTTTTGACCAGATCGCCTGGTCACATTTTATTAATTGGATTCCAGTCATTCTTACTAGGATTCTGTTTTTTTTACTAGAATTCTGTTCACTTCAAACCCGAAGCTGGTAGGTTTGACTAGAATAGTGAAGGTGCCCGTGAGAATTGTTGTTCTAGTCAAATCTGACTAAATTGTTTTTAGAGTGTGTCTAATCATCAAAATGATAAGAAATTTATCCAAACTCGCGGGATACATGGACTCCACATGAATGTAGCATGAACACTTCAGCTATTTATCGTCATATTTCGTCATAATTATTTCGAATATGAGGGCATTTGAAGAGCAATCCTTTTCAGGGGACGTTTCTACTATGGTGTTCTTGCAAACTGACATAAAAGGAATGAGAAAGCTCCCAAATTAGTTTTTTACATTTCCAAGAACTCGACCTTTTCTTTAAACCTCAGATTAAGGCATGGTAATTTCAACTGCTTCCAGGTTCCCATAGTCCCAAATTTATTTAACCTCTTTTCTAAGAATATAACTTTCTGTCAAAAAGTCATGTCCGAAGAAAAACCAATGCGAATATTTGCTTCAAAACTTAGACTGAAGCACTACTGAATGGTTCACAATGTAGTTTCGAATTCATTTAACCTTCTCTCTCTCTTTAAAATAAAACTTTCTGTCATGTCCGAAGGAAGATGAATGCGAAATATATTGCCTAAAACTTCAGATTAAGGCCTGTTAATTTACTGGTTTCGGGCTCTTAATATAGTCCCAAATTAATTTAACCTCTTTTCTAAGAATATAACTTTCTGACATGTTCGATGAAAAACAAATGCGAATTATTTTGCTTCAAACTGAGACTAGTGCAAAACTTCATTTATCAAATAGTTTTGGGTTTACATCGTCTTAAATTAATTCAACTTTCACTTTTCTTTGATGACGTTAAATCCATCCCCAATGCTTTCATCAAGTAATAGTCAATTTCCCCCCTTTTTTTACCGTAACATTTATATGAGCATGGCGCCCCAACGACCCTTCTTTTTATTGTTCTTTTGTATTTCATTGCCTGTATTATCTTTATATGTATTGCAGTTTGCGATTTTGACTCTAAGGCTGCGAACGATATTTATCATATTCATGATTAAACCAATAGATGCATATTGTCATTTTTTTTTTACTAAATTGCGTATCCGACATGTAACTACATGTAATTTCGTGCGAGTCTGCAAAGAGGCATTTATCATCTCCTTCAATAATTATAGATAGACTGTATATTTCTGAGGGAAATGGATGTTTCATAGTTTCATTCCAAAGCCAGATTAATTTTTAAACGATTACTGTGTATTGTTTTACCGTCTCATATTCTTCTCCTTTTCTGTAAGTTAAAGCTCATGGACAGTTTGGTAGCAAAATGGAAATTTTGGAAACGTGTTACAGTGCGTCCCAGAATAAAGTCTCCCCATATAAACATATCAAAATATTTGAAGCCAAATGTCATACCGGAGGAAAGCTTATTGTCTCTTTTATTAAATGATACCTAAATATCTGGCATTATTTTATGCTTGAGTGAACAAATGCCACTTTTGTGAAAAGGTGCAAAATCCAGACTTGACAGGAATTGGTAGTTGTTCTGGCTTGTATCAGCACAGTTGAGAGTCATGTAATGGCTTAGAAATGTTCATATTTTGATCAATAACAGACAATTTATGAAAGAACAGGTTTTGTTTTCCGTGTACTTATGTATCTCATCAACATTGTTATGCTTCAGTGAGCAATTAACTAATTTATTGAGTGTTCGGAAATATTAATTTAGGCCAGTTTTTAATTCAAGCTGGCTTTCTCAGTCAGCCATAAAGTTTTGATGGGATATCTCATGACATACAGAAAACGAATCATATACTTTCATAAATTGCCTTTTAATAATCAGAATATGAATAATCAGAATATTTCTAAGCCTTTTCAAGACTCTCAATTTTTCTGATACCAGCGGGAACCAATACATTTTTTTTGTAAATCATGGATTTTGCACCATTTCACAACAATGGCTTGTGCTCACTCAAGCGTGAAATATAGTTCAATGTTTTGATGTCATTTGATAGGAGAGACCCTAAGTTATCTATAGGTATGAAAATTTCGTGAACATATTTTGAAATGTTTATGTGGGGAGAGTTAACCGTCAACTTTAAACGGTTCTCAAAAATTGTTAATATCAGCCAGAACAAATGCCAATTCTTGTCGAGTCTGTATTTTGCAGCCTTTCGCAAAAGTCGCTTTTGCTTACTCAAGTTGAAAATATCGCTAGGTTTTTATGCCTCCGCCCACCGAAGTTGGTGATGGAGGCATTATTTTGTGTCATGCGATAGAAGAGACACTAAGCTATGCACAGGTATAACACTTTTCAACAGATAGTTTGAAATAATTATTGGGGGAGACTTTTTCTGACTGTTAACTTTTTTGGGACGCACTGTATATAGTATCATGTTGGAATACACAATCCTTAGGTTTTTGCACGCGTTATAGGGTATATTGCACGCTGCCGTTGTTGGGAGTTTATACCCCTGGCCCGGTATATAAGTTATATTTACCTCTCATTTGTGAACTATTTCACTTCAGGAGGTTAAATCTCCACAGTATCTTAGTATTGCTAATATCGTGTTATTTATCAACAGAAATCCAAGAAATCTGACGAAAAGTTTTTGAGGGAATACCAAAACTAAACATTACCTTTAAAGTCTTCGCCCCCTCTCCTACTTTCTTCATACCATTTTTCTTTCTTTCCATGCAAGGCGTGCAAGGCGCCACTATGCAGACGATATATCAAGTGGGAATGTCGTGTTTGTTTCTGAGAAACTCTACTGGGAAAGGGCGCCCGTGGATGTGTTTCTAATCCTTCTCACCTTACTGGTAATCTGCCAAGCGAAGACAATAGTGAAAGTGTACCACCTGTCGCGCTAGGCAAGACGGTGATCGGTAGATAGTGCTTCTCAGATCGTCAATCAAGCACGATGGAGCGTGGTCTGCTGGGACGAACTTCACATCATCGAGATTGCATCGGGCCAAAGCATCGCTTTATTAGCTCGCTTTTGTAACGTAGGCGTAATTTCCTCTATCTCTCTCTTTTCACGTTGCTTTCATCGTGGACCGGTAAAAAGCATGAGAGATGATACGGGCAATGGATTTTTTGATGAAAGAAGTCAATCCCCCTCTCCTTTTTGAGTGAGTAGGAAACTGGAAATGAATGGAAATAATGAACATTATCAATGACCATGTCCCTAATCATACCATTAGCTAACGAACTCGTGGCGTCCATTTCTATATAAATCAGTCTGAGCACATGAAAAACGACCTTTTTCCGGAAAGGGAATGACTTAAGGGACGATATTAAGCAATGGAAACATTACTGTTATATTTGATTTTATTAATGCGGAAAATTATGTTTATACAAATATAAAAAAAATATATATTGATCAGCAGCGTCATTGTAAATTCTGTTACCTATATAAGTGCGCACAGCTTTAGAGTAATGTATTGAATGCACGGGTAAGACGAGTAAGACAAATGAAGTTTAAAAACAAATATATATAATAATGTAAATTATCAGCCTTTTTCAATCAGTGGTAAAGACAAAATAATGATCAGATTCACGAATATTTTTGCAACAGTATATATTTCAGGCTGTTTGAATAACGAAGAGAAAACAAGTTGGAAAGCCTGTTAAGCTTTATTTCCAGGCAGCCTTGCATGTTCCCCTCGTTGAGGGTCTACCCCTATATAGAATAATCGAAGTTAATTATGGAACCGAACGGTGTATGCACGTAACTCTACACAAGTCGCTTCAGGAAACGAGCTTGAGTGATTTTTTAAAGTGAATCTTTCTTAACGTGATACACTCTGTGTTACATTGTTACTATTGACTCATGCCCGTAACATAAAGTGGCGATTCGATAAATATTGAAAAATACTGCCAAAAATAGGTTAAACCAAGAACCTGAGAATAATACCAAGCACTGCGATGAAAGGTTAAATAGAGAGAGAGAGATAGATAGATTTGGAGAAGTGATGAGAGGTGTTGAGAAATATGCTAAATAAAGCATAGAAGAAATTATTAAGTAAAACATAGATGTCAATACAGATAAAATGGAATGAAGAGGGAAGAGAAAAAAAAGGAGTGCAACTTAAATAATTCGAATGTGAAGGAACATTGAAATAAAGAGACATAAACAGACAGACATATTGGCGACAGCCCCGCCTCTCGGCTACTATACCAAACCGGGGACACACAAGAACTGCATGTAGATTCACTTCGCAGACACAAAGCATACCGAGGACGCCTTCTGTTTCTGAACCCCTGCAAACGGTTTAAAATTTCATGTTGAGCTAGGTTATTTTAGGCCCTCGGTTTGCTTATAAAGTTATGTTGTGCCGAAATTTTTAATACTATCCTCAGTTTGTTATTCTTACAAACACGTGTGTCCTGGAATATGTAGTATCATACAGTTGCATACTACGAGTCCACGGTTAACACCATAAACGCGTACGTGTGTATGTGTGGGGTCATGCACGTGGGTATGAATGGAGATTCTTATATAATTTAGTTTTTAGTCATCTTATTAGGTTGGAGTAAGTCATATAACGGACAGTGCCAGAATTATGAAGGAATGACTATATACACTTTACAAAAGTACGATTTTATGTGCAGTTGTGGCAGGGGAAGGCAAAATGTATAATCTAATGTAATATATGCATGTACTGTATATATATATCGAAGAAAGAGTAAATAAATACTCGGGAGTCAAATAAAAACACCTGCAGGAGCCAAAAATTTGGACTGACGTTGCGGTCAAAGACCTTTATCAAAGTAAGACTGAAAATAAACAATCTGATGCAAAAAAGTAAGAAGACGCATAAGTTGCCAAGATACAAATAATAAAAAATAATATAAAGTAAGCTCGACGCATGATGTAAGCGTATATATATATATATATATAAATATATACATGTATATATATATATAAATATACGTGTGTGTGTGTGTTTATATAAATATGTAAAATACAGAAAGAGTGCAACACCTACGATATGCCATTACAACGACATCATTGATCCGATTTCATTAGTTTTTTGGGTAGAAAAGTTTTTCCGAGTAAAATGACACCAAGATCATGAATTTGGGGTAAGGCGTTTTGATTCTACATCTAATTTTGTGAGGCAATGTCGTTTTTTGAATTGCTAGTTTGAGACTGTTACCATACTGTAGCGAGAATTTTGCTTAGGACTGCTAACCATACAATCTCCGTTTCATTCATTCTGTCTTCGTTTGAAAGCGAGGATAGAGGGGAAATGGTCTGCAATAGCATGTGACGGGCATTCATAGGAACGCATATTGCGAACGATCTAGAAAGTACGATGAGGAAATGAATTCACGAGTAGAACAGAGGTGATATGAGATATAGATGCGAAGGAAATATGATTATTTATGAATGAAATAAGACAAACTGGTCATGGAGGGGAAATGGTAATGGTGAGAAATAGAAGGAAAGGGCAAGGAATAGAGCGAGAGAGAGAGAGAGAGAAAGAAAGAGAGAAAGAGAGAGAGAGAGAGAGGGGGGGGGGGTAGATATATGTAGAGAAAGGATTCGGATGGGATACAAGAAGATCAAAAGTGCAGTTGATATAAAGATAAATGAGTACGAGTGAAAGCAATGAAGGAGAGAAAGAGAGAGATGAGGGGAGAGAGACGTTGTTGAGTGATGGGCACAATCAAGTAGATTTTGAGATATCCTTCCCTCAATCCTAGGATCACTTTGGTTAATCTAATATATAACCCCTCCTACTCTCAAGCTTCGGGATGAACTACGTTCTCTCGTAGTAGATTGAGACGTCAGATTGTAACGCGAAACGTTGGTTCACTTTCTCTGCTGTGCCGTATTGTCTGTAGATATTTCAAGTAATATTACCCTGTATCATTTATATTGAAGCAACGAAACTTGAACAAAAAAGAACAGGTCAGTCTATAATTAGCTGACACTAGACCAATTTTCTATGAATTCCTTGCTGCATAATGCATGCATGCTATAATCTGTGTCCTTGTGAAACGACTAATACCTTGCTAAATAAGTAAAATGTCTGTATTTTTTTTAGTTTATACATTTACACCAATGTCGAGTTGTTTGGTATAATCATTCAGAACTGTATAAGACCCTTAACTTTCGGCGAGCTTTAATGGGATTATTTTTCAGTTAATAGATGTTCAGATAGTCTTATTTTTTTTTTAAATGTTGTTTGGCACAGTCATAGTCTGGGGAGTGTCCGTAACAGCTTTAGAAAATGAAGTACAACCTTCGATCACTCACTTTAAATTCATATCAAACCCATTATATTCTCTTTACTTACACATTCTTCTCCCACCACCAATCCGATCAATCGCTTTGAATAAATTATGAAACATATGTATATGTTCACATGTGTTAGGTTATCTCGAGGAGACCTGTTAACATCAGCAATACAAGTGATTGAGTGGGAGAGAGGGGTGAGTTTCCCCACTCGAATTTGTTGTGTCCAAATCAATGAAACATTCTGTCCACTTTTCTGAAGACTCTTGGTGGTGGTTGTTGGTAGAGTTGTTAGAGTTAGTGTTGGTAGAGTTGATTTGCTCTGACCCCCCCCCCCCAACATTCAAAATAGTCTCACGACGCCCATTATATTTCAGCGTGTCTTTTGTCATCATCGGGAGCCGATTTCAATTACTATTATCTGCATGCAGAGAAGCGATCTGTTTACACAACCGTCAAGAAATAAATTACTTTCCTCGATCCGACGAATGAGAAAGGGCCACTTCATTTCGTCTCACTGTTGACAGACTGATGATAATGAACTGGCGTGATTGGCGCATCTTCTTTCTCCTCCGTTGTAATTGATGATGCGGATAATGGATGGAGATCTAGGACTGGTATCCATGGCAGTGGCGTATGGACTTAATCATCTCGGAACTAGAACAGGAATTGGAAAGGCACTGTAGGATGATGAGAAGAATAGATCTTATTGTGCTGGTCAGAATTCCGTTTTTACTACTCATCTGCGTTGTATACTTTCTACCATTAATGCTGCAACGCGTCAAACTGCCTGATGATTAAGTTTTATATCTAACTGAGGTATCATCAATGATTTAAAGCCATCGATGGCCACTCTGACCTGTAAATGTGTGGATTATGTTAGATTGAAATTCCAGGATTATTTTGATAATTTGATTTCTTTCATTCATTATACTATACATTATCTTCCATAAATTAAAATGGGTGTTTGCGAAGCACGTTCATGTTAATGGCATGCCTCACATGTGAAGGTCGTTGTCAACACCTCAATATTATTGCTTGCCGAAGACTACTACACAAAATTTTACACCACTTTTCGTCGGCGCTAACAATTTTGTTCACTTTAAGATAAATGATGAATTAAACGTCAATAGTCTGAAATATGTAACATGTCAGTAATATCAAGTATGAATAAAATTTAAAAACAAATTATAAAATTAATAAAAATATGCTTCTGTACCTTCGCATGGAAACACGTTTTCAGTGGCACGAGGAGAGTGTTATGATGTGTGTATGCCTAAAGCATGTTATTAGCATTGAATCGATATTTCAATTTTTAGTATATGAGTGATAAGTGAAACATCTATTACTTGGCAACAATGAAAAGGTCATTTAATGAGGGCGGCATATTATTTTCATATATTATTTGCGATGACAATGATAATGGGCCACGGGATATTTAAGAAAAAAAGGATATTCGAAGAAGCGGAGAGGGTAAAAGCAAGCAAAAATTCCTGTCGCGTCTAGTCGATAGATTATGAGCATTTGTCGGCCAACAGATATTGTATCATTGATCACGGGAAATCGGTTAGTTGTATGACGTGCAAAGAATATTTCCGTGGGTACAGACATTGATATACTGGCACAAAGAAGACATTTCTGACAAATGGAAAGGATTTTCTCTCTCTCTGACGGCAGAAAATCGATGTCTCTAGAATTCTCATTCCAAAAAGCCTATTCGACTTCATGTAAGAACAAACTTGAAATATAGTGTGGGGAGATGAGTACAGTGTATAATGTTAGGGTATACTGTAACGTTACATCGGTCTCTAAGAAAAATAAACAATCAAAAATATTTTGTTCAGTTAGTGAAGAGGAAAATTAACAAATGAGTCTGTAGTTTTACTGAGGTAGCAGCAAGAGTCGCATTCATTTGGTTTATTGGTTTACAATGTGTGTGTGTGTGTGTGTGTGTTGTGAATAAGACCATATACAAACAGCATTGAAACTAAGCTAAGGAACCAATTTTGGTCGCTTAACTTATTTTAGTTTAGCTCAGCTTAGTTCCTTATTCTGCATGTGTGTGTGTTACACACGCACACATGCCCGCGGACACACTATTTTTTCTTTTCATAATTCCTAAGATCCAGATTTTCAAAATGAATATTACAAATTAAGCATTGACCACACAATATAATTCAACATGGCAATAAACAAATACAAATGATGTAATTCCATAACATGCCATTCAAAAATGAACAACCATAGTACAATTTAACTGAACAAGGTGTAGATGAAAATCTGATAGATGACGAATTAAAGTATAGGGCAACTGTAACATTGAATATAATTTTTTTTAAGCTGTTTGTAATAATATCTTTTATGTCCTCCTTCGGTCCAACATTCAAAATAAGTCCATATTTTAGATGTAGCTTAACTTATTTCGAGCTATTGCTTTTTTCCGTTCATTATTTTTACTTTCTAAAAGTGCATTATATATTTCTTTCTTTGTTGGGACGGTACTTTTGATCTCGCCTTGTATATCATATATTTTATGAGGATAATTAAGTGGGTAATGTAAATATGTTTTTTCCTGATTTTCCATCTAAACTAAAATTTCCTCCCATTTTAAAGTATACAACTGCATCAATTTCATTTGTTCCCCTATTTCTTGCCACAATCCTTTAACCAATTGACACTTTATAAACAAGTGATTGTATACCTCAATTTTCTTTCCACAGAAAGAACATAAGTTAGATGATAAAAAGCCAAATTGATACAGTTTATCATTACAATATAGGATACTCTGTAATAATCTAAACTGAAATTCACGTAATTTCCCATCTAAAGTGCATAATCTCGAGGTCAAAAAGCAAGTCGCAATTCCAGATGTATTATTCAAATGTGTTATTTCCGCGTGTCTAAATGCAAAGGTTTCCTTTATATTATCTGTAAAGAATTTATAACATGATTTAGAAGTCAGTCCTTCATATAATATTATTTTATCGACTACTTTATACATCAATTCCGAGTAATCGATCATGTCATTTATCTCTTCGTCTTTTTTCTTTCATATACAACGGCAATGCTGAATAAATGTTACTAACGTAGAATAAATCGTTGGCAGCAAGACTTTTTTGTAGAAAATAGCTAACTGGCCTTAAATGGCCATTTATATCTATAACATATTATGTTATGCAGGGCCCGCTGGAATGCAGTTTGATAAATGAAGTGGCTACCCTGGGTAAATAAAAAGTTATTAATATTATTAGTATGCTTATTTTGATATGTATTGGCCTTAAATAGGTTTCTGTTAAAAAATATTTTTTCTGGCCAAAACGGATCAAATGATTATTAAAATATCATTTGATTTCTAAGTACAACGGAGAAGGCTGAATATGAATATTTTTCATATCATAATCACATAAAAATATAAATCTCCCTTCAATCGACTCGAATATATATAGTCAAGTTGTCCATTTCATATTACTGTCTTCATAAATTAGTCTCCTAATCCACATTATTCCTTATGCCTTAATCATATCTCTGAAATCATCATTTTCAAACCACCATGGTTATAATTTAAATAAAGGATATTTCTTTTAATCTTATCATGTCCTCTTCATATGAAATCAAAATATTTTTTTTCGATTTCTTTATAAACCCAAATTGGTACCAACAATACAGAAGAGACATAAGTTTAGATAAGGCAAATACTTTCAACAATTGTAGTTACCAGTAAGGGTCAAATCGCGCTGTTTACACTAGCCTATTGATTTTACTTAATATTCCTTTATAATTCATCTCCTCTTTTATATTTATGTCTACAGAAAAATATATCCCAAGTATTTTAACAACTTCTACCTGCTGTCCCAGTGAAAACGTATTTCTTACATCTTCACGAGGACCTAACATTCATACCTTTTTTTTATTTTTGTTCACTTTTAATCCGGATGATCTCCAAAATGTATTTAACACCTTTTCTAGATTTTGTATTGATTCTGAATCTTTCAAAAACATAGTCATATAATCTGCGTACAAGCCTAGGTTAACTTCACTTCAAGATGCCCTATTTGTACTCCGTTTATATTTTGTGTTTTACGCGACAATGGATCCCCCTGACGTACTCTCCCCACATCAAAGTAACCAGTGGAGTGCCCATCATTCACAACTAACTGTTTTAAAGTATGAAATATCAACCCATTTACGAAAATGAGGACCAAAACCATACAAACTTAATGCTTTCTTCAAAAATAAATGCAAAACGGAGTCGAACGCTTTTTCAAAGTCGATAGGCAAATAGAAACTGTTTGTATTAACTGTAGACGAATAGAATATAACACCGTCTATTAAGGTATGTCAGTTGGGTTTCAAAAGAGGGGGCACGGGCCGGTTTTTCCCCCTATGTAGATCCGCCACTGCACACACACACATAATACATTGTACATACATATATTCATATCTTCGTCGGAAAGTTCACGTATTCGGCTTGTCCAGTACTATTTATATATATTTAAAAAAGAGAAAGATCATAATTTGTAGATGCAGGGTAAATACTTAAAAATAGTATGTACGTCTTTATGAGAAAGAGCAAACAACATTTCAAGGTTTTCTGCATTGTATATATGAATGATACAACGAAGTTCTTTTGACAGGGTTTTTGATCTGGAAGTAATAACACAGCATAAAGTAATAAGTAATTCATGGATGAACGACGATTAAATACATGAGCCAAAGAAGAAAAACGACGGGATAGGTTTTGTGATTAATTGCATGCTCAAAGTACCAACTTTGCGTTTCAGGGTTATGACGTGTGGCTTGTTCGGTAAGCATTCGTTTACAATGTATAGCATTATACCTCATGGCCTCTCAATATCGCAGGCACATAGTGTAGCGCTGTATCATTTAAGCGTGTTAGGTTTTTTAAATGCACTGTGATGATCTACATAATGAAAATTATGCTTAGGAATAAATAACAATGGGTTTGGGGAGCGTTTCATCAAGCGTTTTGTCAGTGATTTTTACTGACAAATTTGCTCTCAGCCAATCAGATGGAAGGATTTCAGTAGCTTATAACAGTTGTCGGTAAAAATCACTGACAAAACGCTTGATGAAACGCTCCCCTGATCTGCGTAGATAAATTCTGGGCATGCAGATTTGATAATTGGATATAAAAATAGATTAAATGTAAAATATATTGGTGTATATAGTAGCAATTGTGACAAATTATTTGTTATTTCTGACAAGCTAAAGCATAATCCATCTAATATTAGCCTATTTTCGTATCATTATATTATTATCATATTATTTCTTCTACTATCGCACAGATTTTCTTTTCATGAATACTTTGTATTAAATAACCCCTCATATTCAATTTCTCCTTCGAAATGTCTTTAGGTTCTATTCGTGGTGGTTTATTTCTATTAATATTTTTTTCCTATAGGCCATTATGTTTCTTTCTGGACAAAAAGAGTATCATATGTCATCCTTCGATTGCAATATTCATAATACTGAAAAATATGGTGACAAAAAGGGTAATGAGATATTCTCCAAGGATGAGTTATACAATTGTGCATAATGGCGCTGTATTCATTTTATTATTTGCTCCCTGAGTCAAACGAGATCAAATTCATGACTCCATCATGTAGTGACGCTGTTGAATGGAAAAAATGGGGGCATGTATATCAATAGGCTAGACAATGGGGCATAGAAGACGACTTCATTAATATTGGATGTGCAGTGCAATTACGAATGGTGGCGATCGGTGTACTTTCAGCGCTTCATGAGTATGATGTTAATGTGCAACTAACATTAAAGATATATCCCAAACAAGGGCAGTGCTCTTCAGATGAGAAAAGGTCAATTTAATGCATTTGTCGGAACAAGGATCTACAGAAAAATCTATTCCTCGCTCAAACGTACGTTCCTTGTCCGTCTAATCAGTCTGGCTTGACTGGACAAACGGGCAAATAGATTTATAGCACACTGCCTGAGATGTATATTAAGAAATTATAAATAGTAGATGAAAATTAAATGTGTACAAATATTATGCATAGTATAATAATCATAATTCCCTTAATAAGATTAAACATTTTAAATTGTGAGTAGGTACAGGAATAATTTGTATTGTTTTCATTTTCAGTGATATTATTTTGATATATTTTTATGGTAACATTTTTTTAGATATTTGGATAATGTTGAGACATTACAAACGGTGATCTGTTTGAGGACTTCATTTAATGTTTGCTTGATCTCTGCGACGGGTGAATTTGTTGCTATTTAAACTACATTGATATGAAACTCACATCTGCATTTGAGGTGTTTACATAGACTTATTGACTTGACTCTTCAGTCGTCTGATAATGAGAGAAAGTGAGAGCGAGAGAGAGAGAGAGAGAGAGAGATAGAGAGAGAGAGAGTGAGAGAGGGAGATATATAGATAGAGAGAGAGAGAGAGAGTGAGAGAGGGAGATATATAGATAGAGAGAGAGAGAGAGAGAGATAGGGCAAGGGTTGCCAGCATAATTATGGGAAGTTTCTTAATCCCCAACCAAACTGTTGCTTGTTCCTCTGATGCCTTACCGATATTTACAGTGCATTCATTCCAGGGTGAAAGATGCTCTTAATCTCATCATCATTAATTGTTTGTGCTAGATTTTCCTCCCAGGATATCAAAAAATCGAGGTAACATTCATGTCATCACCCTCCATCTATACGAAAGCAAGCACAAAGTCGTGAGTATGATTAGAATAATTTCCCGGCTTGGCAATGCAGTCACGTGGTGTATAGTATACTCCAGGCTGAACAAACTTCATGCTTATCACAAAGCTGCTTGCGAGATGAAGGGGGGAAAGTCAACATTGCAATTTAGATTTCGTCGGGGAAAGTCTGTAATGAAAGATTCGGAGAAAATTTGCATTGACATATTATGACAAGACAGGAGAGCGACAGTAATGGCAAGATTTTTGACGCTAGACATTACCGTGAGGCAGGTAGGTAATTACGTTGTACGAGGAGGAGATTTTATGGTAGAAAGCAAGAACATTTTCAGCATTGTCTTCGTGGTAGCAATAAAGAATCGGTTCATAGTGATAAGTGCTCGGCCGCCAAATTTTGCACAACCATGATAAGATGATTTAAGAATTTCGAAACAAGATAGGACCTACATAGAACATGCATAATGAGAACTAAAAGTGCATTTCTCGAGTAGAGAGTATACCATCATATAGGACTTGTTGAGTAGACATTGAGATACGGATATCTTTATGCATTACTTCTTGATACGTATAAAAAAATACCAAATACACATTTTACAGAATTATTCAGTCGTAGAGAAATCTTATAAAACAGCCAAATATAACTTAATATGCATTAGAAAACATTCCCATGAAATATGAGGCTATTAGAGAATTACAATCAGTGGATTAGAAATGAAATGCAATGGTTTACCTTATTTAAAACCATATCACCTAATGTAAGAAATGTAAAGAATACAATTCTGCTGCCAACTATAGTCGCACATAAAATTATCATCAGTTGTACGTCTATTCAAATATCGAGTTTCATGGCTGCAGTCGTGTCCACAGAATGCCATTTGAAAGTCATGCTCGTATTAAGGATGAGATACACACGGCTATTTTTCTCAGTTACTATAGTACCTGCTTCATAATTTCTTTTAGTAGCATTTTTTTCTCGAGTTGCGACCTTGTCGTAGGATAGTTTGTTTCTTTTCACCTTTCAAGTATTTACATGGGGATCCTTCTCAGAATACACATTTTGTTCGTTTACGGTCGTCCAAGTTTTGACGTGAAATGTTTTTCATCCATTGCTCCTTTATTAGCCAGCCAGATGAAAAAGACTTGTCTATAACTACGCTCCCCCCATCTCATTAAGTCATGGTTTCCTCATCCATATTTGTTTTTGCTTCAAAATGTATAATATTTTGTATCGAATACTGATAAGTCTTTTTAATACGGAAAATAACTACACATGAAAAAGTTGGGAATTCATCTTTTATGCGGAATGTATTTGTATGCAAGAACTTTAATCCACCTCTTTAATCCGAGTATCGCTGTATATTTTCAAATAGCTGCTTGGGGCAATATCCATCTAGAAACGATTAAAATGCGTGTGAAGCCGTGCAAAACTGCAATTCTTACTATTTTTATTATTTGGGATTCATCTTGCCTTTGATACTGAGGAAGCAATAAGCTGAGTATTTCTGAGGCGACTGAGGAAGAGTGAAATTATACCGGCGGGGACGCTTTGAATATTAAAACCTTTTCGTCCAGACATACAAAATTGCCATCTGAGCTACTCATTTGAAATCATAAAAAATCCGCTTTTATTTGGTGGTCGTCGGGACCAATAACGAAGAAAAACTAGACGTTCTTTCAATATGGGTATAAAAAAAAAGAGGTAAGGGAAAGACAAAGTCGTCCCTAGTGGTGGCTCGTAATGGATACAGATTGACGGATTCTGCTATTCAAAAATCGAGGACGTTATTGCCAGAACCCCGTTTCCCCTGAACCAAAGTAGACAGCGAATATTGATGTAAGAATGTGCCTCTTTACTACGCCAAATCCTCCCAAATGCTCTTTAACCTTTTTTTCCAGAGCTCCAAGCAATTCACGACGGCTTTCGTCACAATCATTCATTCCGAATGGATCAGAAATAAAGAGACCGCTTTTGTCATGAAGACAAAATGTATTTAAGTGTGTGTGTTTTTTGCGCTTGGAATACGACGGTTGAGGACAGTTAATTTAAACATGTTAAATTTCACTGGTCATTTGAATCTTACTGCATTTATGCAACGAATTTATTCCACATTTTACAATCACCATATCTGCAAAATGTTTCGATGTTGAATATATTACTTGTTAGTTCTGTAGATGAAAATTATAATCATGCCATCATTAGAATTCATAAACAGAAAATGTTATCCAAACTATCTCAAAAAAGACTAACTACCACAATTATAACGTATACAATTACGAATGACAAAGAGGCACACACAAAAGTACAAATATACAATGTACTATGCAGCGAGATAGACAAAGGTAAGTAGACAGATAGATAGGGAAAGACAGACCGACAAGTACACAAGAAGAAAGAGGGGGAGAGAATCTCTTAAGTTTTTTTTTAAATTGTTTGCGAGCTTTGTCATTCCTATTATGTCAGTGTGGAATGGTATCATAGTAGAAATGTCCTTTGAAAAGGGCTGTTCTTCAATTGCCCTGATATATAAAATATGAATAGAAATACCTTTTGAGGAATAACGAGCGTTCTGTGGTGATATATTTGAGTCTACTTCGGGTGACAATAGCAAGGACCCTTTTTTCTTTTTAGAAAGAAAAGTATCAACATATTAGTTTTTATAAATTATTCTGGCTGGTCATGTTCGGTGTTTTCATATTGCAATCACGATGCATGCAGCAGGCAGTTCGCTACGATAAAGGGAGTGCGTTACTTTATAGATCCCATGTCGAACACAAAGGTCCCATACTATGCAACAACCCCCTAACTGCAATTATATGGTAATATGTGCCTCAAGATTTCGACATAGACCTGTAGGAACATTTGACACGTGCTAAGACTTTCCTGTGTTCTATTTATATCCGAATCGAATCGTGACAAGACAGTCTAACATGTAGCTTCGAAGTGCTCTGAATGCTGAACGCACATATAGGTCTACGACAGCATAACCTTTTTTTTCTTATGCCCCCATTCTTCCCCACAATTACGCCAACCCAGTCTTACATTGTTATGAGGAGAGCACAGGAATTCGTCTTTTTCAATATAACCCGAAGCAACTTACCTGCTTTAATGAAAGATTTTTGTTTTCTTCCTTGTGGAGTCAAAACCATCATGATGATGAAACTGACTGATGCCCGTGTCAGCGTTAGATATGAACACATCGATAAAATTGTGATCGCGTAAAACTCTCAGGTCGTGGGTGAAGCGTGAAGACATGGGGGCGGCGGGTTGGTATAAGGGAAATGCTTGATTAGTTCGTATCGTCACCGCAGGCATATAAACCATGACATATATGTCGGGAGACAAGACAGGCTCTGACACTTTGTTGAGGGAAACGGACAACCTATACATCTCCTTGAATAAAATAAGCTTAATTGCATTTGGTGCACATAATGACGTCCTGTTTCTCCCTCTTTTTTGTAGGCTAAGACGACTTCTTTCTACATTGCTGCACTGCATGTAGTAGCATCTGTCTCTTTGTAAGTTTTATAAAGTCAGAGCAGTGATTGGTGAAATACAACTATGATTTTTTTTGCAAAAAAAGACCATAGATCGTTTTACAATTAGACATTGTGATGTGTTATAGAAAGGGAAATATATCCTCTTTAACACTACTACGCAATGTTTGGAGTAAGAAAAACAAACAAACAAACAAACAAAAACCAAACATATAGCTTTGAAGGGCCTATTATCAACATTTTACAGAGGAAACCTGTAGTCACTGTGGACAGCACTTTGCTTGTATTCTAAACAGGACAGTTTAATTTCAGACCTATTCTGATATCACTATTTGAACAAAATTGCAATACCGTTCTCACCCGTTTTGACACATGTATGTAACATGCAATATTTACAAATTGCCCGTTGGTTTTGGCTCATCTTGCAATAATGAGCTCTATTGGTTTTATGGAGAGCATTAAAGTGTCGACCTATTATATTCTTGGACTCACTCTTCTGGGAACCCTTGACAGAACGCAGATATCCTTATGAGATATTACGAAATCTCGTCAAAATTACTTGAAAGCAATAGACATTTACATTTTTGGCATTCATGTGGTAAACATCTAATTGAAAAGCATATTTTCACACAAAAATCTCTATTTTTTTAAATAAAAAAACGCTGTGGAAATGTTGTTAGTTAACTGCAAGTAAAGGTATATTTGTGAATCGATCCTGTCCACCGACAGCAGTAGCCAGCAGAATAGAGAAATCTCGGCCTCCGAGTACCTGAGAAAGATCTTCTTTGTTACAGCTTTAGAGAGCTTCCATCAAGTTTATTTTTCGTCTGTGTACTTTCTCGATGAAAGTACTTTAACAATATCGATTTATTTACACTTGTTAGCCAATGTTTCATATGCAGAAGGGTAATCATACAAGTAAAAGTAAAAATACAAGTGTTAGCTTTAATTTGCCAACTTTCCTTGTGTCTTTGGTAAGAACTACTTAAGATATAGTTCTCTCCTGAAGATTTTAACATTTCTCCTCTTACTATCAGGAGTCTGTAAATGGTTGGTACTAAACCTTCAAAAGCAAGTGGTGATGTGCTCGAATGAAACCTCCCACCCAAAATTGAAGTGAACCTCTCCTATTACCTGACACCTGAGCACTTGGATTGATGTGTGGTCGACATAATGGATGTACCGTATTAGGTTCATCCTCAGTATAAATAGACTTTAGGTGGCCCCAGCACTTGCACTTTACTTCGGAAGACTTCAGTGGGAGCGACAGAAAAGGGACCAGAAAGTGATGTGGGACATAACGGTTTAAGATTTCTCGTGCGTGGCTAATTCCTAGTATACAGGAGGCTAACGCGGTCTGACCTTTAAGTTAAAGTAACTCTGTTAAGCAGAATACGTGTCGGCGCAATATTAAAGACTGATGCTTCTTTTCTCACTAATTGAAGGCTTTAGGCACTACCTCCACTAATTCTTAAAATGGTTAAAAACCACACAATACCCTTTATTTTCATCCATTCATCATTTGGCTATAGGCCCATACCTGTATTTCAAGTCGGATGTTGGCTTCGGGTAGAGAGCGAGCGACAAGTTCAATGGAGTTCGTGATGTATTCCAAGGGAAAAGCATACCTTCAAGTCATAAATCGAATTAAATTATCGAGATAAACATTTACGGAGACAAGGAAATATGGACCGCCATCAATTACTGGTCCCTGCAGTGCCTCAGAGTTACCGACAAGCCTAGAGGTGTATTATTACATTAGATCGGGTTTCAATCAATGCTCATCTGATTCCTTAGAGGGAGCCCGCATCTAGATTACAGCACCCAAGGGGTAACCTGCTTCTAGTGCGCGGGAATAAGGATGTAGAAAGGAATCGGGGCTCGAAAAAGGTATGATGGTGATGGAAGGGAAAGGGGATGGAGGGAGGCTGCCACGTATGATTATTGTGGCACCCTTATGGAGGTAAAGACATTTCTAGAATGTTTGTATTGTCATTTCGTCATGAATTTGCAAGATATACCCCTGAAAATTCATTATTTTTGTTGATCAGTAGAGAGGAAGAAAATGTGTGCGTATGGAGGGGTGTGTGGGTGCGTTTGGATGTTAGAGTTGGGGCATACTAGGAAAAATAAACATTCTTTTTGGAGAGCAGGACCGCTCAACCGTCCCTGGATTTGCACTATATTCACCTGAATTTTTGAAGGTGGATTATTTCCTTTGGACTTAAAGCAATCGCGTCTGCCAATAGAGTTCAATGAGAAGCGACGGAACCGACTAGACTCAAATGCCAATAGTGTTGAAAGTGAATGTGGACGAACGAATAGAGGAAATGAAATAGGAAATCGAGATATATGTAGAGAGAGATAGAAAATTGGAGAGAGAATTGTGGAGAGATAGGAGAGAGAGAGAAAACCAAGAGTAGATAGAAAGTGAACGCGAGATTTGAGAAACAGACAGGCAGAGGAAGGGAGTAGAGAAAAATAGGGAGGGAGAGGAAGACAGAGAAAGAGAGAAAAAGAGAAATGGATACAGAATTTTGATTTGACATTGTGCAATGAAACACGGATATATGAAATACATTCTGCTGAGAGTATTGGAAAAGGAGTATTGGAAAATACCCGGAAGATGGGGATGATGAGTCTCGAAGATATTAAAAAGGCAGACAACAGGTCTCCTTGATTTGGAGAAAACAATATCTAGGACTGATAGCAGATTATGATATCCTCATCTTTTTACTGAAGCAAATGATACGGCAAGACAAGACAAAACATTACGTGTCAGAGTATCTTTGACTTTTTATGTAACCTAATGCTGCCGGTGGTCTGTAGAGTCGCCAGATACTCTCTGTGTCTTTTCATAATGTTCTTTGTCGCAAACGTTAAAGGTTATGACATTTTGAGAAAGTACTTACCGTCATGTTGTTCACCATTTGCTATTCTGTATTTGTGATTCTAATGATGTGTATTTATGTAAATTGTATTCTAAGCCCGGCAGAGCGATAAAATTGACGATTCAAGGCCGGCTTATCCTTTTTTCTTTATTCGGTACCTCTATGAGAAAGAAGAGAAAAAGAGATATGTGAAAATTCGGTAGGGTCTATATGCACACAAAAATGCTATTCATTTTTTTCATTTATTGCTTTTGAAGTATAATACAAGGAATTTTAGCATGAAATTACAGAAAATCATTACAAAACGGTATCAGCTAACAAGGAAATTATTTCTTTCCAAATAATGAATGTTTAGATCAATTTAACAAAGTGCCACAAAATGAGGTTCTGTGTGTGTTTGCGCAGTAATCGTTCGTATACAATCGTAAGCAATTTTCTTTATAGCACACTAAAATCAACTTCCCAATGGATGTTTAAAAACAATATGATTAGTGTGATACTGCTAACTTCATTTATTTTATTTTACGTTTTTACAAAAAAATGGTGTGAGTGATTGAAAACCGTCTGCATATCAAAAATATAATGCAGTCTTTATGTGATCTCTAATTGCTTTTGGACAAAAACGTGCTTCTTCCTTTCGATTCAGAATGGAGCCATAATGAGGTAAGGCTTAATCAAAGCTGAAATAGTCTTTAGTACGTAGTTTCTGCCGCATTCGCTACCCTCTCTCGCATTTACAGTTTAAAGTTAAGCGTAGAAAATATAGAAGACAATTACAGAGTGGTTTACGTGCAAGCTAAAAGCATTCTGGTATTTTAATAAAGAGGGTAATAGTTGAAGAGTCTGGGTGACACCAAGGACACGCGGACAGGATATTACATTGCCGCATGGGCAGCGATCTTATTACGTCGTCGAGCGCAGGCCACTCTTCTACTCTTTGACAGGTGGCCCTTTTGAATATTGATCGAGACGTGCATGGTTTATTTAATAAATTAATCTCTCATATCGGCAAAGAAATTATCACTCATGCGAGAAGAAGTACGCTAAACATGAGATACACAGTGTGTAGATAATTTGGTGTAAGAAGGACGTGCGATTGAGGGACTATGGCCTAGATGGGCAAGATCATCATTGCGTTAGAGGGTTCAGTTGAAATTAAACGGTGTTAGACATGACGCATTAGAAGCTTTATGATTTACTAAACAAGCACAATGCAGACACACACCCACCCACCTACGCATACACGCACACACACGCACCGCTTTACATGGCTTTACTTCCGAGGACAAGTATTGTTCCTCTATTGTTCCTCCGTCCTTGGACAGTCGACGGAATAAGGCACAAATTCATTGTTCGACGTTTGAGGACTATTGTCCGGCTTCCGAGGACCATTGTTCTCATGATTTTTTTTTTGTTCTCTGTCCGAAAATGTCCTCGGACATACGGCTAAACACGCCCACACACTCACACACACCCTCACACACATACGCGCACACCTACAGGGGCGCATCTTACTGTACTGACGCGAAATTAATTGTTTGAGTCATGTCAAGTACCCTTGCTGTAATGAAGCTGTTGGGTCTCAGTGAAGGGTTATTTTTATGACAGAAATTGATAAAGCGGGCTTGTTACTGCTGATGGAATCCAGCTTTTTTGTTTAAATTATTATTACAAAAGAGGGCACTACGATCAGCAACTGCTGCTGCTGTATTTCATCCCGTTCGTTCAGCATAATGTGTTGGCAAATTCATTCATGAACATTCGGTTCTGTCCTCCAGGGAAATACACGCATACTCTTCGGAAGTTCCGCATTTACGGCATAGTGACGATAAAAAAGGATTAGTGATGGAGCAGAAAAGAGATTACAATAGAGACAGAATATAGGGAAAGAGAGAGAGAGATAGGTGTAGCTTGATATACAAGAGAATGGCGTCAAGTATGCGGTCAAGAAAGAGTGAGTGAGAGAGAGAGAGAGATAGAGAGAGACAAGGGTAAATGACGGCTTCACTTGATTGAACTCATACGACGTTAAGAAGGAATAGATTATGTGTTGTTGAGAAAGAGACAGGGTCCGGGGCTGATAAGGGCTTTGGCTGATTAAACATTAACGCGTTAAGATGAGCGCTAACAACTCTAAGAAGGGAGAGATGATGTCTGTTCAAGGAAAGGAGATATTGGCCAATATTCTTAAAAGCGTACTAATTTTTGTTTCACTGATTAATGGAATATCAAGTGTCACTCCTCCATTACTTAAAAATCACCATAATGCTGTAACTAAATAAGCAAACCGAAATCATGTCAACATGAAATGAATTTATCATATTTATTTCATGGCAAGATTCATTATTTTATTTCATTCATTGTGTTACAGAATTAAAGTAATATGTTGAGTAAGAGTTCGACACTTAGCGCTCCATAATTCCACCTTTTTTTTAAACGAGCCATAGAGAAAAGAAGGAAAGTGCAAAAAGCACGTTTAATTAAGCATCACCTTGTTTCGTTGAACTTTACTTATTTGGCTTATCAACGGAAAGGTACCCTTTAACATGACACTGTATAAAGATATATATTATTTGACAGATCTTTTGTGTTTCAGAACTCACTGACGTCATTTGTCAATTGTATGCACGCAGCTTCAATGGCCACGTCAGTAATTGAGCCACTGAAGCTGAATGTGACAGATCTTTTGATATGTTTTCTGCGTTTCATTTCCTGAGCTTCTGTTAAGGAATATATGTATTTTGAAATGATAGTCACTACAAGGGAAAGACAGTGTAAACATATTGACATAATAGCGTAAGCATGGAAAGAGAAAGGATATTACTCTCTGGATGGCTGCACCCCCCTTTCTGTTTTTATCTTTCTCTCTTTCTTTCTCAGTCTCTCTTTCTCTTTCTTTCTCTTACTCTCTTCTTCCAATACCCGTCTCTATCTCCACCTAATCGCCATGAACGCCCACAGCTTATTTATTCGTGCACCGTGCTAAAACGTTGCTCATGAGCTATCCCCTTTTGGGCCACGCTGTATTCTGCGGGGCAGTCATGCATAATGGTATATACCAGGCGCCGATCTATCAAGAGATTAATGGAAACGACAATCGAGCAAATTCCCAACGAGCGTACCCCCGATCGGACATGACCTGACGAGTATGAACCTTCCGGAAAGTAATACGTTTAATCAGCATGTTCAAATGCATGTAAAATGCAATGATATGGGCATTTAGACCGTGTCGAATGCTAACCTTAGCCCTCGATCAATATGTGATTAGAGGCCCCTGGCGCCGCGTGTTCTGGCTAGGGTGCTCTGTAGGGGAAAGTACTGCATGCAGCCATATCTCTTATCGGTTGGACAGCAGTGCAATAGGACGCCAGGGATGGCAGCAGTGGGATACACACATAATCAGACATATTGACTTATACAGGCAACCACCATTCATAAAACAGAGACGATTCATCACGTTAATGGATTACTATGAACGTCATGAACACGTATATCAATTTCATTTTAGCGTCCAATTCATGGTGAAGTAAAAGCTGCCATGACATATGACATAACTAAAATATTTTTTAATATATACACCGAGCATCGGTTGCAAACTTGAATGTGAAAACTTATAGACATGTAATAATGAAGGCAGGTTAGTTATTGTTTAAAGGTAGGAATATGAAGGAATACTTAATGAAAGAAAGTAAGTAATTACAGCGCGTGAAATATTGTGCAAATATCGTAACATTCATTAGAGAGTCGCACAGCCTAACCGTCGGTAGATTAATATAATGGGACAAAAATGTGTAAATCTAAATGTTATCCATAGAAATAGATTTCTGAGGGTGTTTTTCAGAAAAATCCCATCCATTCCGTTACCAAAAGATGCATATTTCAATTATGTCAACCCCTATTGTTGTTGACAATGTGGTCTGCATTTTCTGTACCCGAGACTGATAAACATGATGATAGATATGGATAAATTAACAGCGGAAGCTATCATCATGTTTCATTCTAGAGACTGTATCATGTTTTTTTTAATGCCATCTGATACCACCCTTCTCATTCTTCTTATTTTAGCTCTTGCTAATACATATCCATCATGCTTTCGCTTCTTCTGTAGTGTTGCTCGCTATAATTTGATTTGGTGTATCATTTTCTGCAGTATTCAGAAAAACAAACATATCGATGGCGTGACATACTAGCATCATAAAGTATACACAAAATCAGCTTCTTTTTCAAAGTATGCTTCAAGGAAAAGTACTATTTCTGTATAATGGCAAATAAAATGTGGCATACAGGTGACCGATCGACAAAAGCAATGTCATGTGCCCCCCCCCCTTTCTGTCTATCCCTTCCAGTGTATATCCAATGCAGCGCTTCAGAATGACTGTCTCCTCATAATGTTTAGTTTTTAGATAGGGGATGGGGAATTCTAGAGGATCGAAAGTAAGTAAAATGTATTTTCATTTAAGCTTCGACATAGTTCACTGATAAAGCTAGTAAGGGGTATTTCCTTCAGAAATAACCATTTTAATTGGAGGCCAAATATTATGTGCAAAGGCATATCCACAGGCGTAGCCAGGATTTTTCAATAGGGGGGGGGGGGGGCAGACGTGAAGGAGTGCGAAATTGGTGATGAGCACGCAAAGCGTGCTCCCCAGGGGTGGGTGCGGGGAAGGGGAGTTTCCCCCCTCCCGTGCGAAGCGCGAAAGCTCTTATGTTTTACAGCAAATTTGAGAGAAAGATAACGGCTGGTAATACATTTTTTTAAGGCGGAAAGTTAGTCTGACGCCCTGGCTGCTTTTCAGTTATTTGGACGCAATACTGCACTGTATGAAACAGGGGTGGGTACAGGGAGGGGGAGGTTCCCTCTTTCCGCTCTGACGTTTTAGCAAATTTGAGATAAAGATAACGGCTTATAGGGCTGGAGCCCCTTTAGGCGCGTAGCCAGGGGGTGGTGGGGGCAAAAAAAAAGTGAGAACGAAAAATTTGCTAAAACGTCAAAGTTTTCTCGCTTTGCGCAGGAAGGGGGAAACCCCCCCCCCCCCCGCACCCACCCCTGTTACATACAGTGCAGTATTTAGGGGGGAATCCTCGTTTTGTGTCTAATATGCATAACATGCAGGGCACCCATTTAAATGCGTGTTGGAAAATGCGATACCCGCAGACCCCCAAAATACGGGTCTCCCTTTTTTTATGCTTGTCAGATAATTAGGCTATGGAGGGAGACTGGCAAAAAAAAAATTCTCGACACCCTCCCCCCCCCCCTTTGGGTGAAAAGTATGCATTATGCCCCCCTTTTTTATTGTGCCTCCCTTTTTAGAACAAAAACCTTGTTTTTTGTTTTGTGTTGGCTTGTAAAGGATTATGGAGGGAAACTCGACCCCATAACCCTTCGCCGCCCCCCGCCCCCCGCTGAGCGAATTTTGGAGGGCTTGGAAAAATAATTTTGTCGCCTTCGACCCCCTCCCCCCAACCCCCCCCCCCCCCCCCCCCACTGAGAGAATTTTGGAGGGCTTGCAAAACAATTTTTTTGTTAGCTATAGTCCAGCTGTTGGGGGCTCTGGCCGAGGGCACTGGCACCGACCCCAATCCTAACCCTATTTCATATTCATTCTCCATGGACCCATTTAATAATCTCAATGCAATGTAGTCCGTAGTCGTATGAGGGCAAACAAGAAATTAGCCCAGTTGGTGGTTAGACGAAACGATGATTAGACCAAATGGTAATTAGACCAGATGGCTATGAGACCAAATGACAATTAGACCAAATAGTTACTAGATTAAATGGGTGTAGACCAAATGATGATAGACCAACTGAGGTTAGACTAACTGACAAATGGACCAAATGATGTGTAGACCAAATGGGTTTAGACCAAATGGCTATTAGACGAATTGACTATAGACCAAATGGTAATTACACGAAATGGCAATTATAAATGATTAGACCAACTGGTTATTAGACCAACTGATATTAGACCGAATGGTGTTAGACCAGTTGGCTATTAGACCAGTTGGCATTAGACCAAGTGGCAATAGACCACTTTATCCTATATCGGGAGCGCAATATTTAGCAGGAGTCATATGAAACATGATATAGCGAGCAAAGCAATTACATCTTTATTTTTTTTCAAACTTTTTGAACCCTTTAAGCTTTTTAAGAACTATATACTGGGGGAGCGAAATTGCGAGATCCTGAAAGAAAACAGTTATGCAAGGGAGCAAAGCGGCCGAACTTTTGAAAATTTTCGCATTTCAAACCTTGAAATACTAGATTTCTTATGCATTACCCCGCGGATTTGGGGGCGTGTGATCCGTAAAGATTATGATTTTTCTTCATTTCCCCCTATTTTTCTTTCTCGCCTTTGCGGTTTTTTTTTCGCCCCCTGCAAGTGCTGTCTGGGGCACGTGCCCCTCTGCCCCCTAGATACACCACTCAGCGAAGAGACCGAGCGAGGGTGATAGGGGTATCCCCCTCCTACATCATGGAATTTTTCAAAAATCTGTCTATAAAACTTGCATTTTAGAGCATCCCAAAATGGTTTTTAATGAAAAGAAGGAATGCACGGATCTACGCCAATGGACGGAACCCCTTAATTGAGAAAAAGAATGCGAGCGAACGAATTTTCTTGGATATTTTCGCATTGAAATAATGGCATTTCTTATTTCCTTACTTCTAATCATTAAAGAATGTGACGGTATTTCAAGATCAAACATCATGAGTTTGGGTAATTATTTTAGTTTTAAGTTAATGTATCATAATTCTTATCTTATCGACACCCATGGTAACTGGGGTGGGTGCAGGGAGAGGAGAGTTATTTCCCCCCTTTCGCGCGCGAAGCGGAGAAAACTTTGTTTTAGCAAATTTTGAGAGCCAGATAACGGCTTGTAGCGCCTTTTTTTGCCTTTTCTCTCACTTCCCCGCTTTTTCGCTCTCGCTTTTTTAGTGGCTGAATAGGGGGGGGGGGATGGCCCCCGATGCCCCCCCCCCTTGTCTACGCCAGTGGTCATATCTATTACTTTCTCTTTCGTAATAAAAAGTGTTTCCCAGTAAAATAGTACCTTATAATTGGTAATTTTCTCAACTTGTGAATTATTACCTTTAATTTAAAAAAAAAATTGTTAGATGTCCCCTTACCCAGTCTAATATGTATGGATAACTTCCTTCATGACCGCAATGGCTCCCATAGGATTTCATTATACATGTACTTACGTATATCACATTGCACGTTTAAGTTGTATCAGATTCTTCCTTCCTTCCTTCCTCCTATTTGTGTTTGCGGAGTCTCCACTGCAGGACCTACCCGTGGAATAAAATCCGGCAATATTCACGACTGATACAAATAGTGCAATATGAAACTCGTAAAAGAATCCATTAGGCCAAATACCTACGTGATATGAAAGCGAGATCACCAAGCACTTGCAGGAATGTAATACCCAAATAAACTTTGTTGTCATTATCCATTCCGATCGCTCCCGGTGGCTTCCATTAGTAATGCATACTCGTCACCTTTTTGTAGAAATATAAAAGCATTGGTTTCAACCGGTAGTTCCATAAAACGACGACCGAATTCAAACCAGATCAAACCAGACGAAGAAATGTATTACTACACAGGGCAGAGATTAGTATTATTTGTTGTCTGATAATAGCTAATAATTCTGATTTATTTACTTATAATAGTAATTATTATTTAAAGTTATACATCAGTATGATTTTTTCATGATTATATGCATTATTCATATAATTTGTTCGTAAGGAGCAAACAAATTGAAGCGTGTCTATGAGTTTCAAGGAATATTACAATTCATTTTCGTATTTGATTGCGTCCATACAAACATTTTAACGTGTCTATTTTCCATGTTATGTTTCAAAACAGAGGATCTTGAAAGTATGCTCTTAATTCAAACAAAATTAGAGATTATGACATTTAAATAACTACAATAAATTATCATCCTTAATATTATATATTGAGTCATTGACATCTGATTTCCTAAAGAACTATTGGCAAATATTAGCTATTGTGTGTGTTCTTGTAACACACGTGTAGGTTAGAAGTTGCCAGTTCTATTTGACAGTGTAAAACAAAAAGTGTGAACTTCTTATAAATAGCCAGGTTGAAATGTGTTTTCCAGTACATTCATAGTCATACCAATATGCTCCTTTATCAATAAGTTAAAATTCAGTCACTGCTAGTCGTCACTGCTAGCCTACGCCAACTTGAGCTAAACGCTTTCACTACATTAACACCAACTGAAGATGAAAGCAGTAATCACTCGTTCTTGATAGGGGTGCCTTGCCTATAGAAATATCAGTCCATTAAATAGTTCCTCTGCCTTGTAAGGATCTTTGAATGGATACGAAATAAGTAATTAAAAAAAATTACTGACAGCGCTTTTCTTTATTTGTCGAAAGCTTTCGACTGTGTGGATCATCAAATTTTAATTTAAAAAATTAAACATTACGGTGTTCGTGGTACAGCCCTAGCTTGGTTTTCGAGTTATTTACTTGATAGAGCTTTCACTACATTAACACCAACTGAAGATGAAAGCAGTAATCACTCGTTCTTGATAGGGGTGCCTTGCCTATAGAAATATCAGTCCATTAAATAGTTCCTCTGCCTTGTAAGGATCTTTGAATGGATACGAAATAAATAATAAAAAATATTAATAAAAAATATTACTGACAGCGCTTTTCTTTAATTTGTCGAAAGCTTTCGACTGTGTGGATCATCATATTTTAATTTAAAAAATTAAACATTACGGTGTTCGTGGTACAGCCCTAGCTTGGTTTTCGAGTTATTTACTTGATAGAGTTCAATATGTTTCAATGTATGATATATCTTCTATAACCAATACTGTAAACATTGGTGTCCCACAAGGGTCTGTGTTGGGCCCCTTACTTTTTCTTTTGTATTTTAAACCCCAAATAAAAACATTAATCTTACTGACGTGAGAATATCCATAGATAACTGCCAAATTCCGTTGGTTCATTTTACTAGTTTCTTAGGAGTTATTTTAGACGATAAACTGAGTTGGAAATATCATATTTGCCAGATAGCATGTAAATAATCAAATATCATAGGTGCTATAAACCGATTAAAGAAGGTATTACCTTTCAAGATCCTACTTGCAATATATTAGTCAATGATAATACCTTATTTAACTTATTGCAATATTGTCTGGGATAGCTGTGCATCAACTCATCTTAATAGAATTCTGCTCTTACAAAAACGAACAATTCGTATTATTACTGATTCAGCACCATTATCACACACTGATCCCCTATTCCATAACGTTAATAAGATAAAAGTTCAGGACATACACAAATTACAAGTCGCTAATTTCATGTTTTCATACATAATTCACTGCCAAAGTTCTTAGATGACTGTTTTCATGAAAATAGTTTTTATTTGTTCCATACTCTACCAGACAGTTCAGTCACACTCGTATTCCTAAATTTAAATATGCATTTTCTGGTACCACAATCACATATAGAGGTCTAAAGCTGTGGAATAGTATTGAATATACAATAAAGAATTACTCTTCTCTATCAAGTTTTAAAAATAAATATAAAAATGAATTACTCAGGTCATACATCCCTTGATGAAATACCTGTGATTTGCCCTTTGACTTAGTGTTTTTTGTTGTTGTGTAAACGGGTCCGTAATTCTCTTAAATAATATATTTTATGTATTATATATTTTGGGGACAAACCTTTGATAGACCCTTGGCCTTTGTTTGTCCCTCCACATTTAGATATTTTCTGTTTATTTGTAACTATTTCAATTGTATATTGTACTTATTATTGTTGTTGAATTTCATGTTTTTATTGTTAATATTTCTGCATATTTCCAATTGTATTCTATCATTGACATTTTTATCGAATGTGGAATAAATTAAATTGAATTGAATTGAATTAAGGAGGATTAGAGTACCCTTGATACTTTAGCAAAAATAATGCATCAAATTTACTAAAATTTGATCGTAATTTTCTTCTTTCAATGTTTCGATCCCCGGCCACATCCTACCCCAAGCACAATTTATCCCCCTGTCATTTCACTACACTTGCACGTGTCATCCCTCGCCTACGTCAACTTGAGCTAGTCGTGTTCAGTAGGTTACCATCTACTGACGATGGAAGCATGATCCTGATAGGGGTGCCTTGACTCTAGAAATATCATGATTGATCAATTCATGAAACAGCTCCGACAACTTCGAAGGATCATAACTAGGATAAATAATCTTTCCACAATCCGCAGTATGGCCTGTATATGCACTCACATCAGTTATGGTTGTATGGATGTGCATTTCGCCCCGTGTAAATGGAAAGGGGGGGGGGGGGGGGGGGGGGAGGGGGGGGGGGGGTAATTGAATAGAAGTGCGTATTTAACAATTACTTTTCTTAAACAATGACAGTTTTGTGTCTTACTAGGATGATCAAAGTTCTCTTTTAAGAATTTATGTGTTAAAATGATGCATTAGGGTTTGAAAACGTAGTGCAATACTTTAAAAAATGTAAGCAATTAACCAAAAAAATATGCACACACGTGAGCAATTTTGACACAACAATGGTTCTGTATTCTGCGCAGGAACTTGCAGGGTTAACAGGAAGACGAGTTTGAGTTCTGAAGTTGATTACGATGCCGAAGTCTTTTTAAACATGTATAAATAATGTCTTACGGCATTCCCTCATATCTCACCAGTGTAGAAAATCGTTCCTCCTTGAAAATCAGCATCAAGTTTGCGAAGCCGGATATATGCGCCGGGGAGACACCCCCAGGCGAAATGTGCAAGAAGTGGTGAGGGTTTCCGCTCCGAAGACTGCTCCCTTACCTTATTTGTTTTCACCCGTGGCTTGCTTTTCTCTGCCTTGAGTGGTGTAGGTAATGACCAACGAGTCGCTGGAGGGGTGCTCTACACGGAACAAGATTAGAAGAAAACAGAAAGGGGGACCAAAAGGGGGAACGTGAGAGGAACACCAGGGCTAAATCTCTTTCCATCTTCGTCATCGATCTGCACAAGCGAAGCGAAGTGGAAATAGATTATGACGCTTCCCTCGATTTCAAGCATTTTCCCCTTACTTTTCCCAGTAGTAAGGGAGAAGTGATAGGGTGCGCTTAGAGGAATACATAAGATAGCGATAATAATTTTACACTTGAAGTGATGTATGCTAAAATGACACTTAGCAAGTGTTATTTGAGTTTCTTCATAACACTCTTGGCACCCCGAGGGGGAATGTATGGAGTCGACGTCGTGATCTGTATGAAACATTATATCCATGCACTCAGACAGCCATGGATGGACAGATAGCATGACATTTCGTATCTTCCTTCTATTGTGAACATACTTCACGTTTTGTTACATTCTCTTGACTGCACGGATATGAATAATTTCAGCTTCATTTTTAGTGAAGTGCACTCATATATGTGTAATATGTGAATAACCCTTAAGGCCTGCTCCAGCTCGAGAATGAACTTAGGCTTCAGGCTTCTTCAAACGAGTTGATATTCCTCGAGAAAGATTGATGATTTTCGATGTAGTCTGGACAAAGGCACAGTGGGTTTTCTACATGTTCTCTCAGTAAAAGTATATGTGATCAGATTGCGTATCAGTGCCATAACTTGCTAAAGTTTCACATGGTGACGTTCAATTAAGGTCTGAATGATGCATTAAAAAAAAACCACACACCTACGCACACATACCTACGCACACACGCAAACCAACACGCACCCACACAAGTTCGTGTGAGGGGGCTTGAAAGGAGAATATGTAGTCACGTAGCTCACTTGGCAAGTAATCTGTCACAGAAAGACATAAAGCATTGCAATTTAATTCATTCAATATACCGTCCTTCCTACATTCTCTTAGGCATTTCAAGAACATCCTCACATAAAAAAATACGAGTTGTTATTACAGCATTTCTCAATGCAAAGAGAAACGTTATTGATGCAGTAACATTTGAGGGGACATTGGCAAGGTCTATGAGTAAATGTTCAAAGGAGATATTGAAGAGGCTCCTGTGGAAACATTCAAACAAACGTTGGATAAGTTTCCATAGAAACAATCAAAGAAAATTGACTTTGTTGATGCCCTCAAGAGACATTGATGTAGTGTCCATGGCAACATTTAAAGAGACATTGATGATGTTGATATAGAGGGACATCTCAAAGGGAACCTGCTTTTGCCGACAAACTCATCAAACTGTTTAACCGTACTCTTCCCAAAAGTCCTAAAAGGCTATAGACACACGGCATATAATTATGTGACCGTGTTAATGAAAAAGTAGCATTGTTCTTGTGGGAGACATATCATTGTTTAAAAAAAGTTCTACATGGTAAAATGTATTATCTCTGAATGCGTTGTAAGCTCCTGTTTCATTGATGAGAATCTGACCTATCCCCCCCCCCCCCGAAAAAACCCAAACAAACAACATATTGCAGTTTTAAAAAAAATAATGTCATGTTATGGCAAAGCCATTATTCCTCTCTTTCCGTGCTATTGATTTAAAAAGAAAAAAAAAAGAATCTTGTGGCAGTGTGTTATATCAATGGTGGATGTTGTTCACAATAAAATACACGAATTTCCCGTATTCAGTGTGTATGGTATCATAATGTGCCAATTGAATAATACATAGATAGAACGATATCGGTCAAGCATGACAAGTAATGAATGTTTGGAAGCTACATGCTTTGAATAATGTATCGACATGCTGTCATACAGGAGGCCCACAAGATACTCATTACAAGAAGGATGATGGACATTTATTACAAGAATATGAATTGTGCTTCCTTAAATAGAATAAACGGAGAAACTGCTTTGATAAGGGCATAAGAATAGAGATTGAGATGACTCCAGAGATATCCTAAAGTGCAGACCAAATGGATAGAAAAGGGCATATTGCACCCGTGCATATGATAACGATAAGAGAAGCTGGATGTTGACACGCCAACGATAACTCGAGAGAGATGATATTAAGAAGCAGTGAAGCAGATTGCATGCTAAAAAGGGTTGGAAATCGTAAAAGATAAGGGAGGAGAAGCGAAAGTATAGAGGCTGCAAAGTAAATGAAAATCAAACACTGAAAAGTCAGGCCATTGGACGTCTTTTTAGAAGGAAGTTGTCAGAGCTCTACCGTAGTAAATACCTAAGGAGGGAGATAAGAGGTACTGCAAGGAGAATCTCCAGGAAGATTTAAAGGAGAGGGAAAAGAAGTTAAAGCTTTGATGTGAAATGTAGGCGAGGATTAAGCAAATAATTTGACAGTAGAACCAAGCATTGCTCGTATACGATCCGGTTGAGAGTGAGGAAATTACTTACAATTAGCCAATCATCTTGATTCAGGGCTTCCTTTTAGTCATTCGACGTGTTAAATTGCCATCGCGGGGCATCAAATCATCAAAGATACGACTAGTCTGACTCTCGATGTCTCTTTCGATGAGGAATTTTATCATTACCTCATTTGGAAATAATCGAGTGTAACGTTTCTGAATTATCGAACAGAGGGTTACTAAATATTCAATCTAAGCGATGCCGGATTCTTCGTGATCATTGTGATCAGATGATAGTAAGGTAGGCCTACTGTCGGTGATAGAGAATGCTTGTTCGAGGTACGATATAAAACGAATCAAAAGATTCATTATCTAATTCTTGTAGTAACTGCAGTAGAAATTCCTTCAAATATTACCCATATGGTATGGGTTATCTTTGAAGGAATTCACTCTTTGTAGAAATAGGTCAGTGTTTAATAATTCAAATAAAGGACCTGGACATGGGTGGCTCGTAAATGTTCGTCTAATGTTCTTCTCTATGGTCATTGTCTTTAAGGGGTTTATTGTCAGAAGTTTTAACCATCTTAGTGGTAGATGTCCGGGCTATGATTGAACTTAAATAATTTTCCAGCTGATAATTGTCTGCATGGCATCTGCCGAAAGATTTAAGTAGAAAACTAGTAATTGTATAAAAAGCATACTAACGTGATGATAATGGACTTGCAAGGATAGAATACTTAACGAAGGCATGGTATGCCTGTATCTATGTTTGGCTTTTCACTGTGTGTGTTTTTCAGCAATTGTTTTGTTTGTTATATTTTCACAAATTACAGATCAAAAATAACCATTACACAGTTAAGCAGTATAGAATGCAGTCTTATTGTCAGAACTCTAGATCGGAAACGATGGTGCATTACGTCTAGTGAAAAGGGAGATCATTCACTTGTCAAGCCGAAGAACATAGTGAAGAAATGGTTGAGAGAAAAGGGCTAATTAAAATGGGTTAATGTACAGTCATATATAGGGAGGGAGGAGAGGGCAAGAAAGGACGAAAGGAGGAGTGGGAGAAAATAGGTAAGAAGTAGAACTTGGGAGTTCAACACAGTTGAGCACCCTTTGTCATTATATTTTGTAGAGTCTGACTGCTTTCTGCAAAAGATTACATTTTTTATAGTTGAACTTTGCAGGTAATTGACATCCACCCACATGAATGTCATGGAAATAACCCGAGATGTCTTTGAGAAAATATATAGGTATATATAATTATGTTTGTCATGGATAAGGAGGAGGAGAAGAAGAAGAAGAAATAGCAGAATATGTAATGCAGATAGGTACTGACGATCACAGGCATGTGAGTTTGTACGGGGAGGAAGGATTAGACAGACGAGAAGAGAGAAAAGGAAAGGTAATACGCGATACGCGAGGTGTGGAAATGGGAAGGGATAGAAACAGTTGTGGACAGATGGGCAGAAGTGTTGCGAGAGGTTTATGGAAAGTTAATGATAGATAGGGGTGTGAGAGAGAGAGAGAGAGAGAGAGAGAAAGAAAGAGAGAGAGAGAGCGAGAGATTCAGACAGTTTAAGACAGGTGACCAAAATGTAGGTGGTGAACATGCATATCTGGAATTAGAGAGAGAGAGCGTGCAAGAGAATGAGAACGAATCGGCGGTAACGGGGAGAATGAGACAGACAGAAAACGAAAGGTTGGAAT
The DNA here is from genome assembly GCA_025617745.1 of Heliocidaris erythrogramma. NCBI lineage: Eukaryota > Metazoa > Echinodermata > Echinoidea > Camarodonta > Echinometridae > Heliocidaris > Heliocidaris erythrogramma. The sequence goes on from CM046853.1 coordinate 56,671,349, forward strand.
AGTCTTGGAGGTTATGATGGGAATGCACCAGTTAGCGAGCAAATTAAATGAAGTCGCTCGCAGGTCTGTGTGACAGCAAGGCAAATACTGGTAATGATTGTTTTTGGAACATGACTTGTCTGCGATAAATTCAATTTGGCGAGGCACCGCGATGTGTTTAGTTCGAAGCAAAGTCTGGCCTTTTTATAATGTCGTGACATTTCTATGCAGCTGGTGATTACCTTTACCTGCCAGCCCCTCTCAAAGAAAGCATCCTTATCGCATTATGCCTGAATTCAAGATAAAACCAAGGTATAATTCATATCCATGAGATATTTTGATAGAATAAATTTATTTGGCTGTAAAAAAAAAACTCTCTGCATACTTTTTATACAACTATAATAACAGCCATATGATATGTAAGTGGAATGACAGGTGCATGGTTGATGCATAATTTATGAAACATAATCATTACTTTTTATTTTTGTTGTTCATCTATCTATTCTATGTGTTATGACTTAACCTTCAGCATTTACTAATAATGAAAAATAATCAACATAATCAATACATGAATTACGAGAATGATAGATATTTATTCATTTATTTTTCCGATGTTAGAAATATTCTGCCTTTTATCATTTATCATAGTAGTTACTGTATTCATAACTTGTTTCTTTGATGTAGCCAAATATATATTTTCCATGCAACTCCTGCTTTTTTTAAATTCATCTCTCTCTCTCTCTCTCTGTCTCTTTTCTTTAGTTTAAATGGCAGTTCTAAGTATTTCTTAACTGAATGAAATTAGTTAGGTAAAAGGCACATGGAATTAAAGTACATTTCTCCACAATATGCTTTTGCTTTGAGTATCGTGAACAACGTCGTATAAAAAAAAAAAACAATTCTATCGAATATAAGAATAAGTAAATCTCTAACTTGAATATAAACTACAATTACTACACTGAGTATATGCCAAACATTTTTGTACATTACGACTCTAGACTATGATCTCGGTAATGTAGATTGTAAAATCACTACTTCTTGAGGATCAATCAAAATAAAAATTGTCAATGAATCCACGAAATTACTTCAGCTGAACGACAAAACTCAAAATAAACCATGCAGGAATAAACATGGTTAAGATTATTTATGGATTAATCTGATTATTGTTATACTCTTGTGATAGAAAAGTACAAAATAGCATATATCAAACCTAATTATGTACTATTACAATGACCCCGCTTATCTTTATTAAAACAGTCACATGGCTTCTTACACGTCGCATAATAACACTCATCAATGTAGGGCGTAACTAATCTTTCCTTTTTTAAAATCACAAGTAAAAGTAGGTCCTATAAGTACAACGTCACTTCGAGTTTGATAAAGAAAAATCCTTATTTAAGCTGCTTCAATTGAGTGTTGAGATTTGGTAGGTAAAACATAATTTTGTTTGTCGTTTTCATCTTATTTGCACCCATGTTAACAGACATCCTGGTTCTTCTTGAATGCTCTCAAATCTGTAATGTAACTTTCTTATCAGTTGAAAATTTCCACACTTTTGTATATTACAATATGCCCCTGTCTGTTTCATGGCGGATGCAGAAAGGAGGGGGGGGGGGGGGGTTGGAGGCATAATACTATATGTTATAAGGCCAACTACAATTAATGCATGCACATGTATAAGATTCAATGACATCAGAAGAGCGCGCTCCCGCTTAAATGCACATTTAGTGTTTATGATTCATCAGGATTTTGTAACTTCGTTACCCCATAATGAAAATGTATTCTCATCTGTTAACTAATTAACCTTTCAGCAAAATTAAGATATTTTTTTCCCTCCCCTTTACAATGGAGTTGTATCATCAGTATTCAACATAATTTTTAACCGTGACTGGCGGAGAAATTAATTGCAGGTCGCTGATGCTTTATACTCTTCGAATGACTTCTGCCACTCCGTCATGTCTGCCTGCCACTGCTCATAACTCTTCTTCCACATCGTAAGCTCATCATCCATTTCAGCTGAAAGAATGAATCGACTTTCAAGGTGAATCAAATAAACACAACAATATTCAATTAGAGTGGAATTGCACATCAAATTAATTAGATAATTACACCTTAATAATTCAATTATAATGGAAGTAAAGAGAAGGTTGCGTTCTGGGAAAGGTGAAAAAATAATTTGTGAGCTTTCTCATTCCTTTTATGTCAGTTTGGAAGGACACCATATTTAAAATTGTCTCCTGAAAGTTTTTTTTCCTCAAATTCCCTCATATTCGAAATATGACAAGAAATAGCTGAAATGTTTGGGCCGAGCATTCATCCACATTGTGTGTGCAGTCCTATATACCCATTTCTGTGTGCAATGTATGTGCTTCTCAGTGAGAATGGGTCAATATCTTACCATTTTGATGATTCCAGAACCTTACAGTATACACCAATTCTTATGTAGACACGATTAACCTTTCCCAATTGCTTTGAGACTGTTTGTCTAAAAATGTAATCGTATGACCAGAGACCAGTTTCATAAAACTTGTCACCAATGACAAGTTGCAATAACTGTTATAAGCTACTGAAATCGTTGCATCTGATTGGCTGGTAGCAAGTTTATCGGTAAAAATCACTGAAAAGTCACTGGATGAAACACCCCCCAGAACTCAACTTTATCTGGGAGGACTCATTTCTTATTCAAACAGACCTCCAACTCTATTTTTATATGAAAGATGGTGATATTTCGTTCAGAAGGTTATAATAGATAAAATTTATTTACTGTAATAATATTTAGTGAAATATCAGCGACACTTTCATGGTGGAGAAACTGAATTGTAGGTTTAGTTTTTTTCAGGGTTACACCATGAGTTTTTTCAGGGTTACACCCACCTGCTGCCGAAATTATAACTTTAATATAATAATATTGTTTCTTTATTCACATTTCCAAAAGAAAATTAAGACAACTAATATTGAAAAGGAAAATTTATTACCTAAATAATTCCATAGATAAATATTGATAAAGAGTAAATCAATAATTTGTATATATACTTTTCGAATATAAAGAATATAATATTTACTTTCATATTTGAATCATCAATAATAAGCATAAATTTTCAATTGCCTCTGTTAAACATATTTATATATCATTAAATAGACAATCAAAACCATATATCATATCTTTATTGTACTTACGCTCTGTGTGGTGAGCATATCAGACGGATGACAAGAACGTGCATAACAAGATAAAAGAAGTTAACGTTATTATCTGATTTAACCTTTCGCTCAAATTACTCAATACTTTTCACAAAAAACAAGTGGGCTTCAATGAAATGAATATTTTTACCCAGTAATAACACTGTTAAGCCACTTTAATTTTAAGCCGCCCTTGTTTTGTTTTTGCGGTTTTTTTTAAACCAAAAATGTATGCATTTGCGTTTGAGTTAGCATTTCTAAGTATTGAATTTATTTTTAAATATATATGACTGTATAAATGTATATATATATATATATATATATATATATATATTAAAAAACCAAAGTAATAACAAAATTAGTTTAAATGGATGAACTTCTTTGTGATATAAATCATATATATATATGAGAAATGAGAATATGATAAGCAATGAGTATTTAAGGAACTTATTAAAGTATAAACAAAGTCCATATACATGTATGTTCCTACTCCAGTTATTGTTTCCTATCCTTATTCAACAAGTTATTTACTTGAACAATCAACTTATTAATGAGTTGATTGATATTATAATCGATAATAAGTGAAAATGCGTAGTCCCTTTCCATCAATAAAGTAATTATCATTTATATTTTGTGAATATACATTATTATGCAAACAATCAGTCGTTACAATGACTTCTTTGATAGATGATAGGAATATTATCACTATGATTACAATTCGGAGCTTGTTTCGCGAACAGACATAATTATCTCCTGTATAGCTTCCTACGTTGATTAACCATATCAACGACTAATTATCGCCTTTAAAAATGGCGACGTAAAAAGTTTGACGTGATGACATTCAACTAAAATTATATCTACTCACCTTTAGGAGTATACATCTCTGTCCATCCAACGGTGTCTCCATTCATTTCGTTCTGTTCCTTTAAGTAATTGATGAGAGGTTGGAAGTAGTTGACCAGAGACTGAGCACTGATTTCTGTGGTTCCAATGATGGCTTCAAGAGCCTCTGGCCAAGGTTTGCTTGAACCCAACTTCAACATGTTGCTGAAATGAGAAAGAAAGTATATAGCATTCAGATATTGAAATACTGGACAATAATTTCTAAAAAATACAAACAACCAACAATAACAACAACGAAAAAAACAACCCACTAGCCCAATAAGCCATTTCGTAATCACGATCTGCGCATGTGCAGATAAAGGTAATTTGTACCGAATATAATTGACCTCTATACGTCAAGTATGATTTTTCGTGTTAAACAAGAAGCGCGTACACTAAAAAACAAACAACAAAAACAACAGATGCACGTGTGCATACAAATTGGGGTCATTTCAGGGTCCATTGTACCATGTAATAATTACGATCTCGCTTATTCCTAAAAGCTACAAAACAAGCGACGACAAAAACCAAGACAACCCACTGACCTATCTATATGATCTTTTGTGGTCATATAAAGGTAAGCTGCCGGGGAGGGAAGAGTTTAGCGTAAAAACGATACGGACGATTGTCTTGTCTGAAAATGTGGAGTCCAGACATACGGGAAACATTTATTAACAAGTTTACTTGAAGTTGCATGTTTAATTCTAAAATAAGCTTCAATGCAGCCCCCCCCCCAAAAAAAAAAAAAAACAACAACAACAAACAAACCAAAAAAATAAAAATAAATAAATAAATAAATAAAAAAATAAAAAATAAATAAATAAATAAAAATAAAATAAAATAAATAAATAAATAAATAAAATAAATAAATGAAAAAAAAAAAAAAAGTAAATTAAAAAATTAAAAAAAATTAAATTATAATAAAAATAAATAAATAAATAAACAAAACAAAATGTTTCACAGGTACCCCATTCAAAATTTCAAAAAAAGAAAAGAAGATATGTGGAGGAGAGAGTGATGGTTCGGGGAGGAATTTATGCTTAAAACGATTTTAGCAACAGTAACGGAGTTATTAATCAGTTGGGGTTTTTTTTAGAAGACACTCACGCGAGTAGTGTACCGGCGTCCATTGAATTGTAGATGTCACATTTGTAGAGAGGCTCTTGATCTTGTCCGGCAGCTGTACACAATGCTTCGTGGAATTGAAATTGCAGTACAAAACTGATGAAATATCTGTATACGAATGGGAAAACAGATGGTCATCATCTAATGATAACGAAAACCAGGAGCCTTTAGTTTCAATGAGCCATGCACTGATATGATAATCGTCTGTTTGCAGCAAGAAGGGCTTTGACTGATATATTTCGAACGCCCTTCTGACACCAAACAGACGATATGTTGTATCAATACCTTCCTTTCAGTAATTACAACGTGACCCTGCCAAAGTGGAAGGGGGATTGGGTAGGTGGAGGAAATAGCCCCCCTATTTGATTGTAAGATATTTTGTCGAGATATTTCTGTTGACAAAAGTCGGCTTTCAATATATGTAAGCACATTAGCTACAGCCCCCCCCCCATCAACCCTCACAATTATATTGAAATACATGTATGTCCATTCTAATATAAACGCTTAGTCTTTATATGTAAATCCTACCTTTTACGATTCTGAATAGCCGAAGGTAACCCAGAGGTAAGAATCTAGCTTCATGAATTTGCCTGAGGTAAAGTGCAACGCTGTCAATAATTTTTATACAAATAAATGTCGTTGAACTGATTTGTAAATCTTTACCCTCCCAGGCCTAATGAAAGCAACTGTAGAAATGCTTTGTAATCGGGAGAATTTTGAAAGGGTAAAATCAATAATGCGCCTTCTTATCTCGATTATGCAGGCTTCACTGCTCAGTATATTCATATCTATCCATCATTCACGGCCAACTCTTTTTTTTGACATTCATGTATATTCCTAGCTGAATTTACCTGATGTATGGTACGTCTGCAGGGATGTGGTACTTTGCAGCTGGGTCAAAGTCGTCCTCGCTTCTTGGAGTTGGTGGTATCACCCCCTGGTAACGGAGTCTGCGATAATAGTAATGGTATAATATACTCAACTGCATCAATTTACCGCTTCAATATATATATATATATATATATATATATATATATATAAATGAGGTCGAAATAATTACTCCCAAGCAGAACACACGCACACACACACACACACACATATATATATATATATATATATATCCTACATCATAAAATTCTCATGCAAAGATTGGCCAGGAATGTCTCACGTGACACAAAATGCTTTCACCATGAAGAAAAAATGGATATCGCGTGACGTCAGACCGCCGTATATTTTTCGATATAAAAATATTATGACGTCACTTTTTTGTTTATCTGGATATTTCGAAGCTATCGATATCGCGATGATATTTCATCGTTAAAATGTTTCACCGTTGGATTAGTGCCATGTAGATCTACAGTAGACTTGTGTAGGGGTCTACTAGCCTCTCTTGTGAATTGGGGGAAAAGTTCAGGTTTCAAGTTTTCATCGTTTAAATGGTGCCATGTAGATCTAGATCTACAGTAGATAGACAAGACTTACAAGCAATGGCCTCTTTTGTGACTTTGGGCAAATATGGTGAGTTGTATACATTTCATATAGAGTCTAGGTATAGGATTAGGTCTAGATTCTTTAGTTTTATTATTGTTTATCTATCTAAGCTTACTCTAGTAGGATATAAATCAAATATACCATGCACGCTTTTCGAGGCACCAGTTGAAATTATGGATTCTTCGGTGACTGGCATAGTTACTATTTTCTTCGGGGCTGCGCCCCTCAGAAAATAGTGCTATACCAGTCACCTCAGAGAATCCATAATTTCAACTGAAGCCTCTCAGTGCAAGGTATATTTGATAAAATATTTTTTTTCAACCTTTGCAAAAATTTCAAAAAGGGAGAATAGCTGTGGGGAACTTTGATTTAAGCTACGCAACCATTATTCTTTCATTTCATTTCTCACAATTAAATTTATTTCCACGAGAGTTGCCCAAGCTGTTGTATATGTTTTTTCCTTACAATTATATATATATATATATATATTACTAAAGGGTACATTAGGTCGACACCTAACAATGCGGTTTATTCCGTCATAATAGCGACCCCTACATTAGGTAGACAGTTGGTACATTAGGTCGACAGTTGTCTATAGAAATTAGACAAAAACTGTCCTCCTAATGTACCCATTAGGGGTATGTATATATATATATATATATATACAATTATATATATGTATATATAACTCTATTCGCGGCCATAGGGGGAATCCTTTTATCTCGGCCTATTGTTGAAATTCCCCGTAACGCCCAATTTTTATTGTGACAGAATAAACCGCATTGTTAGGATTCCCCCTATGATCGGAAATAGTAATATATATATATATACATATTTCCGTGATCAAAACAATTTTATTTCAAAGTTTTTAAAAGGCCCTGATTTCTCCTTACTCTGCGTTTTGTTGCTTCTAAAGCATTTAACTGCTTCCGTGGCATCCGAAATTCCCAATATTATTTCCTGGCGACAGTGACCTTACCTTAGTTTCCACCAGTCCTCGTTGAAGTGGTCTTCTGTAGTGGATCCATTAAAAACTCCCCATCTGTACTGATCCATAAGGTAACCGAAAGGCAGGAAGGCAATCTTATCCAAGGCAATGCTCATCAGGAAATTCAGATCAGCCTCTGTGACAGTAAATTAACAGTATATTGACTTTACTATACTTTACTTTACTTTTTCTGACTCCCCTCTTTGTTTTAATTTTGTTTATAGCTCTATTTCATTGCAAAGTACAGTACGTCCTTTTGCCAAACAGAACTAGGCTTTCTCCAAGAAATCCCCAAATCTCCTTAACCATGTTAACGATGTCTTTGTAAGCCTTATGCGACATTTGCAGTGACAGGATATGTCAGATGTGAGGTAACATTGACGCAATGCAATGTGAGCTCGTGCACCACCATTTCTTCGACTATACTACACTTTTTAATGGAAGAATGAAAGAAAAACAAGAGACACGCGCCATACCGTCGTCATCAACCACTTCATCAAGTAATCCGACCTCCTTCAGGTGCTTGGGCGTTGATACGGACAAGGCGAGGACATCGCCCACGGCCTCGTGGAAGCCAGGGTTGGCTCCACCTCTGTATACCAGAGGAAGATCCTTGTATTGCAAGTAGTACTCGACGTGTCCCATCTCATGATGGACTGTTATAAAGTCATCCATGGTGATGTCGGTACATTGCTTGATCCTATCAATGTTTAAATGAACAAAGACAGACAGAAAATAAAAACAGTCAAACAAGCAAACAAACAAAAACAAAATAAAAATCATCAACTCAAGATCATATGAAGAATTCTTCTACTTAGATACTGATATATACTTGTCTTGTAGACGTCTTCCTGTTTTATTTTATGTAATATAGTTATATAGTATAAAAACTTATTCCAGGTACTTTCGACAGTGGCCATGAAATATTCACCTTGTGATAAATGGATCACACATTATATACATATTAACGAACCCTCAATTATATCAACATTCAACAAAAACTGACTTACACGTAAGTTTACACCAAATTTGGTAATCACTTCGGAAAAAGGCCTCTCGTAAATTTAAAGAAAATAAACATTTGACAAATATTTATATTCTTCACCTGAAGTCCACTTGATTTGAGAAGTCCCAAGCTGAAGCATGACACACAACGTCTCTACCATCATCCGGTTTCTCTATCATAGAATGGTCCCAAAATTCTTGAGGCATCTCGATCAGACCAAGCGATGTGAAAAACTCGTCAGATAGTTCAAACATCTGCAAAGCTGTGTAACCCTGTAAAAAAAAATCATAAAATTTCACACAATAACTTTTATATAGAAGCATAACAGCACTAAGACGATTCCTCTAGGATAATTCCGCTGGATAACTGTCCCGATATACCCCCTGGGATAGCTACCCCCTATATTACAGTGAGACAACTATCCTCTTAAATTACCCAGAACTACCCGCTCGGAAAACTACCCAGGGCGTATTAGTTTAGGAGTTAGCTGTATGGAGGTGATTGCCAAGGACTAACATATTTAAAAAAAGTAAATGTATTTTGTGATGGAAGAGAAGGAACGGCTTCGTATCGAAACAACAGATCGGACGAAAATCTTCTTAGCCTTTCTCCTGACTTAGGAAATAACACGAAAACAGTGGTGAAATTTTTACAATTACCATTATTTCATTCGACATCATTTTCATCATCGTATAATCAGATCATAGTTTTTATACTAAAAGACACATCTTACCTTCTCGACCAGGGTTGGTGTAATATCGACAGCTTGTTTCCCAGGGAACGGTTCACATATGTCGTAAATGTTTATCCACGATTGTGCCCACATATTACCTGATAAAGACAATTTCAGAAACGACTTAAAATCCATGAACCCCAATAAAGATAGAGATGCTGATTACAAAATGTTTTTCATTCAGAATTATCATTATTTAAAATTAAATCATGTGATGAATGGAATGGAACTGCAATATGAAACATAATGTAATTTTCAGAAGTAGGTCATGAATATTTGTCAGAATCGTGTGATATGTTAAGATAAAATGGTGAGAGAACCTAGGATATGTGCAGGAATGGGTCCACGAAGGTTGATGTAGTCACAGCCATAGCGATTGTACAGCTTTCTCCTCACATAGGCATGGAGTTCTTCGTACAGTGGCTTCAGCTCATCATAGAGCTTCTCCGTGATCTCCTGCAGATTGTCCACCTCGTAATACGATCGCCAGTATGCTCCTGCATCGGGTTGATCTAAACATAACGAAATCACATGTGAAAAATGTAAAATAAGTGATTCTAATGTTTCTCCCTGCCAACAACCAACAAAAGTTTCTCAGATAGTCAAGTATACCGACAGCAGTTCTGAAAATATTTGGTACAAACGAAAGGGGAAATGTCCTATGTTTTGTTTGTTTGTTTATTTCTTTGTTTTAGATTTTCTGATATGGGTTGAAATTCCTCAAAATAGCGAACAAGAATTTGAGATATGCCGTCCGTTACATCCCCAGAGACGCCCGTACTGTCGAATGTTTATCACTTGCGAACATTCGATAAGCCTAATTAGGACCGCTAAATGTAATGGTCATGAAGATTATCAATCGATAGTTTGAAATAAACAAAAAATGTTAAGTGCTTGTCAAACAAATATCTTTCTTTTGATGTACATCGATATGAATTCGTTCCGTCATGAAAAAAAGAAAGATCTACAGCCGTTTAAGAATCTAAGAAGAAACTGAAAAAAATTAGACATTAAAAATGGTGTGGTTGTGAGCAATTTATGAGTATTCAGTTCCTAATCAGATTTATTCACTCTAACGTTTAAATGAACTTTGATCAAATCATCTTATTTATATAGATACAGCCATAAGTTTGAAACTATCATATTTATCCAAAACTGTTGCTTAAACAAATGGAACAATGAAAAGATGACCCAGTAACGTTGTAACTCAATTTGCATATATCTTTTATAATAGATTTATCTTTAATGTATAAAAAGAAAATCAATTACCATTTGCCAATGCAGCCTTATTCTTCAACTCGACATATCTCTTGTAGTCTTCTCGGGCTGGTGCTCCTACTTCAGCACGCCAGACATTCCACGCCCAGTATAACTCGTAATAGTCTTGTGATGTGGCCATAATTCGAGTGAGGTCTATATAAATAGCATGCAAATAAAAAGACAAAGTATGAAAATTCACATGGCTGCTTCCTTTTTCAGGTCAGCGAAGATGCACTTGTAAAACAGGGAACCAAACTTTCATCTTTGTATGGGTTTAACTGACCATGTTGACAGAAGTACTTTTCCGACAGCTCAAATTAACAGTAAAATAGGTCACCGTAACCGGAGACACATAAGACCGAAAATATGGGTCTCGCAGACCTTTCAATAATTCAGGAATCCGCGAGACGAAAATATTCGGTCTCATAGATCTCCCTACATCTAGTCAGAAGTTCCATGTGACCGAACCTACTGAAAAAAAGTAGTGAATACTAATTATGTGACCTTAGAGCACGTGGACCTTGGGTCTCGTGGACTTGCCCTCTCGTTCAACCCCTTTTTAACTTCCAGATTCCAGTGTCTTTAATAGGCAAGAACATATTTCTTTCTTTTCAGGTTGCACCTTCTGCCAACATAATTTTGGTTAGGAAAACGTACGATTGTCAGACATCTATGAGTTATAGGTTAAGAAAGACACGATTTTTAAAACACTTTCATTATCTGTAAATTTCCGATAAGGATTAAGATATTGATAGTTTGGACACACGGAGAATAATTATGAACACGACAATGTAATTATTCCATTATCGCCAGGCTTTTCCGACCTGGCTGCATTTTCTCTCTTGGTTGGGTAATTTAGAAATGATGGCACTACGTGAAAAAGAGTTTCGATGCACATAACCCGGGGTTGTTAGCCCAAATTTGATGAGTTATTGTATAAGCGAGGGAGCCACGCGACCAAGCGGCAGATTCTTTTTTTTTTTTTCCTTTTCACCCCTCAAATTGAAATTCTTATGCATTTTACCCTTACAAGAAAAAAAATCCAAGGGAATGCAGCGACCTGGCAACAGATTTTGTTTTAAATTTTGAACATTCCTATTTTGGGGGCGCAAAATGAATGAAAACCCAGAAATTTTTTTTTTTTTTAGGAATTTAATAAGGCAATTGCAAGGCAAGAAAAACAAGCCCCTGCTTTGTGCGGGGGGGGGGGGGGCAAAGCAATTAGAGTCAATTAATGGTTAACAGTTTTAAAACGCCATTGGCGGCGCAAGACAGCTAGATCTTGAACATAATAATGCGAGGGAGTAAAGCGACCGAGCTTTAGAAATTTTTCGCTTATCAAACCCTATAAAACATAATTTTTTATGCATTTTGTCATTGACTGGGGCGCAATTAACCCTCAAAGACCATGAAAATCTATTGTATTTCTCCCCCTTTTCTTTCTCTCTTTTGCGTTTTTTGCGCCCCCTTCAAGTGCCGCCCGGGGCACGTGCCCCCTCTGCCCGTCGTAGATACCCCACAAGGTGGGTAGAAATGTAAGAATGTTTTCAGGGGCATTTCAGATTACCCAACCTTTAAAAAAGTACATTTCGATCGCTTTTAACTTGTACATTAATGGCAATAAATGAATTGTTGACAAAATATTTTTTTTAAAAGTTACAGAAAGTATAGGGAAGAATTTTGATGAGAATAATAGCATACAGGACCAATGGTACGGATGGTTAATGGTGTGGAGAAACCAACGGATGAATACCCCCTTTCCCCCACTCCCGCCCTGCTTCCCTCTTTGCCTCTTAAGAAATATGTCCTGGGTGACGAAGGTTATTGATAACTGTGGACGCATGGAATATCTACAAATCAATGAAATAAATTTGAAACTGAATCTTAGATAAAAAGGACAAATAAATAGAGAGCGGAAGTGTCTATGACAGATGAAGAAGGAAAGTGAGGGAAGAAGGAAAGTGAGGGGAAAAAGGGGTAGGAGTGCGGTTTTACTGACCTGGTTCTAATGCATAACAAGTTCCATCTTCATCACATGGTTTGCCTGTTGAGTAGCGAGACTCCATGCCAGACAGAATATCTTCAAGCTAGATGTATCATACATTATATTTTGAACATAAATGAGAGTAAAATTCAGTGGTAGTAAATACACAATATGCATCACTCGCAATTGATGTCTGTTTCAATAATTCTACGGTACAAGGCAATTATATATATATATATATATATATATATATATATATATATATATTTATTGATTTATTAATTTTATTGTGGGGGAGGAGGGGGGATTTGCATTCTAATGGTTTAAAAACAAATAAAGGCATTTTTTAAAGTCAATGAAGATTAAAAGAAATTCACAGCGGGTTCTCCCATGTTATCTTGCGATTTAATTAATAATTCCAAATAAAGTAAACAATGTTAAATTAAAATGAATTAAGTCAAACCCACTTGATATACGAGAAATTCAATCTAGATGTAACCATACTGAATCAGATTAATCTGTTTTTAATTAAATGGGCTTGAATCGAAATGAAGAAATACCTCTTTGAGATCGTCATCTGGTAAAGCAGCCGATCCGATGTAACGGATCTGATCAAGTTGCCGCTTGGTGTCGTCACTGAATCTCGTTTGGTCGAATGCATTAGCGTATCCACTCATCACCTTGCTGAAATTTGCACTCTCAAGGTTGGCCAAGACCTAAACGGGAAAAGTCATTACGATTTGTAATGACATTGCCATGGAGATTGAGGTTATTAAAATTGAGAGTAATGAGTTGGATTAGTTATATATGTAAAGGATGTCAAAACTCATCAGTTAAAGTTAATTAACTTATTATGTGTTCTTAGATTCAAAGAAACTAGAACATTTTCTTTGGGGATGTATTTTGTAATATTCTTAAAATTTAGCAGAGGAGTTATTACGGGATTACATCAGATAACTAAAAATTTACCTTGAGGCAATTTAGAATGTCGATCGATTTAAAAAGTAATATATGAAATGCTTATCAGCTTACTTGACGCATGATGATCATCAGATCATGGGCGATTCAGATCAAAATTTTTGGGTTTCACAGATGATCGTTGAACAAAAATTGTTTGGAAGGGATAAATTTATATAGTTTCTAATTAACTGTTATCATTCATGTCAGATCAAATACTTCCAGCACTTCAAGATTAAGCATACTTGTCGGTGTTCAAAAATCACTCTCGGTGATGGGATTTTTGTTTTAGATCTATCAGCTGCACTCAGAATTCCAAATTTCCACGAACCATCTTTTATTCATACATATTATGTATTAACTACTAAAAATTAGTTCATTTTTATGGGTTCATATTTACCATTTGTTCCCGATTGTATTCTGTGATATTCGTGTTGTAATCCCATGCCTTGAATGAAGACTTGGAATACGCATCCATGGCCATGACGTTGTATTCATTCAAAAATTCTGATGCAAGTGTTTCGTCATTGACGCTGTTTGCAGGAGGGACCGGACGTTCAATGAAGCCCAGAGAACTCTCTGGTCCCATTAGCAGGGCCAGGCCTAGAGCCAAGATTGGGATAGCGCGTATCATTTTGGATCAGATGATATCTTTGGTTCCTCCAAAATAGGAGCTGTTTCCTATAAGCTCCTGCCTCTCCAGACCAACAGAGTCAACTGAAAGGGTGTAATGGTAATCCGCGCTCACTTGTTTTAATTCGCCACGGAGTAAGTCAATAAGCACTTTGCTTTGGAGGATTGCTATAAGGGATAAATATTTGTCTTTAAGTGAGAAGACTTCCATAAAAATGTAGGACAAAAGAATGAAAAGAGAATTTCCTGAGTAATTCGAGCAACGCCCCTTTTATCAGAGGTACGGGTCAAAGACGAATTATGATACAAAATTAGTTTATGATGATGTGTCCAACTTTGGACTTGTTTGTTACACACTGCAAAGCTGAAAAGTAATTGGCTGTATTTTTGACGTATATCAATCCTTCAACAGTGATGATTAACAATAAACCCGTTACGTGTCATGGAAACATTAACAGGATTTTATAAGATATCAAACAATGGATGAGTGATTTCTTTTATAACTTTACCCATTACTTATCTAAATTCGCGCAATCTCTGTCCCCCACCCTCTTTGGTTGCAGACTTCTCTACTTTACTTATTTTGCCGCTACTCATCTCTCATTCTCTTTCTCTCTCTCTCTCTCTCTCTCACACACACACACACACACACACACCTCTCTTTAATTTATCCGTTTCATCTAGTTTCCAGTTGTTTCAAAACCAAACAAGGACTTTTCCCCGACAGTCTTAGCTTTTAATCCGTCAGCCGTTCCTTCATACTTGTATTGCATAAAGATTATCACTTGTAATTTATTTATAAATGTATATATTGGATAATGTGTTGTATTTTATCGGATGGAGAATAAATAAATGGAAATAGATTATAATCGAAATTAAACCAGAGACTTAAAGGTAGCATAAACAGGTTCCTATCTACCATTAAGAATCATTCTTTAAAATACATGTACTACATACCGGGCGCCTCAAGTGAGAGTAGGTTTGTGTTTGTTGCGCACCCGTTTTTTAAATTCTTCGTTCACGTCATTACAGTCTATTCGGGATAGGCTACATATCTCTACGAAAATTAATAGAAGAAGAATAAGAAGAAGAAGAAGATAGAAAGGCAGAGGGGTCTTTTTTAAAGATTAAACAATAAAGATGATGTAAGGTTTCTCACAATACATGTATAAGTTTCGTTATGCGCTACTTATATTTGATATATTTTACACCATGTTGATGTTGTAATAAGGGGATGATCCTACAATTGCTCCGCAAAGCTATAGCATTAGGGTTAGTTTTAGGGTAAGAGTTGCAATGGGGTTTTTAGTTAGTTTTAGGGTTAGGGTTGGGGTAAGATATAGTGTTTGGTCCAGGGTTGAAGTGAAGAATTCGGTTAGTAGATATTGACAGTGGAGCAATTGCCGCCGTAGCATGCATGTGTATATTGCGAAGATAACAAGTACTTTTGGGCACAGTATTTTCCGACGGTTTTTTTTAATTATTAATATCATTTTGTTTAGTGCTCTTAGCGAGTGGGAATTGGAATGGAAGGTTTGGTTTGAATAAGAACTCATATTGTTCCACTCATGTTGTTCAAAATATACATTCAGTAGATATTTTGATGTTTCGTCCATGATGTCCCACAATGTTTGTGTAAATTGTTATAAAGGAACTTGAATCGAAGGCCATCGCCTAACCTTGTTTACTCTTGTTAAGTTCACTGCACCGCAACTCCTCAGAGGTTTGTATAAATTCGGGCTAGCACATTGGTCCGTTTACTCGTGGAAATTGAGATTTTGATCAATATCAAAATTGTGTGTCACCTCTTATTTCACCTCTCATTCGTATTATATTCCTCTTATCATGCTCAAAACAGTAAAAAACAAAATTTCATCTCACTGTACATATATCTTAGTATTCATCAACCTAATCAGTGAAATCTGACGACTAGTTATGAGGAGATGACCAAACTTTGTAAGGACTTTAAAACCGTTATCGCAATTTCATAGGTACTATAAATCGTACAAGATTGGAATATGATCCACAAACAAGCAATATTCAGCAAAATGAAAACCATTCTTTTTTAATTATTGGGAACCATTATACTCTTGAAATGTTTCTCCACTCTTTTATGACTTTGTCACATTTACCTTGTACAAATACGAATATGCCGGTAAGGAAATTATTGCATGCAAGTGCTTTGTTGAGGGATGCCGAAGTTATCATTTCGGCAGCAGATGGGTGTGTTGCCGGCTTCTTCTTGGTGACCTTCTGGGTCACCAAGGTGATTGAAAATATAGTACTTTTTAGGTTCAAGTTCGGTGCACTTCCCTTCTGAAAACTCCATTCTATGCAGAATTCGTCTCCAATACGGAGGATACTATACTTTTCAAACACGTCGTTAATCATTGTATTAACCAATTCGGTGACACGACATTTGCTCCTGCAACATTTGCTCCACCGTCCATATCTCGAAAGGTTAAGGTCAATGCCATGATTTGATTTTTGTTCAGGATAATGTGAAGATTAGGATTAGGGTTAGGATAGGGGTTATGGTTAGGTTTAGGTTTAGGATTAACATGGCAAAGGTGGAAGAGACCTCCCTGGTTAGACCGGAGCAATTTTCTCAGGAGAAAATGTCTTGGAACCAAACAATTCACTCACAATTTTATTGAAAGCCAATCGAGCCGGTTCAATGTTATTTCTCAGCGTAGGAACAGCGCAATCATGCATCTAGATAAAACAATGAGTGATATGAGCGCATACAGAACGAATGTGAGGCAATATCCAACGCCTTCCAATGCGAGCGTTGGGCCTTTTGTTCATGTTCACACCAGCATGAATCCTAATTAATTGAACATTAGTTGGAGTGATCAACGCTGTCCTAACGGCGGCAAATGACGCCTTGTGTGAGCCGGGCTTAATGTTGAAAATTTCAATGCCCTTAAAGGAATCTTATCAGAATATTTTTCTCTTGACTCTTTTTTGTCCTAACATAGAATTGTTGCATTGTGGTCAAAGAGTAGTGCCCCCTCTCTCTCTGGGAATACTATAGCGAGTTGAAGAAGCAAAAATAAGGATTGTGCTGGTGTTATTTACACTATTAAAGTTGAAATGCAGCGACAGTTATGTCAACATGTTATCCACTTTGTCCGGGAGCAGCGCTCTAAAGATCAAATATCCTGGGGCTTTTCTTCTGAAGTATGTTTGCTTTGACATAACAATATATCATGATATGCGGGTCATATCCAGGGGTATGCTTACAATTATTCATCCCACTCTCATCTCTCATTTCTCTCCAGGCCTCTGCCATGTTACCTGATACGACATGTTGAGATGGTTTTTCACACAAAGGGACGCAAACGAAACTGCGGATGATCTCGCGAAGAGTTAGGAGGGATTATCGTCGCAGAATCACCCTCCAAATCTGGAAAATGGGACGCTGCGCACAGATTAGCCGGTCGCAGGCGGGACTGGCGCCTGTGCTTGCGGCGATTGTTCTGATCGCGACCTGGTTAATCCTGACGCGTATTGCCTGGATACACTTTGGAGAGTCAGAAGATGGAATGGAGGGTAAACGGAGGCATGGGACTGATAAAAGACAAGATTCGATATCAGATTGGAAGAGGAAACAGAAGGGTACTATTACACAGTCTGAGGCATGGGATATGTACAAAGTGGGATGCTATACCTACATGGCGAGCGGTGAGATTGAGCTATTGACTAACCACAAGGCATTACGTGCCATGGAATGCAAGCAGAGGTTGCCCCAGGCGCTTGTCATTGGGGTCAGGGGTTGCGATTCGTTTATTCTCTCAAAGGTACTGGGGCTTCATCCCTCGGTTATTTCACATTCCGAGTCACACTTCGAGTGGCCAAGCATCGACTTGGATCGCCAGATTGCCAAGTGGAGGCGTGAGCAGCCATATTCATCACGATTTCAAATGACAATCGAGCATTCACCCGCTTACGCCGATGATCAAGATCTTCTAGAGGGCGCTCTTCAACGAGCGGCTCCAGGGATCAAGGTAGTGATCATGATTCGAGATCCTGTAGCCAGAATAATTTCGGAAATCGCAAGTACACATAGAGGTGTGTTAAACCTCACACTACATGAACATTCCATGCAGCCCGCCGTCTTCCAAAATCCAAATGAAACAGTAGCCGATGATGAGCTAGTTCCATACAATCATCAGGACAATGCCCTCACCGTTGAAAACACCTTGATAGATCGCTATAACCGAGTGAACGCGGACTCGTCCTTGATTCGAACAGGAGTATATTATAACACTCTCAAGAAACTTCAAACTCTTGTTCATGATAATGATAGTTATCTCGTCATTGACAGGGATAACTTCGTCCATCATCCTCTTCAGACATTAGCAAGGTTAGAAACGTTCCTTGGTATAAAAAAATTCTTTCGGGAGGACCATTTTGAATTTCATGACCATGACGGACGTTACTGTGTGAACGTTGAGAGAAGACCCGATACACATTGTGTGTATGAAATGTCACAGCGCCATCTTCCGATTGTGGATGAGAACATTATTGAGAAACTGAAACAGTATTATGCAGTGTATGACGTGAAATTGGCAGGATTACTTCAACGCAATTTTTCTTGGATGCAATAAATTATAATTGCTTTATCGAACAAATCATATAAAACATACAGAACCTAATTTACTGGTCATCTAAAGTCTGGGGCGTCACATGAGAATTGCTGGGGAGGGGATATTGGACCAAATTGTCAACCAGTTCATTAGATAAGAAAAGTTTTCAGAGAAGCAAATATAAAAGAGGAATATTCGGCCTTTAACGATTTTTTTAAATATTATGGTGACAGTCTTCTTGTATTCTACATAAACTTCAAGTCAATTTATTGTCACTACCCCACTCTCCGCCCTCCACTCTACCGACGCCCCTGTATTAAATACTTCTGGTCTCAAATCCACTGTTAAGATAATGATGATGTTTGCAAATCAGCGTGCAATATTTTTCGTTCTTTCTTTCTCTTTCATTAAACATTTCGAACGTGAACATGACGTGCACTCTTCTTGTCATTATATGTGGGCCATGAGTATCATTGCTTTTATTTTACTATATAGAATAATATTATATGATATATCTTTTGGTGATATTTCAACTATAAGAGGCATCACCATTCTATTAATATTTCATTTTCATATTTATTCATTTCTGAATTATAATATTTTACAAAAAAATCTTTATTTTCTTCTTTACAAATGGCAATGTAAACATTTTTATTAGATAAAAAAATGAATCGCCAATATTCAGATTTCACTCTACAATTATGTACGAATGGGTAGGCCAAAATTTACCCTATGAAATATAAAACGTAGGGAGTTTGACAGGAACAAAAAGAACTGAAAATGACAATATGAACGGATGATTAGGGCGCCACCCTTTTTTCCGCTTCTCTCTCTCTCTCTCTCTCTCTCTATACATATATATATATATATATATATATATATATATTTTACTAAAGGGTACATTAGGTTTATTCCGTCATAATAGCGACCCCTACATTAGGTAGACAGTTGGTACATTAGGTCGACAGTTGAACAAAGAAAAAGAACAAAAACTGTCCTCCTAATGTACCCATTAGGGGTATACATATATATATAGCTTCACACTATGATGAGGAGTATTCATAACTTTAGACGCATACATGTAGATTCATTCAGATGGAAAGATAGATACATAGAAAGAGAGGGAGAGAGAGAGAGAAAGGAAAGAGAAAGAGAAAGGTAGAGAGTGCGAGATGGAAAGGGAGGAGTGCGGTTTTGATCTGGTTAATTCCAGTGAATAACAAGTTCCATTTTTATCTCAAGGTTTGCCTGCGAAGCGGAACCCAAGATCAGATAAAATATCTTGAAGCTAGAAATTACTATTGGACATCAAATCAAGAGAAAAGGAATGTGAGAGAATGCAAATGATAGTTATTACGTAATATATATTTAAGATTTCATAGTCTGAATGTGATATTAAGCTTTCTTTTCAGAAAAACAATGAAAATGGTTGAATTGTCCACACAAAAAATCTGAAATAACTTGTTATAAAGCATATTTGAAGGTCACCAGCAGCATAATGATCTTTATGGTGCTAGAATACAAACATGACAAATGAGCTGATCTATATCATTGCCCCCACCCCCCCCCCCGCCCCTTAACGGTGAATTCCAAACAGTATTAAGACAGGAGGTTTCTCAAATGAATAGAGAAGCACAATATTAGCAAGGGTGGAGGAAGCATGATTTTATTTCATTTTCATTACATTTACTATTTTGTTTATAAATACATTTCACATGGATATTTATTGCATTAAATACATAGAAAATTCCATTGCGCCTAATCACTTATTCATCTCAAGATTTGTAATACTGTCTAAAAAGTGGAGGACTAACCTCATTTTACTTCTTTTATTGATATCTCAGGATTCGAGTACAAGTAATATTGGAATTCGATCACACACATGTTATTCTATTGAAAATCAATTTAGATTGAATGACATTAAATCATATTTATTTCGATAAGATCACTTTTAATCTAATAAGAATGACAAAAACCTCTTTGTGATCGTCATCTGGTGAAGCAGACGATCTCACGTATCGGATTTTATCACCACGTCGCTTGGTGTCTTCACTGAATCCTGTTTGGTCAAAGACATTTGCATATCCGCTCATCTCTTATGGAAATCAGCTCTCCGGAGGCTGCCAGTGTTCCTGACAGGTAAATATCGTTAGGAGTCTTACTGATATTGATAAATGTTCAGAAATTTGATGATCCAAGCATAATTGTTTCGTAAAAAAATATAGGGTTAGGGTTGCTATTGTGTTTCAGGTTAGGGACAGGATTGGGTATATTGTTGGGTTGAAGTTACGAATGCTATTAGCGTGTGAACATGACCCCAGAACAACTATAACCGAATCGGGTGTCGACATTGGGAATAAAGAGTTATATCAACTACATTTTTTAAAGATCTGAAAAATACGAAACAGTGAAACGAAGTATAACCAATAAATCCTTTTTATGTTGCCACGAAAACATTTAACAGAATTATGAAAGATATTTAAATGATGATTGCGTGCATTTTCACATATTCTTAAAAAACAACATTACTACCTGTATTATTTGTCTCTGTTTCCTGGTTCTGGGTCTGTATTCGTTTATATTTATTCGCTCTCTCCCTCTCTCTCTCGCTTGCTGTTTCTCCCCCCCCCCCCCATCCCACACGCACACATGGAAGGTAAATCCTCAACAACACAATATCCTTTTTCTCAGGTTACTATATCAATACAAATTGGATAAGTAATAATATGAAGATTTGATGATGATGATGATCATGATGATTGTAATGGAGATGATGAATACCCGTGTAGGAAAATTAAAGTAAATAGAGCATTAGGTAGTTTTGATTGCAGTTTACTAAAGAAGCAGATTAATTATGGTCCGCACACCTTTTTGAATGTGCTCATGTCACTGCCTTTGAATGAGCACCTTTACTCTTTGGGAGATATCTTATAATAGTTGGGTTTTTGCCACCATAATGATAATAATGATAATATTATAAATTTATACTGCGCCTATTACATCTAAGATGTCTCTAAGCGCTTTACATATATTATTACCCCAGTCATCGGATTCAGGCTTGAGGAGCATTCCAGGCGCCTTATTACAATGCTAACGCTAACAACGCTATTAAAACAAACCTCCATGACTTTCTCATTCTACTGGGTACCCATTTAACACCTGTGTGGAGAAGAAAATATACAAAATACAAATCACAAATTACATTTTATAGAATAAAAGAAATAAACATACAAATGTTTATTTATTTTATTCTATCAAATATAAATTGTGAATTGTATTTTGTATATTGAATATGTCTTTTACTACTACTGGAAAATGAATAAATGAACATGAAAAATAGGTTTACGGGAAAATTTTCGCCAGGGTAGTAAGAGGTTGACGTTTCTTGCCCGGGTATAAACTTTTCAGTTTCCTTTTTTTTCTCAATCTAGTAAAACCAACAATAAAATTATATATATTTACTTAATAACATTAAAACCTACAAATGAGCCACTCACTGCCCGAATATGACATATTAGTTTGACGGTTGTCTGAATATTGGTAATTTCAAAGTTCTCGGGGAGGAGGGCTACAGCCTCTGCAGTCTCCCGCCTCTTCACGTACGTTTGCTTATGCCTAGTTCACATTTGCCACGGACGCCGTGCGATAAAAGTGTCTACGATTTCCGTGCGATTTTGCGGGCATCGTACGTCGCTAAGGGCTACGGCGTTTGTGTTCACAATGTCTACGGGCATCGTGCAATTTATTCTTCGGGGCCTCGGGGGCAACCCGTCTAAATTCAGCACGGGCATTGTGCGATGTCAATGCAGTTGCCGTACAGTCTCCACAACCTTCATGAGGAAATCGTACGGAGCCCGCACGGCTCCCGTGGCGAGGCTTCACGGAGGTGGTGCGGTGACTGTGCAGTCGCCGTGCCGTTTGATGATCCCAATCCCCAGCAATAGGGATTATGTGCACATATTTCTTATTTCCGTTCGTAATTGCCGATGCAACATCGTAAACAAGAAGTCAAGATTATTCCTCTTCTTTGATTTCTCTTGAGAACTGAGACAATGATGAAGAACTGCCAAGATGGCCGATGTAATATACCCATTTGAAAAAGGTGTTGCCCATCTCAAGGCGACTGCACGGCCATGGTGCGGCTGCTGTAAGATGACTGTGTAATATCCTTGAGATTTTACGGGTACTGCACGGGCAGCGAGCGGCAACCTTGCGATAGCTGTGCGAGGGCCGTGCGAATGTACAATCTCCCTACAATTGTTTTTTTGCCTCCATGTCCACCAAAAATCGTGCGTTTGCTGCACGATCACGCTTGGCCATTGCACGGTGCCCGTGCGAGGATTGTGCGATGTCACCTACCACATGTCTACGGGCTACGGTCTTACGATTTTTAAAAATTTGTCAAACTCCTCTCGATAACAAATCGTAGAGGCTGCGGAGCTTGTGAATCCGCACGAAAATCTTACGCCTCCGCGCGGCCTCCATGCGGAGGCTGTAAGATTTTCGTGCGGATTCACGCGCGGAAATGGGGATACGGGCAGTTTACGGGCTCCGTAGACACATCGCAAGCCAAATGTGAACTAGACATTACTACACAGTGAATAGGATTTTCATGCGCACGGACATTTTATAAAAGCTTGGACGGATATTTCGAATAGTTTGCCATTGATATGGAAATGAGGATGAAGCACCACACCGAGCTAATCATGCCAATGCAGCAATTTAATCTCACTGAGCGGCAAATGTTTGCGAACGTAGCAAATTTGAAAATTCGCTAACTTTTCTGACGAATGTTGGCGAAAATCAGGGTTTGCCTCTGTCATTTGCGACATTTAGCGATTTTTAGCGATATTTTAGCGATATTTAACGACAATTAGCAACATTTTAGCGAATGCTTGCGAAAGTGATTAGCAACTATTTGCCAATCCTTTGCCACTATTTGTGAATATTTGGGACCTTTTGCTAACTCCTGGGAAAGTACCAGGCGAATCTGGTCCCAACCCTATAAAAAGGTTGAGCAAACTCCACCAGCATTCAGATTTCTTCTGACCGCATTAACAGCTGGAGGGGTTGCATCCTCCTGGAGAGGAGGGAGTTCTGTCTCGGTCGGTGCCTCGCCCTGGGTCGGGGCCTCGTCCCCGTCCTGGATTTCTGTCCCCCGAGGGGTCTTTGCTCTCCTACCTTGCTTTCTCGGCATGACGATATGGCACATTTCTCTTAGTAGGCCGGTTTTATATAGGAACCATATGGTCATGTGGTCGCTAGCATATTGGCGAATCAAAAAGAACTTCAGCGACACCGTTTTACAACCGTTTGCAAACATTTGCAAAGGCTCACGACTGTTTTGCAAACACTAGCAACTGTTTGCGTAAAAAAAATTCGCAATGAAATTTTGAACATGTTCAAAATTTCATTGCGACAAGAAAAACTGTTTGCGACAATAAAAACTGTTTACGAATTTTCTTGAGACCATTTACGAACCTTTTGCAACCTTTTACAAACCCTGACGAACCCTGACGATCCCTGGAAAAACCCCAAATTCGCTACGTTCGCAAACATTCGCCGCTCGGAGTGAGATACTAGCTTTTAAGGTTCACCTTCATAATGAGAAATGTGCCCTGTTTTTCATTAACTTTTGGGGTGAAAATTTACACAAAGTACATATTACCATCAATTTTGTAACAGGTGCATAATTTAGGTATCTTATATCGGTATTAATCGCATAGATTAATCCTGCAAAGTTATTGGAGCAGAATATATTATTCATATTTTCGAAAATACATCAGATTTTGAACATCATTGGAATTTATCGTCATATGACTTACCATACCCGAAAGACCAAGCAAGATTCATACGTCACCATGTGCAGTAATTATAAAAGACTGCCCTGTTTAATGTTCGTGTCAATGTTGCTGCGATTCACTGGACCGTTGATTGACTCCGTATGACGTAATAATAATAATAATAAAAATAATAATAATAATATATATATATATATATATATTTATACCCCTAATGGGTACATTAGGAGGACAGTTTTTGTCTCATTTCTATAGACAACTGTCGACCTAATGACACTAACTGTCTACCTAATGTATAGGGGTCGCTATTATGACGGAATAAACCGCATTGTTAGGTGTCGACCTAATGTACCCTTTAGTAAAATTATACGAACACTAAGGAGAAATAAGGAATACTTATATCAAGAATTTATGAATAACATTAAACCACAGGTGCATTAAGATATTTATTAAAAAAAAAGAGAAAATAGTTAGATATTCTTAATGGCAATGACTGAAAGCCAATGATAACAAACACAGACAAACATCAAAATGGTTCATGGCACGACAATAGAGTCGCGAACGTACGTGTCTTACGCATCTGCACATAATTGCAATGCTTTAACATGGAAGTAACTACCCCTTGGACGACAACCTCCGAAAACTACAGAATTTTTCTAAAAAATCATAATTATACAATTGAAATATTGAAGTTCACTCACTATTCTTGCTAGTCAGTACATTCCAGATTTTGTCGGTTCTTCTCTTACTACCGGGAAAAAATACATGCACCCCATTGGCTAGGCTAGTGCATCTTACAAGTGTATAGCACAATTTATTCATCTGATCAATGGATGAACTGAAGTGCTTTTTAAGACTGCATGTATAGGGTTGTTTTCCTTTACTACATCTGTAATTAAATTCACTTTAGAATCACTTTAAAGATGAATAGCCTCGAGAAATTAGTAAATCTTCCCGAAGAAAGGGGTTAGAATTTTATAGCATTACTTCTCAAGGAATTATTAAGTTTGAGTGTTATGAATTGAAGTCTTTTGAAATTATTTTTGAAAATAATCGAAACTAAAATGATTCGCGGAGAATTAAGTAATTCATCATTTCATATTAATATCTTAATTTTTAAAAATCGAGCTTACGCTTATTTGTTTTGCTAATAAGACCCCTTTTTGAACTTTAATCAGCTACCCAATCGGGTAAAAAATGATTCTCGAATTAAGTAGACAGATGTCGAATTTCTCATGTGAAGTGGATTCTGAAGTAATATGGCTTAGAGTATAATTTATGATACCATAAATGTGTGTTATTCCGTGCAAGATTCGGGTTCATTAATTTCTGATATAGATGCCATTTTGGAAAGGGATTTTGAAAATGCGCCATATGCAATTTTAGTTCAAACATGGCTGGACGCGTTTTGCTATTCATCTATTACTTGAGTATGGCAGCATTCACGGGATTGGCTTCTCAAAATGATATAACATTAACATTAGGTGTCATTCTCACTTCTGAGGACGACATGTTTGGTGCTCCACAAATGCTCCCCGCGTTCGACGTCGCACTCGGAAAGATCACCGAGGATGAAGACGTCAGCATCGGCTTGGCGAATTACGTCCTGCGGAAAACGGTAGACTCCTGCGACAATGGCACAATCATGATCGCCCCTGCAGAAGCGGCGGAGCTCTACCTCTACAACAACGTCAGCGCTTTCTTTGGTCCTTCATGCTCGGAGGAAACTTCGGAAGTTGCTGACTTGGCCTCATACTGGCGAATCCCTGTTCTTAGCGCCGTCGCCATCGATTTTACACTCGACGAGAAAGCAAGATTCCGTACGGTAACGAGGACATCGTTTGTGGCATCGCATCTTGGGGAAGCTACCATCAAGGTAATGAGGCTGTTCCAGTGGACTCATGTTGCGTTGCTATACTCAGATGGTTGTATTTTCCGTGAAATCGCGCACGGCATAATGAGGAAGTTTGAAATGTATAGCATGACCTCTACCTCGTTTCTTGTTGACGAGCAACTTGAAATCAAAGATATCTTCCAGAAGTTCAGAGGTAGGTAATCATTTCCTTTTTGTAATCTTTTATACTTCAGGTGCACCTTGTGGGACTTTTTAAATTGTTCTATTGTACAGTAACTACGGGTACGAGTCGGGAACAGTTGGGGCCTCCTGTGTGACGATTCCATTCATAGCAGACGTCCGGAAGGCCAAGTGATTCCACCCGGGATTTCAGAATATAACTATTATTAGAACCTTGATCATGTTTTCTCAAATTTGATATGAATCATACACTTTAAATCTTTCCTTTTCTGTGTAAACTATTCAAATACACAGTAGATTATCATGATTAGGCATATAATTTATAGGATTTATAGGATTCCTCTTGTCATGGCAGTGAAACACTATTCTATGTCAACTACCACTTGGATATTCACAACCCCACTCCACCCCCAATAGAAAACTGCCCTCTAGGACAACTAACCCCCTGTAACAACTATCCTAGACAATAACCTCCTGGAAAACTATCGTTAGGACAATTACCCTGTTTTCTGAGACGATCACAAATTATCTATTCGTTCGAGATGGAATCAGGTTAATTTTCGAAGAGAGCTACGGAACTGTAAAAGATGTGTCTGCGACTGCAACAACACTAAATTTACCTATTTATCGAAACCCACATATTTCTTTTGTTCTCTCTACTTTGTTCCTTCACCTCCCCATATTTCTATTCATCCTCTCCTTCTTGTTCCATTTCCTCCTCTTCACAATGCTTTCCATCCTTCGTGTAGCAATGGTAACTGAATGAAATTTTTATGTAGTCATTCATCACGTCAGTCAACTCGGTCATTAAATTTTGGTGGTTCACATTTTTTTCGACGTATGTGTCATATAGGTTTACCGATTTATCAATGCCGACATATTTATCTTGTTTTCTCTCTTTTCTTTGCTCCTCACCCCTCCTCCATAGATCTATCTACCCCTCTCTCTGTCTCTCTCTCTCTGTCTCTCTCTCACTCTCGTGTTCCATTTGCTCCTCTCTACAATGCCTACCATCGTTCGTTTAATTGAATGTAATTTTGATGTAGTCTTTCATAACTTTCATAGTCTTTAATAATCAATTCATTTATTTGACGGAGCCAACTGAACATTTCCTCGAGGTATGTGTCACGTTCTTTCGCTCATTGGAAAACCGGAATAAATGTCATTCATAATCCATACTCTCAACGTTTCGTTATCGATTCAAAAATCTTTTCAAACACCCCAAACAAATAGACACGCACTTTGCTAATATTGTATCACAGAGTAAATGACAAAAACAAATTCCTTTTCCGTATTTTCCGTCTAATTCATGTTGCTCTTCAGAGCAGCTAAGTAAATTACATGTATCTCAGCAAGACCACGCATCAGTTAAAAGCACTTGTTGATTTTTCTTTCGCCGCATATACGAATGATATTAATTTCGCTCCGTCCTTTCTCCTAAGTGGAAAAACATATAATATATTTCTTTGTATGTAATTTTGTCATTATCTCTGCCTATTCTGTCACCATAGTTCAACTTTCAGTCAGATACACAATGAGTGTGAAATATATTCAATCTACAATGAAGGTTGCTCTTCAGACGGCCGAAACATTGGCCACACCTAATCATCCCCCACCTACAAGGTCAGCCACACAAGCTTGAATTCTTACTTCAAAGTTATTCTGAAGTAATGGCAGAAAGAAAAATGTCAAATATCATATTCCTTGCATACTGTCTACTTCAATATTCTTATGGATCAATGGGAAATGTCCATATCGGTGTCATTGTTACCAAGCCACCGCATTATTTCAGCGATATTCATTCCAAGCCATCTATGGACCTAGCTATTCAAAAGATTGATGCTATGATCAAAGACGGTCTACTCTCTTCAAAAATCTCTATAACTTACATATTTCGGGAGACCCTTGATGCGTGCGATGGATACACGTCTATGATAGCTCCTGCCGTGGCGGCTGACTTTAAGTTTATTGAGTCAGTTACAACAATCATCGGTCCTTCTTGTTCCGAAGAAATGGAGAGAGTGGCTGATCTGGCGGCCTTCTGGGGTCTGTCAGTTATGTCATCAAGTGCTGTAGCTGTAGAACTGGACGACAAGAACCGTTACAGAACTGTCACGAGAGCGTCATACAGAGCCTCACAGTACATTTCGGTATTAAAGAAAGTCTTTGACTTGTTCCTGTGGAAACGCGGGTCAATGATATACCAAACATGTTGTATTTTTCGATTTATAGCTGATGCCATGGAGAAAATCAACGATTTGGATGGAAACAAGGACCTCCCATTATTTAGATTTTCTGACTCGGAATCCATTATCGCTGCTCTAAATGATGCTGTTAAGGTATCGAGAGGTGAGTTTGACATAAAGCAAAGCAATGCACTCTTACTGAAAATCTGTCGGTATCATAGCCTTCTAATGTTGCAGAAAATTAATCATGTTGAACCAAATCACTATCGTAATTTCATGAGCACGTATCAAAATCCGATTCTTCATCTATTTTAAACGAAAAGATTTTTTTATTTCAGTAATAAAATAGTAAAGAATATTTTTTCAAGGCTATGAAATGATTTATTCCTCAAACACACAATTTGGAGTAATAATCTCAGTAAAGGGAGAAAAATGCCACCACAAAACAGCCTGGCACCTCCTGACGTTGTCATAAGAGGAGACATTAGGACACATCTCCTGGATTTCACTTCTGACCACTGAGCCCCCATACTCAGATGCAATGTGCACCGCTAATTCACATATCGTATCAAATGGGGCATCATTGCAAAGACAAAACAAACAAGCTTTAAATAGGAAAGATTTAAAAATGGGATGATATTGATGAGAGCCACCATTAATGGTCCTAAGAATCCAAAGAAAGAGATCAGCTAAAGGAAGCTACGGGGTATAGATCTCTGCTCCTTCAGGCAAGACACTATGGCATCTTTAATTGCGTCTACATTTATACCATCTTATCCTTCAGAGGCTCTAGACCTGTACAATGATAGCTTGATTCAACTTCTCAATAAGCATACTCTAGTCGAGAACAAGATTTTCACAATTAAGAAGAATGCTCTGTGGTAAACTGAGGATATTAAGTAGGCTAAGAGATGCAGACGTCGTGCGGAGAGACGGCCGGATGGTAAAATCTCGACTTTGTATCTACAAACAGCTGTATCAGTAGGAATGTATGTCTTACTACAATACCCTGTTTGAAGCCAAATCAAAGTACATGAAGGACAAGATTGCAGAATCTAATACCAAGCAGCTGTTTAACATTGTGAGGAAGTTATTTATTCCCAATCAAGCAGCAATATTTCCTGATGACCATTCTGATTAGGGCCTAGCCGACAGATTTCGGGAGTTCTTAGAGAACAAGATCAGCACTATCGTCATTTCCTTTGGAGATTCTGCTCCTGGTTGTTTACTGTTACCTACACAGCCTGGGACTGCACAGGACTGCAACATTTCAGAGTTTGATCCTGTTTCTGAAAGCCAAGTGATACACCTCATCAAATCACTTTCTCCAAAGTCCTGCAGCTTGGATGCCCTCCCTATTCGGCTTGTAAAGGCGTGCCTTGGTGAACTTCTACCTATCATAACGCATATCATCAACCTTTCTTTGTCGTATGGTGTAGTTCCTGAGCCTTTCAAAACTGCTCCTGTGCTGCCTCTCCTGAAGAAACCTAGTCTTGAACGGAATGAAATTACAGAACTATAGGCCAATTGCTAATCTACCATTCCTTAGCAAAGTTCTTGAAAGACTTGTTGCTACTCAACTCAGGTATTATTTAGTTGAACAGAGACTATTACCACCAAATCAATCGGCCTATTGTCACTTTCATTCTACTGAAACGACCCTGGTAAAGGTTCTGCTTGCTGCAGATGAGGGGCATGAGGCCGTCCTTATTCTTTTGGACTTCTCTGCTGCGTTCGATACGCTAGGTCATTGGCGGATCTGGGGGGGGGGGGCACTTCCAGACCGTGCCCCCCCCCCTTTTGGAAGAAAAGTATGCATTTTGACCATAAAGGATCCGCCCTTTTGTAGATTGTGCCCCCCCTCCTTTTAGAATGAAAAACTTTTCCAAAAGTTGACAAACCTACATTTGTGTGCCCCCCCTCCCCCTTATACTAAATCCTGGATCCGCCCCTGCGCTAGATCACCGTGTTCTCCTTCATCGTCTGGAGTCTGATTATGGTATCAAAGTAACTGTACCCCACTGGATAAAATCATAGTTGGATGAACGCAGCCAGAAGGTTATCGTGAACGGTTCGTGTTTTAAACCTACTTCTATACCTTACGGGGTTCCGCAGGGCTCCGTCATCGGACCGTTAATGTACATCTTGTATACTGGACCCTTAGGAAGGATCCTTAGCTCTCACAGCGGTATTCAGTATGCAACCTATGCTGACGATACTCAAATATACCTGGTATTGAAATTGACTGATCGAGGAGACGCCATGCAAAGACTCTGCACCTGTATTGATTACGTGAAGATATGGTCGTTCTAAGTTTCGGAGCTCTGGCCATCTACCCTGCCTTGATTTGGAATCTGGAAGCATCACTGGTTCAGATAATGCTAGATACCGCGGGGTCACAGTAAACAACAACGTGACCCTCACT
Source organism: Heliocidaris erythrogramma (assembly GCA_025617745.1). NCBI lineage: Eukaryota > Metazoa > Echinodermata > Echinoidea > Camarodonta > Echinometridae > Heliocidaris > Heliocidaris erythrogramma. The sequence goes on from CM046853.1 coordinate 56,702,603, forward strand.
CAACACATCAGAAATATCTGCCGTTGTGCTTCCTGGGGTATCAGTAAAATTGGGAAAATTAGGATATATCTTGACAAATCAGCTATTCTTCACACTTGGACCATTGCAACGGTTTACTTGCTGGTTTACCACATTCTCACATCGCGGCACTTCAAAGGATACAAAATTGTAGACTGGTTACCCTTACTAAAAAGTCAGAGCACATCACCCCATTTTCTCGTTCTCTTCACTGGCTCCAGATTCATGAAAGAATCATCTTCAAAGTTCCTCTTCTTGTCTACAAAATCAATAGCAGCCTAGCTCCATCCTATCTTAAAGATGTTATTTCTCTCCGTTCATCATCTTCAGTAACTAGACGTCTCCGTTCTGCTTCCACTGCCCATCTCCAGCTATCTCCTGGACTCCGTACCATGACCCGTTATGGCGGTAGTGCCTCTTCTTCTCTTGCCCAAAAAATCTGGAACAATCTTCCTATCTACATTCGTGAGGCCTCCACCAAAGATTCTTTCAAAACACTTCTTAAAACTGATCTTATTTGGCAATCGTATTAGTAGTTAATTTATATTTCTATTTGTTCTTCCATGTTCTGTATCTTTCTCTCTTCTTCTTACTTTCCTGCGCTTAGAAACGTTGTATTAAGCGCTATATAAATTTTATGTGTTATTATCATTAGTTTACTTTTTCCGAACTTTTGTGGGCGAATTAATTTATATTAATTTCAGCAACTATACGGATTTTGTATTTTTTTTTCGAGTATCCCATCACAGCTTCTTTCTTTCTCTCTCTCTTTATCTATGTATAATACCTACTTTTAACATACTCTCTCTCTCTCCCTCTCTCCCTTTCCACATATTGTTGTTTTTCTCGTTATTTCTCTGGAGTATAGAAATTGGTAATAATATGGTAATATTCTGAATTCATATAGCGCCTAATACATCTATGATGTCACTGAGTCCTTTGCAGACATATTATCACCCCGGTCATCGGGATCATGGCTTGCTGGGACACAATGTATAAACCTTCTCCACTTCCTGGGGAGCATTTTAGGCAGGCGTCTTTAAAGCCTCTCACAAAGCTGATCAAACCACAATGACGTGTGCATTATGAAATTGTCTTTTGTCAGTTGTATTTACATTGTAAAGTGCACAAAGAGAGCATAATTTATGATGCGCTGTTATTATTATCATGCTATCGGGACCAATTTAACACCTGGAGAGAGAGCATTGTAGATAAAATGCCTTGCTCAAAGACATATGTGTCTTGCCGGGACCGAACCCACCACCTTTGCATCTCCACTCAAGTGTTTAAACCACTGGACTACGACACCTTTATATATCCACTAAAACTTCCCATGGGTGTGCAGATATATTTTGCTCACAAAATTTACAATAACCTGTCTTATAAAGTCGATATACTACAAGTATATAAACAATTTTGTCGACTGGCAAGTATTACCAAAACTCGAGGTGCAAAAAATACAGACAAATGATTTTCGGATGTTTCGTTAAGGGTGGTTACGGTAACAGAGGTGTGTATATTATGCAGATGTCTTTTGGTCTAGTCACCGCAGTGCAGATCACAAGGTACAGGGTTATTTCCCTTCCACAGCACTAATGTCCTTTGGCAAGACATTAATCTACATTTCCCACACTGGACACTCGACCCAGGTGTGTAAGTATAATAAATCGTGGTAGGATTTATTCCTTGAATGAACTGAGCGCTACGGTTGCCAGGTTCAAGCCGCCCAGAGGGCCAGAATGAAGTCAAAGTGTGCCAAATTTCGTATCTGATATATTTTGGAGCGAAACAAGGTAACTTAAGATAGTTTGACCCGTAGAATTTAATGGAAATGCTTTAAACTGCGGAAGATGTCAAACAATGGCTGATTTCTAAATGGCTGCTGAAAAAGTAATTTTAAAGAACAAAATAACCTTAATGACGTGTCTCCTGTCCAACTAAAATTTTCAAAGTCATACCTCGTCATGCTGACATATTTGACAAGAAAAGTAAATTGTATAGAATGAATGAACAATGTTAGGTGGTTAAACAATAAGAATTTAACGCTGAACCAAATTTCTTATTTATTACCTATATAGGGAAAGCACTAAAACGTCATAGCATATCATTAGCATAATGAGTATGTCGCCAATTTTATTTAGCGATTTTAGGTTTTTTTAAATTATTTTCCTCAAACTTTCAGTGATATGTTTTTAAGATTTTTCTGCTTCTATTAAACTGCATACAAGTTTGGGGTTTCATCCCCTTTTAAATGAATAAATAGTAAATATCGAATTAATACTTAGATAATATTGGATGGCCTTGAGTGGGATACGGAAAAATATTTTTCCACAGCGAGTACCAATATTTTTTGTAAAACCGTCCAATAGTTTTTTAATGACGTAATCTCCATACACTTACACGTAAACATTCAGATTCAATATCCATGCTTTCTTAGACGATGGCTATGGACCTCCAAAAATAACGTTGCCTCTAAAACCCTATATCTAAATAATAATCATTGATATTGTTAAATAAGTTATTAGGAATAACCATGAGCAATAACAGATTTATACAGTTTTTCCAAAATGTGAAAATCTTGCATGTAACAAACTAGTGACTTTTTTGACATAATTTTTTAGCTTTAAGAAAAAAATTAAGATACTATTATATATACTAAAATAAGAAATATTGCTCAGAAGTATTCATTAGGGTGTTTTCTTCCAACAGGCCATCATGGAAAAAAATAGAAAAATCACAATCACTAAACTCCTATTTTGGCACACTTTGGTTTGATTTCGGCCCACTGTGAGCCCGGGTGAAGGCCGTCAGGGAGACCAGTGCGTAGTACTGATGAGGCCTGGGTAACAAGACATATTATTATTAGTAGTAGAAGTGTTATTATTACTATTATTATTATTATATTATTATTATTATTATTTTCATCATCATCATTATTATCATAAACACACGATCTCTTTGTTTTTTTGTTTTTTGTCTTCCCGAGCATTTTAATAATTTCTCTTTGTATGCCTTTTTTCATACTGTGGTTTTCCTCAAGTGTATTAGACTAATGATGTCACATTATGTGTCCCTTTATAATATATATATTCTTTACATTTTTATGTTCATGTCACATCCATTTGCTAATGTCAATGCCACGGCAATGTTAAATAGAGCAAGCACGCATATATATCGATTTCGAAACCTTATCAAATATTTTTGCATGGCCTTTACTCTTATATATTGAGCGATCATAATTCGTTTAGTAACCGTTTTCAAAGGCATGACTATTTCATTATGTGTATAGCTAGAATCGGTTGAGACCACTTGGCGAAAATATATTGTAATTCATGCATGCGTGCCAATTAATTCATCTTCAAACCGCATGGGTCTATATTACGCTAAAATTTTAAAGTGGAATCTCGCAGTTTGTCCATTTTTTTCCTTTTAGTATCATCGGAACCACTGACAAGATCTGCACTTAATCAATTTTGGAATTTTCGAGAGCTTACAGCTAATGACATTTGATCGTTGAAGCAGGAAGAAAAAACATATTTCTTTCTTTCATGAAAACGGTAATATTATATCATGACGGAAAGAAAAGCGTTAATCATAATATTATCTGTACGTTTCTTATTGCCACTAGTGCATGGATCGAAGGGAAATGTCCACGTTGGCGTAATAGTTACAAAGGAACCACATTATTTTAGTGAGATTCAAACTAGGCCATCTATGGACATAACTATTCAGAGAGTCCGTGATATGGTCCAAGATGGTCTACTCTCGCCATACATCTCCATGACATACATCATGCGAGAGACCCTGGCTTCCTGCGATGGCTTTACTTCAATGATCGCTCCTGCGGTAGCGGCTGAATTCCACTTTACTGAGTCGGTTACAACGATCATTGGTCCTTCGTGTTCCGAAGAGATGGAGAGAGTGGCTGATGTGGCGGCCTACTGGGATCTTTCCGTCATATCAGCAAGTGCTGTAGCTGTAGAGCTGGATGACAAGAACCGTTACAGTACTGTCATTAGAGCGTCCTACAGAGCATCACAGTACCTTTCGTTGCTTAAAGAAGTTATCAATTTCTTCCGATGGAAACGCGGGTCAATGATATACCAAACTTGTTGTATCTTTCGCAAAATTGGGAAAGGCATGGAAAAAAGTAGGGAATGGGGGGACAGTAGTGGCTTTCGAATATTCAAATTCTCTGATGAGGAATCTGCGTCAGATGCTCTACTTAAAGCTCTAAAGGTATCAAGAGGTGAGGTGATAGCAAACTAAATTAGTGCAAAATGCAGGCCTAGGATTATTCTTAACGAATTTATACTCACTCTGAAAAAAATCCACAATCCTTCAAATGTTTTTTTATATGTAGGGGGGGGGGGGGTTGTGTGTGTGTGTGTGTGTGTGTGTGTGATTCATTTTTGTTGAAGAGAATGTTATTCGATGACATACAGTATCTTATCAACTAAAATGGGTTTGTTTGTACATGAATGGTAGTCTTTTATGTGTCTACTGTCGAGTCGACTGATATAGTCGCTAAAAGTAGCAGGTTCGAGTTTGGGGCTTATTGTTTTTACCTCAGAGCCTACTACAGATCTAACTCCACTAGGGCCCGCGGGAAGTCTTCCTCAGCACATAGCCTTTACACACCCGTCTACGTTATCAATATTCATAAATTCAAGACGACCAAGATGTTATAAATCATTCAACAACCTTCCAAAATAGGGCAGTACAACTCGTTATGTATTTAACCCACAGATTAAAACATTGAACTCTTGTTCAGCGCGTTTAAACCAATCAAATAAAAGGAACCGTAACGGAAAGATTGAGCTCGTCCATTATATTCAATGGGGACCGAACAAGGGTAAAGCGAAACAAAATTGTAGAAAGGTGACGAAAGATATCAAAGCTGAAAATAAGAAAACAACACCTTATGTTGACGGTTGGGTAAAGACTATGTGCTGAGCAAGACTTCCCGCGCAATAATCAGAGCAAGGTGATAACTCCTTGACCAGAGGACTATTCCTAGCGTTTCGAGGATCGTTCAGGGGATCGACACAGCAGCACAATCGCCTTGATCTGCTAGCGACACCCCTACAAGATAAAGCAGGTTTTTTTATTAAAGGGATACTCAACCGCAGATTGTGGACGCTTTAATACCGCGAGAGGGCACCGTGATCGTTACCTGATCAAACCTCGGATAGACTGGTCGCCGCACAAACATGCACGCTCCGCCTGGGCTCGAGCTCTCGTGCGAGATTCGGTCGGCTTCGTGCAGTCGAAATGTAATCCCACTTAGTCCAACGGACGCGTTCGACGCACAAACTTTGTGTACGAGTGAATGGGGCTTACGCAATCCTGACTTTCCCCACGGCTGCCCGGTGGCGTATCCCTTTAATCCGTTATCACACTTTTTTTCGATTCTAGCTTTAAATATCGAAGTATGAGTAATAATCTTTGTCTTAATTCGATAGAACATAAATGTCACCCATAGTCAGTTCGGCATGAACATCGATTTTAAAAACATTCAAACACCGCCACCAAATCCACTTTACTTGTCATCAAACTGGAGGAGTGAATAGTGAAACAAACACTTGTTTTGTTTATATCATGTGGAAATTTGATGAAAGACACGTCTTATTTCATATTTCCGAGTAGCTAAGTAAAATATTTGTCCTCTTGAGTGCATCAGTGAAAGCTACTTGTCAAATTTCTTCTCTCAATATTGTAATGTAATTTATTCATGCTGGCTCATGTTATCGCCTCCAAACGGCCAAGATTTATGAATGCCCGCCCTCCGTTTCGGCTTTACGCTGGAAAACGAATTATCGTGCTTAATCAGTCAATACCTCCCTCTGACCACGTCGCGTACTTGTTTATTCACTTATTAGCGCTATTGATCCATTTATCTCCTGATGAAATCTAAGCTAAATCCACTTTGAACACTTTAAAAAACACCTATTTCGTTATGTATGTAGAATAATGGTCACTGGTTATCATTCTTGGCACCGCAGACCGTAGACTCTTGCTTGTAAACCACTATTCCGATATTATGGCGGGAACGAACACGACGTCAAATATTTGTCTTCTTCTACATTGTCTGTTTGTGTATGTGTATGGATCGAGGGGAAGTTTGCACGTTGGGGTCATAGTAACTAAGCCACCACACTATTTTAGTGAGGTTCAAACCAAGCCGTCTTTGGATATAGCAATTGAGAGAGTCCATGGCATGGTCCAAGATGGCCAACTCTCAAGGAACATCTCCATGACATACATCATGCGAGAGACCCTAGATTCCTGCGACGGCTTCAGATCCGTGATAGCTCCTGCTATAGCAACTGAATTCAAATATATTGAGTCAGTTACAGCAATTTTTGGTCCTTCGTGTTCCGAGGAAATGGAGAGGGTGGCAGATCTTGCGGCATACTGGAGTCTTTCCGTCTTAACAGCAAGTGCTGTAGATATCGAATTGGACAACAAGGTGCGCTACAGTACTATTATAAGAGCATCGTATAGAGCCAGCCAATTCATATCCTTGATTAAGGATGTCTTTACTTTTTTCCAGTGGAAGCGCGGGTCACTGGTGTACCAAACATGTTGCATTTTCCGCAATATTGGGGAATCCGTGGAAAAGGCAAAGGAGTGGGGTGAAAATGAGGATCTTCAGTTATTTCAGTTCTCTGGGGAGGACAATGAGTCCAATTCTGCTGCCTTAAGTAATGCTGCAAAAGTATCGAGAGGTGAGTCTCTAAGCAACAATAATCTCATTCTTATTTGCACGTTAATTAGGCCTATAATAATTATACTCATTTTAGTAAAGGGAAACATTTTGAAGCACAAAATGGTAATCATTGGCTATTAATTATATCATTCATTACCACTGGCGTACTGGTGGGGGGGGGGGGGGGGGAAGGAAAAAAGGGGGAGGGAAAATAGGGGGAAAAGGAAAAAAATTAAATTACCTACTGGGTATAGGTCTAGAGTTGTCGATATTTTTTGCTCGCTCGCTTCGCTCGCTCGCAAGTATTCAAAAATTGTGCCTATGTTCAGCCTCCTCAAATTTGTTTTTCTCATTACGCCACTGTTCATTACCCAAGGGTTCACTTTTAGATAAAAATTGCAATCTACCTCTGTAAATCCGCACCATCTTTTACGTGGCGGTTACCTGGGAATTGTACATGTAAGACATGTAAGATTTTTTGGGGGGTACGGGAGTGCATTGTTATTTCGTACGTTGCTCTACGTCTCCTACGTGGCCCCTATGAAATGTTTTCGGCGCCGTATACGAAGCACAGGAGGCTAGGTTTAACGTGGATGTCTGAACTCGGCATAACCTTATAGACTAAGAAAGGGCAGTGAGGGACATTATTTGTTGATTAATAGGAAATTAAATTCCAATTGACATTCATGATAAAGTAACAAATATTTTCCCCCTGAAAATGAAAGGCTATTATAAAGAAAGGAAGCGGAGGAAACTAAGGAGAAATTTACGTTTTTTGCTTGTAATAAGCAGATGTATAGTTTTACTTGAATTGATATTGACACATTTACTTCTCATATGCAAAGTTAAGATAAATTAAACAGACTTAAACAACAAAGGCATAATGGCTTTTGACACTCACACACACGATAATTTCCTCCCAAATTTGGGGTAAGGATTTATTTTGACAAAGGCTTAAAAAAACCTAAGTTAACCGTGGCAATAAAGGTATATGGTTAAGGTATCATTATAGAGAATACAAAATTATTCTTCATAATGAAATATTTCAAGTTCACAGAGGTCATAAAGTTATTCATAAGAGTCCTAAGATTTTTTTTATACTTATGTACTGTAGTTATCGTTATCAGGTATAGTGCTGGTCAAAAGTTTCGGTACACCCTGGATTTTGTGAAAAGTTATTAGACCACTTGTTACTTCCTGTGAAATTACTTTCTCTGGGCTCTCAGAAGCATTTTTAAAGGTCAGGATACTATAATATAAAGATAATCTACATGGTGTAATGTTTTGATACTCAAAGTCAAAGGTGTATTTTTCTTTCTCAGTTTGGATTTTAAAAACTGAAACGGGAAAAAAATCAGCACATGATACATGTGTTTTAAACGACTTTTTTTGACCAAAATTCCTAGAAAACCGACACATACATTAGAGATCCCCTAAATTCATCAAAGCTTGTTTTGGTTATAGTCTTATAAATCAAATATATTTACCATATTCACATGAATACTCTTATTAGTTACTTACTTTGAATATCCATCCAATGTTTTTACAGCAACAGTCCAAAGATGTCTCTTTGCCACTTCTTTTCAACTTGACCCACATAACCCATTTAGGGTTCATGTACAGAAACTAATCTCACAAAGGAGTTATTTCATGCTATATCACATTATTTTGGTAACCAATGCAATGGTCCTGCATATTATGTAGCTTGAATATTCATATATGTTTGTAGTTGTTAAAGTGATGCTGTGTGGGATGGTCCCTGATTATAGACAAATTAGTCGCATTGCTTGTTTTGGCAATCTGTTGTTGCATCCATGGTGGTCAGGATTTCATCAGTCTTGTATATAAAACACCAGCTTAAACACCATGGCCCGTATTCTGAACTCCGGTTTACCTTAAACCATGGTTTAAATCTGTGGTTTTACTATGGGTAGCCCAAAATGTCACAACTTTGTTTACACTGTATGTTCCTTATGTTTACTGGATTCTGGTCTCGAGCTTTAATGGTCAAGAAAACTATTGTACTTATCATTCGCAGACAGTTTTTAAAAGCTTGAGTATACCAAAAATGCTGATAAATTGAATATCTACTGTTAGAGATTTGTGTCACATTTGGCTGCCCATAGTTAAACCACACATTTAGACCATGGTTTAAGTTAAACCGGAGTTCAGAATACGGGCCCATAAAAACAGATCTAGACTATTTAATTTACACATTTCCCACTGTCCATGCTTAATAGTGGGGACATTTCAAGCTGAACACCATCCCTATGGGCACGTCACACATGTGAGTTCGACACAAAACTTACAAAATACTTTCCCTCAGTGAAAGATACTAGCATTCTTTCTATTAGGGAAATGCATAAATGGGATTTTTTTTCACATTGTATAAGTAACGTGACCCCAGGACACATGTAAGCTATGTAAAAACTATGTGTAGTTTAAAGAAATATACAAAGAAGGTTAGATAAATTCAATGGTTTGGAATGTTCTGTCTGTGGCCCCTAACTAGAAACAGAAATAGAAACAACCTGTGTTGGACGAGTTGAAAAGGAAGGTCTAAGCAACCTTCCTGAATGGATGTTTCAAGTAATAATTCTGATGAAATTTATTAAAGTAATATTATTACATTTGAAAGTCAATAACCAAACATTGGCTACTTTGGATAATTGTAATGTATACTTTGTTTTTCTTTTGATTTATAACGGAAAAGTACTTGAAAATTTCATATATCACTATGTCATTTTTCGTCAGTTGTGTGTATCCAACCAAAGACAGTTAAAGTAAATCATACATAATGTGTAAGAACATACTATATAGTAAACATTAATGAATAATCAAATCTTTAGCACATTTGTCAGTGCCATAGACAAGCTCATCATGGGAATAGACATCAAAATAAAAAGTCATTTCAAAATCCGGGGTATACCGAAACTTTTGACCAGCACTGCATATTGAACCTGGCCTTTATCAGGTGTTTATAGAAACCCAAACTGGCATTGCGCGTAAATCAATTAATTAGCGTCTCTGATGTATATAATCCCTGCCCTTGGATTTAATGAGGTCTACTCGAATTTTGCACTGAAAGCAATTGTAAAGAGGGTGCTACTTTTCAGAATATGTTATATAATTCATGAGAAAAAAAAATACTGAAGAGTTTGCCTAATTTCGCTTGTGTTCGCATATCAGTGAATGTTATAGGTTTTACGAAAATGGATTGTGTTCATAGTGCAACCTTCAGTACCTTGTTAAGAAATAATTCCTTTCTTCTTATTCGCGTGCAAATTTGGGTCATCATATTTCGGGGTCATTTGTACCATTTACTAATTAAAAACTGGCTTATCATCCAAATTTATTTTTAAATTTGCTGACAAATTCGTTCTTCCTACATGCCCTTTACCGATGCTACTGCATAATTCCACAAAGTTCTGTCCTTTTTTACAAGAATCAATTTCGGTTATATCAATATAAATTGCTTTTTAAACCTTGATTTCTGTTATGTTCTTTCTCAATTGAATTGAACTGAATTGAAATGGTTTATTTATTAAAATTTCTTTGCAGCCAAAGGCTAAATTGTGAAATCTTTTACAAACAATTTGCAGTAATAAATACATCATATAGAGTAAATAGAATACATAATCATAAATATGCAAATGACCTTATAAGAAAAAACAATACGTTGGATACTAATTCATGTATACCAGTGGTGTGTAACAAAGATAAAAATAAAAATGGACCGGTACTGTAAAATTATTATATCTGGACTTTGTGGGACCAGAATGCCAAACGGGTGCGCAGTACTCTAATGCTGGTCTGACATAAGAGCAGTAGATTTACCTTTAAATCATCTAGATGTAACTTGAATCCCTTGAGGATATGAAGCATATGAAGCCTCATGCTTGCGCGCTTGGTACTCTCATTAACATGGTACGTCCATTTCAAATTGTTCTGTACATACATTCCCAGTAACTGCATAGTCTGGACTTCAACTAGTCTTTGTCCTTCGAGGTCAACAAAGGGATTAGGAGGACTGGTTCGCAAGAAGTTAATATGCATTAAATGCACATTTGCTTGGGTTGAGTTTCATGTTTTTGGTCCTAGTCCACTGCTGAAGCCCGTCAGCACCATTTTGGATGGTAGCAGGTTCACTCGATTTCCTGCATTCAAGGATCGACAAATCATCCACGTATTTCCAGTGTGGATTCTATCTCTCGGTATGCGTCGTTGATTAGACACAGAAAAATAAGCGGCCCCAACCGTGTTCCTTGTGAGGCTCCAGCTTGTACTTTCCTCCAATCAAAGATCGCTGATCTATACTTGATGCACTGCTCTCGGTCCTTGAGGAAATCACATATCCATGCAACAACTGATGGCTGGTCATTCATGTGTAGCAATTTTGGCAAAACCAGGTTGTGGTCGATGCGGTCGAAAGCCTTGGAGAAGTCAGTAGTCAGCAGAATAGACGTTGATTTAGGCTTGTCAACATTTGCATGTATCTTGTTGATAACATCAAGGTCTGTGATAACTTCTTTGTAAGATCGATTAAATAATGCGATGTAGACATTCCCTTTCTGTTGCCAAACTGCGATTTATCGATGGATCCTTCCATGTCTTCAGCAACTTTCGAAAAGTGATCCGTCAATGATAGAGGACGCACGTTTTCGAGGGTGGGCTGTGGTGTTTTAGGAATTACCAAAAAATAAACTGATCAAGGTAGCCTGGCTGGATGCACTTTGACCCATACAACTTCTATTAAAGTCATTGGGGACATCTATTCCGGTAACAAGCTGATGGTTCAATGAACTTCTGACGTAAACTGCTACGCCTCCTCCCCGCCTATGGTTCCTCGATCTTTCAAACATTACAAAGTCAGGTATAGATACATATTCAGGGGGGAAATCTGATCTGAAACAGGTCTCTGTGACTACTCCAATATCTACATTCAGGGGCGTATCCAGGATTTCCCAATAGGGGGGGGGGGGGGGCGCCAGGCATTATTGATCGCCGTCCTGGGGGAGGGGTCTAAGGGGAGGGGGTGCCCCCTTCCCTTTGGAAAATCTTTGCTTCTGAAGAAGGGCTGAGATGCAAAATAATTCTATATATGACCAATTTTGAATCCTATTTAATGAACAACCCCCTGGATACGCCACTGCTACATTCATCTTCGAAATTGAAGAATGAAACTCGTCAAACTTGTTATTTAGTGAGTGACTTCTCTTTCTCTCTCTCTCTCTCTTTTGCACCCCAACTCATCTAGTTTAGTTTTCATCTTATTTCGTTCTTTTGTGTAAAGGATCGAGACCCATATTTTTTTTGTCTTGCCAGCTTCTGGAACCACCGCTCAGTGGGGGGGGGGGGGGGGGGCGTATGGGGGTCCAATTTCCCTCCATAATTCTCTGACAAGCAAAAAAAAAAAAAAAAAAGTTTCCTTTCTTAAAGGGGGGAGGGCACAATCGGCAAAAGGGCGGATCCTTTATGGTCAAAATGCTTTTTCTTCCAAAAGGGAGGGGGGCACGGGCCGGAAGTGCCCCCCCCCCCCTGGATCCGCCACTGTCCACATTAATCACATTAGTTATCTTGTAGAAATGAAATAATATTTTATTTTTTAACGCGTCGCATAAAATCTTTAGCATACAAAGAATACAATAAAAAACAGTTTGTATCAAAATCAATCACGCCATCACTTTCTGTCCTTCGTTTCAACTTCAACAAACAAGGATGAACAAACATACACCACTTACAAGTGATTGATAAGGTAAACTCTATCGCAGACATGTTCTAACACTTTTTTAGAATATAAATCAATGTCGTCGGATTTGACAACATTTTGCAAGACATGCTTACATTTTATCCACATTTCGACGGTCTGGTAGTATGGTAAGAAATTACCATGGAATATTTAGTAGCTTTTCTTTTTCTTTGTTGGTTTCATCCCCATGAATGTTTGATGGACAGTCATAACAATGTAACTTTCGGCGTTATTGTAACTAGCAATAAGCATCATCATCACAGTGAGCTCTTCACAAAACCCGCCTTGGATATAGCTGTTCAAAAAGTCCATGATATGGTCCTACACGAGAAATTTGTATCCAGCATTTCCATGTCGTACATCGTGCGAGAGACCCTGCAGTCCTGCGATGAATACACGTCAATGATCGGTCCCGCTGTTGCTGCTGAACTCGTCCTTACCCATTCAGTAACAGCAATCATTGGACCTTCGTGCTCAGAGGAGACACTTGGGGTGGCTGATATTGCAGCCTACTGGAACCTTACTCTTTTTGTCCCTATCTCTGCAACTGCGGCTCTTGACGACAAACTCCGCTACAATACTCTTACAAGACTGTCGTATAAAGCATCAGGAATTGCTTCGTTGTTTGCGAATTTGTTTAGATTCTATGGCTGGGATAGAGGGTATGTTCTGTATGAAAAATGTTGCCTTTATCGCCTTGTTTTGGATGCCATGGAACAGCAGGACAGTAGAAAATATGACATCCGGTATACTTTCCAAGCATTTGACACGGACAGCGAATCTAACTCCAGCAGAATTGAATATGCTGCCAAGAGTGCAAGAAGTAAGTGTGTACACTGTATAACATGAGTCACATGACTATAGTCTAATTAATAGTATTTTACAGTTTTTTACACGTATATGTACAAAGTTTTTAGCGACTTTTCTGTAAAACTCCACTTTTTTAAAGTTAAAAACATCTATATAAATTAAAAGTTAGGTAAGTACACTATTAAAAGGCATTGTTACATTTCTCGCTCTTGATGTGAAATCAGGTGAGTCTATTTCGTTGCGTGTCTACCCGTCGAATAGTTAGCCTACTGAAAAGAACATGAATAATAAACTGAAAGTTTTAAGCAAATAATTTAGATATTGCGGCGAGAATTTTAAATGTACCGGCAACGTTACGAAATACGAAAAAAAAAATTTATTGGGCCTTGTCCCCATCGAATCGGCTGCGCTAATATACAGTACGTCCCCAAAAAGTTAACAGTTGGAAAAATTCTCCCCAAATAAATATTTCTGAATATTTTCAATTTTAATTCTTGTAGATAGCTTAGGGTCCCTCCTATACAGTAACACAACAAAATCTGACTAGTTATTACGCTTGAGTGATCTAAAACCACTTTTGTGAAAGGGTGCAAAATTCAGACTTGACTAGAATTGGTGTTTGGTCTGACTGGTATCAAGAAACTTGAGAACCGTTTGAAATTGACAGTTGGAAAAAATCTCCCCAATTAAATATTTCAAAATATTTTCAGGTAAATCTCATATCTGTGGTTAGCTTAGGATCTCTTCTACCAAATGACACTAAAATGTCTCACAATATTTTACGCTTGTGTGAGAAAAAGCGAAATGGTGCAAAATCCATTCTTGACAAGTGATGGCTGGTATGAGCCAAGTTGAGAGTCTTGAAAAGATTCTATAACCTATACATTAATATCAATAGTCTAATATGAATTATGTTATATCTTAAAATATCATAATCGATACTCTTACAGGATCCGTATATTTATCACAGATTTGGGCTTCGATTCTAGTGCAGTTGCTTTCAGTGATTTTGAAATGAATGGTGTACCATATTTACCATACATTCGTTTGTCCTACTATTTCCCAATCCATAGCATGAATCGACACACCCATCGTCAGCGATGCATTTTCATAGTTCGGTATAATTTTCTTGATGATATCAAAAGAGCAGAATTTGAGAGTATGTGAGCTATACAGATAAACCTGAATGTTCCGTATTCGTGATATTTGAATACGAGCTAACTGCGAGAGCTCAGCCTATAACTCTTCCACAAGGTTGTGATTTCTATAGAATATCAAACATGTCAATATTTCATCCGAGGATACCTCACTAAAAGTCTTTTAACCGATACTGTTGTACCTTGCCCTTCACTGAAGCGTATATTTAATACTGAAAACAACTTACAGTAACGATGACGCCGATAGAACACACGAACCTCTTTCCTGTACCGTATCTTCTTATATTAGATAAGGCGAGAGATACAATTATTACATTTATCACTCATCCTTCCTAGAGAAGTACAAATACTTTCAAGTCTTTCCTCATTGGAGACTGAGCTGTGAAAGAAGTACATCACCTTGAGTCTTATTTTGGCGTCTAGAATTGGGTTAGGACGGTAAAATTGTTTTGGGGCAGATTAATCTTGTATTTTGACGATTTTAATGTTGTTCTCCCCAGACACTCTCCCCACACAGATCTGTGCGCTACTGCCATTAGGTAAGGCATTAGTCCCCATTACCAAGTCCCTTGGATAAGATTAAAGCCGTAGATCCCCTGGTTGCTTATTTACAAGCACATATTTGCTTTTTTAGCAGTCATCTCTAAAATAGACCATCAGCAGTAGTACATCATCGCTTTTCCTGAAAATGCATAAGTGCCAACTCATTGTGATCATTAGCTCGGTGTCCATTGTCCTTATCCCGAGGTGTATCGTGGTAAGTGAGCGAGTGACATTTGGCGTCATTTTGGCAGCAAGATTTCATGCTTACAGTCAGATTCACATGAAACCATCCCTTGATGTGGCCCTGGAGGAGCTAGATAGGAAAAACAAAAACGGGTCTTTCGTCAAAGACTTGTCATTTTCGTACATTCTTGGAGAAACAAAGAATACATGTGATTCTGATTCTGGCGTAAATGCACCTGCCATCGCTGCGGATATCTTCTACAGACACAACGTTAGCGCCTTCTTTGTGCCGTCGTGCCCACTCTCAGTCTCAAGCGTCTCTGATCTCGTTGCATATTGGAACCTACCACTTGCAACAGGCACACTTCCAGGCGGGTCGTTGGATAAAGAGCGTAATCCAACTGTGACGACGACATCATTTATGTTGTCAGGGCTATCTAAAGCCTTCGTTAATTTCATTGACTGGAATCAATGGAAGATATTCAGCATGTTGTATAAAAGGGATGGGATCTACAAGATGATAGCTCAGGACATTAGAAAAAATTTAGAAAGAAAAGGCATAGAAACAGATTCTGTTGTAGTAAGCGGAAAGTTCATCACGGTTAATCATCTTACTTCGGCTACTTCACATTCCAGAGGTAAGAGGTGGTTTCTTAATCATGTCAATACTCGGTAGGCGTATATTACGGTAAAAAAAAATAAACACTTTCAGATCAATACAAAATATAAATTCAGTGCAGTGTTTTCTCATCTTAATTATAATTATTGTAGTTATATGTATTTTTTCTCTTCAAAGAGTGTTCTTTGTTATACATCTTCATCAGAGGCTAATCATATATTCATAACACAAGCATATGAATCGGACCCTCCCCCTTTTTCCGTTAATGACAATCCATAAGCTTCCGTAATCCATTCGAAAGCCCCTTCAGTAAGTTATTCATTGATTGATATAATTCTCTGTGTCAGTAATTATGGTTCAAACTTTGTGATATATTGTCTGATTGACAGATACTTCTTCACAGTTCAGTTAATCACAATTCTTTGACATATAAATTCTTTGACAATATAAACTGACGAGCGAATTCTTTCTCGACAAGAAATAGCATTAAATAAAAAAGTGGTACCCGCCACGATGAAGAATTCTTTATCATATTTACTGCACGAGAAAAGAATTCGTTTTGGTCTTGCTTCTTTTTTTTAATTTCCATAATGCATCAAATACGACTATTCTTCTCTTCTGTTCTGTACAGTCTGCTTACATCATCGTAAAATTACACTAAGATGTCAAAGATGTACAAGACTCTGGTACGTTTTGAGTGCATGTTGGAGTTTTTATTGTTTACGTAACGACTTCTTTGGAGGTATTTACCAGAACACATCACCATAGTATTGATTTTTTGTTGTTCTTCACCTTCGTATTTTATTACACCGAGGAGGTCTTTCTGTTGTTGTGATTACGAAAACGTTCAGTATTTTCGAAGGCTGTGTAATGAGATTTTGTTACTCCAAGCTGTGTGTAAATAATTAACAGAGGCATTTCGTCGTAACTTGGCAACATAATTATAGAAAAGCTCAATTTACAGTCAAATTGACGTGAACAATACCTAGTTGACATGGCCAATTAAGAATTGATAAATGCCAGAACTCAACCATTTGGGATGGATATTCTACATGGTAATGCTCCCATAATAACCTTTATCGTCGTCTTAAGCGTGTGTCTATCTGTATTCTTCACATTCTGAGAACATTTAATTATTCAACCGTTCCATCGCTACAATTCCAGGAATGAAGCACTTGAAGGTGATCTGTTTCACTATATTGTTAATATGGTGTATTTTAGTCTTCACTGTGTCAGCGAGGTACATGGATACACCTGACATTACCATTGGACTTTTGTCCCCGTCAGAGCCAGCCTTCATCAATACGGTCCAGATGAAACCGGCGGTCGACATGGCGCTCGAGAAGATAGCGAGGCGAGTGCGAGAAGGACACTATCCCAATATCAGTATTTCTGTCATTATGAACGAGACAGGGCCAGGCTGCGGAGACAATGAAATAAGGGTTCTTGCCATCGCTACTAGGATGTTCATCAAATCTTCTGTTGACTGCTACATCGGTCCACCCTGCAGTAGGGAGAGCACTGCGGCTGCTGAGCTGGCATCGTTCCTGAACATTCCTATCGTGTCAGCAACGATCCCGTCACTGCACTTTCTCAACAAGCAATCTCGCTTTCCCACCTTGACTCGCACATCGTACGAATTACGAACCATTGTCAAAGTCATGTTAGCTACACTTCGTCATTTTAGATGGAGCGATTTTGCATTTATATACCAGTATCCAAGAACTAACGCCTCTCTTGTGTTATTAGATTTCAAGATTCCCATACCTGAGTTTACTGACATTTTTGCTGTTAGGTACATTGCTAAAGAAGCACCCGATTCTCTTCACGTTCTTTTGCATAACGCAACAAAGACGAACAAAGGTAGGTCATAGTGTCTAATACCATCTAAAACTACCACAACTATTGTCACTACTACTACTACTACTACTACTACACTCTAAAAAATAGTTGGGTAGAAAGGGAACATTCATTTTCGGGTCATTTGTTTGGGGTAAATAGGTATAATATGGTTAAAATTTGGGTGAAATTTATCTAATGTTGGGTAATATTTTACTCAATAAATAGGCATGTTCTCTTTTACACAATATTGGGTTAATTAATTAACTGTACTACTACTACTACTACTACTATTCTATTTCTACTACTCCTACTGCTACCACTACTGCCATACTACTAATAATACGATTACTACTACTACTACTCCCACTACCACAACAATAATACCACTACTACCACAACTACTATACTACTACTACTACTACTACTACTACTACTACTACCGAGCATTAATAACATTTCTGCCGTTTGTTAGAGTCCAAATTGCTTATATTGGTAAATTTATTATAGTAGAAATAACGGTATTATATTTTTTCTTTTAGTTCTTGGTCCTCTTGCCATTTCTCATGTAACAATTAAAACTATGCATATTTGAAAATGTATATATTTGCCCTATAAATAATATATCAAAGTTAAAATGTAATGTAATGTAATGAAGTTCAGTCGTATCAAGTAAGTAATAAGTATTGGCTCAAAATTATATTGTATCGTCACCAGTGTAGTAAAATCACGCGAAACCGTTATAACGGTATAGTGTTATTTTCGCTGCGAGTTACGTAACCCTCGCACAGCAAGCTCGAACTCCGGTTCTACGCTCCAGTGAATTTCACAGTCTCTTATTAGTCGTTCGCCCGAATTTGCGAACTACACTACTCATGCTACTCGCCACAAGCACACGCTCACACATACACACACACGGCCGAGCCGAGCCGAGCAGCAGTATACACATACTACACAGTGTAGTACATGCAGCGCTCGAATACATACACCCTGTACACCCCATGCATATCACACAGACAAACTCGGTTTTGGTTTTGAAACGAATTAAGCGAAGACGGCTGTTACACACATCTAATTTTGTTCTAGTCAGATTCTGGAAAAAGCTGTTTAATATTTGTGACTGATTTTTACAAAAACGCCACGGGGAAATCCAATTCGGCGCGGATAGCTCGATCAAGTATACATTGCATGTTAAAAGTATCGTATATTGCAATCGTCCCATCGCCTTCCAAGCCGTCCCTGGGAGGGTAAAGATGAAGAACGTGTCGCGTAATCGTTCCATTTCTTTCCATTCGCATACGGTTTGCGTGCATAGTTGGGGACTCAGTGGAGAGCGGACGGTGCTCTCACTGTGATCGATTTACTATTTTGATGTCAAATTATTACGCGTTTGCGTTATAACGGTTTCGCGTGATTTTACTACACTGGTCACGGAGAAGAAACTCGGTTTTATTAATAGAAAGTCCTTGTTAGAATAACTGCTATAGGCGGTATGAGATTTAAAGAGGATGTCCAGTACAATTGTTACTTGGTTTTAATTGAAGCAGAAAATTCAGACTTACATAAATAAAAACAAGTTTTGGTAAAATCACTAGTCAAATTGGCAACTCAGTCATAAAATTTTGACGTCTTTGACTAACAACTAACAAATTATTTTGTTTATGTTGATAGTACAAATTCTCAAAAAAATTGTCCAAGAACAAGAATTTTTACATATCTTAAACCAAGTTATATCTATAGTAATATTTTTTTGCATGTACACTGTTGGTCATAAAGGTGGAATATTTTCACAGCGTAATTATTACAACATGATTTGAATATGGCATTTATGGTGCATGATAACCACTTTACTTTATTATTCTGCCTTTTACACACGTTTGACAGTGATATTTTACAAGTTTATGTCCTAAGCGATGGATGTCATGAGCATAGAACAACAATGACGACAATATACAGTAAATTAAAGGATCATGAGATACAGTATTTATTTTCAATCTCTCTCAGTTTTCCAGATGACTTTTTTTTGGTGATTTCATGGACAAATTTGCATCAAACTTGAGTCATTGTTCTTACTCAGTCACTAGTATCGGGTATGTCCACCCCTGGCACGAACCAGCGCATGCAGACGTCGTGGCATGCTGTCCACTAGCTTGTTGATGACGTCAACAGGCATAGCGTCCCATTCTTCCCTCAGAGCATCTGCCAACTCCTGCAGATTTTGAGGAATGACCTCTCTGTCGTTGATGGCTCGGCCTAGGGCATCCCATGCATGCTCTATGGGGTTCATATCCGGCGAACAAGCTGGCCATGGCAACTGTACGACGCCCTCTGCCTCCAGGAATTCCCTTACTGCAGCGGCCCTGTGCGGTCTAGCGTTGTCATCCTGCAGTCGGAAATTGTGCCCATACACTCGTCTTGCATATGGAAGACAGTGGAACTCCAAGATATCCCTGTAGGCGGCGGCGTTGACGTTTCCGTCCGGAACCACCAGTGGCGTTTTCCCTCCATAATGGATGGCGGCCCATATCATCACTGAGCCGCCTCCGCCTTGAGTCGTCTCGTGGATACATTCATCGCGAAGGTTTTCCCCGGCTAATCGACGAACTCGTTGTCTCCCATCCTTTCGGTCAAGGATGAACCGGCTCTCGTCCGTGAAGACCACATGTTGCCAATGTCCTGGATGAAGCCTTCTGTGCTCCCTAGCCCAAAGAAGACGAGCTACTCTGTGGCGAACAGACAGGCGTGGACATTTGGTCAACCGTCGTGCTCGGTAACCATGTTGGAGCAATCTGCGATTAACGGTTGACCGGGAAACGTTGATCCCATGATATCTCCTCCTCAAGCGGCGAAGACGGCTCGTGGGCAATTTCCGGTTTCTGCGGCTGAAATTCAACAGTTGGCGATCATCTCTTCTTGTGGTCAATCTGGGACGTCCTGGAGATTTCCGTGGCCGCACATTCCCCGCCTCACGTTGACGTTTCAGGATCTTAGAGACTGCACTCTGTGATATCCCTAGGACTTCTGCGATATCAGTCTGCTTGTAGCCCTCCTGTCGCAGTGCTACCACTCTCTCGCGTGTTGCTGTTGCCGTTGGACCAGGCATAGTCCAGGGAACGTCTCTACCGATTTTTATTTCAAACGGTACAAGGAACTCGAAAAAATGCAACCTTCTTATACACAGTGCTAAATCAGGGAAAGGGACAGAATATCATATGCATAGGCTTTTATAGTCTACAACAAAAGAATTTATTACGTAATCCAAATTTCTCATGTTATAATGTCACCTGTGTAATGGGGAAACCTTATGTAATCACTCAATTACCATTTTGTCTACGCTTAGCCTTTCAAATACCAACAAAACTGTCGATTTTTATTCAAAAATATTTTATTCCACCTTTATGACCAACAGTGTATAAACCTTTACAAAATATTTCACGAAATATTTAGTTTTGTTTGCATTTTCAAAATTACTAATTTCTTTGTATAGGTCTATTATATGAAAAAAAAAATCATAATTTCATACTGTTTACAGAAAAGAAATATTCACTCTGCATTTGTGTATACATGCAATAACATATTGATATAAATATAAGTTGGTTCAGGTCATGAGGAAATCATATTCAAAAAATAAAAATTTGTATTATGAATATAAACAAAATATTTGGTGAGGTGTGATCCAACGGCGTCACAGACTAATGAATGAGTTGCCAATTTGTCTAGTGATTTTTGGCGTTTTCCCTATTTTTCATACACTAAAAGAATCATAATTTTCTTATTAATAGTCCGATTTTCCTCATACATTTTTTCATCTGTAGGTCTAATTTTTCTGCTTCATTTAAAACGAATGATTTTTGGACTGGACTTCCTCTCTAAGATAGTTTTGACCGTTGTTTTCAAGTATCATTTATATTATATACTCCACCAACAAAGTAAGGTCCCCCTCACAATCTAGAACTCTCATTGGTAGGCCATTATATAGCGTACGCATGGAATTGGTGTGGATGTACCCCCTACGCTCGATGGAAAGAGAGCCCGGATAGCTCAGTTGGTAGAGCACTGGTCATGTAATCCAGGGTCCCGGGTTCGAATCTCGGTCGGGGCATTGTAATTTTCTCACATTTACTTTCTTTATGATATATTCAATTTACTTTAATCCTATCAATTATGATATTATAACTCTAGAAATATTTTATGAAATTCGTTCATTTAAAAAAAGGAAAGTATGAAGAATTTTCTTACCCGCATTTTGATTATTTGTGAACATGTCAGTTGATTATGTCTGTATAATCAAATTAAGTTTTTTAATGCAGAACTAGAAAAAAGTTGCATTTTGCGTTGCATAATGCATTGCATGAAATTTGTATTCTCTTTTCAATTCTTTTCATCTTTTGTTCATGTTTAGACTACATTTTTTTATTCAAATTTTTGAAACTGCTTTTAAAAATCAGGATTTTTCTATGCAACCACATGAATTTAAATTGCAAGTTATGCGCCCGTACGTACATGAACAAAAGAATTGAAATGAATATACACATGAACAACTTGCATTGCATTGTAAAACACAAAGTGCAACTTTTTTTCTTGTACTGACTGAAAAAAAAAATCTTTATGAAAACATAATGAGTTGGTTACAAGTAACCAATCAGAATGCGGGTGAGAAAATATTGCATAGTTTGGTTTTTAAATGTAGTATTGCTCGAATTATATGAAAAAGTGTCAGAGGGAACTTACTTTTTACCCGTTAATGAGGAATAACCAGGATAGGGCAGAGCCGCAGTACAACCAAATAAAATTTAGTAGCAGCAGATACCTCAAATCGCACGAAATGGGTTTTTCATTTCCAAGTCTTCTTGAAAGGCATATGCCGAGGGCCCCAGTGTCCAATAATATCTGAATACGCCGCTATTTGCACCCACACTTGTCTTCTCAATCAGCTCCCCATTAAATGTATAACGAACTGAAGAAAAGTGGGGTTTTTTGAACGACAAGGATTCACCCTGTAAATGATACAGTTTGCCTGTGCGTGTTTTTTGAATTAGGTTAAGTGCTGTCAGTCAATATCTATTAATATAATACACTAAGGATTTGGGGCTCCTTTTTTGTTCAAATAGGCTCCTCCCCTGGCCCTTTCGGTCCCCGCCTTTTGGTACCCATGGGTGGGGAATGGTTCTTAGAGTGGTGGGAGGCACTTCTTAAGGGCTGACGTCCCGTCCATATTTCATAAATTCATTTTTAAACATTGAATTTCCGCAGGGAGTAGGCCTAATCATTCTGCCAACCCATGAAGCCGGTTTGTAGCTTCATGCCCAGCCAACCCATACCCTTTACCTGTGAAGGGGAGGTATGCCAAATTAGAACAGCGTGTATACTCCAAGCATAGACTCCAATACACGTGCGTGTAATTCGTTCGCACAGCGCTCTGTGTTCTACATGTAGCCTACTGCGTGTACTACGTTTCACGCATATAGAGTCATTATTTTGTGGCTTCACATACACAGTTTTGTGTGTATGTAACTATGAGTTCACTGTAGTCGCTGGGGGGGGGGGGGGGAGTGGCATGTCTCGCTGAAGCACATAACCCGGGTGACGCGTTTATGGTATCCAAAAAATGCAGAAATCAAGAAAAGGATATCAAATTCAGAGATGATAAAGAGATCCGCGGAAGGGGGGGGGGGTAGGCTTTGGAGTGTAGGGTTAGGGTTAGGGTAGTGTTTAGGATTTACCTAACCGCACATTTGGGTGATTGTCGCATAAGTTATGCAACAACCACCAACAGCTGAAATGACATGAATGGGGAATGGCCTTCATACCTTTGGAAAGATGTTATGGTATATCGCCTCAGTTCATTCCCTTAGATAATTATGACAGACTAAACTGATATGTAGACATCATTCGGGGGAGGGGATGTGTAGGACATCACGTCAACAACAACAACAAACAAACAAAAACAAACAAAAACTAACACAAAACCAACAACAAAAACAAAAAATTCCTTCGAAATTATTTCCACTATGATATGAATACGTATAATGATATTAATCCCTTCTCCCCTCGCACTGGGGGTGATGGGATGACAGTCATTGGAATGGGGAGAGGGAGTAGGAGGGAAAATTCAATCCGTCGGTCCTCACAAGACCCATATAAGGGGGCCATAATACCCCTGAAAATTAAATGACAAATTCATTTTTTTCTTCTCATTTTTGCATCCTTTACAGGGGACGTACCGCTAATTATGGATGTTATGTTTTCATGGCCTTGATTTCTCTGAGTATTAAACCACAGAAACATGGCAAGATCAAATCGCTCCCTCTAGGTCTATGCACGGATATTGTACTGGAACATTATTATATCCATATCATTAATCTTCATCAAGATGAAAATGTAATTTTTTAAAAACTCATGCAAGCTTTGGAAAAATAAGACAAACTCACATGTTCAGGGGCGGATCCAGAATTTAGTATAAGACGGGGCACACAAGTGCAGGTTTGTCAACTTTTGGAAAAGGCAGACCTGTATTTTTTTGGTCTTGCCAGGTTCTTGGAAAGTCGCTCAGTGGTGGGGGAGGGGAGGGGGGGGGGGGGGAAGGTGGCGACAATTTTTCTTTTCGTCAGACCTCCAAAATTCGCTCAGGAGTGGTGGTTATGGGGGTCCCTGCATAATTCTTTGACAAGCAAAAAAGGTTTTCATTCTAAAAGGGGGGGGGGGGCACAATCGACAAAAGGTCGGATCGTACATGGTCAAAATGCATACTTTCCTTCCAAAAAGGGGGGTTGGGAGGGCACGGACCGGAAGTACCCCCCACCCTGATCCGCCAATGGACATTTTGTAAATACTTTTTGGTAAAAAATAACTTTATCCGACTTTTTTATTTATTCACTTGATTATTGTGACAAATTAACGGTACGGTGATTAATCATAAACACAGCTAGCGCCCGTGGATGTCCACGGGGTTATCTTAAGATGGTAATGAACAAACGATCTATAGTGTCAGTGAAGACGGAAATTCATATTGCGAGTTTAATCATAGTCTAATGCCAGTCGAATTCTTCCTTCTTTTCAAAAGCTTTACAAATTCATTGTCTATAAGCTCCTTGGAACTGTAGGTTTATTGTTCAACAAGGTTGCACATTCAAAGAGACCTTTCTCTTTCCAAAGACATTAGACGAGTTCGCCAATTTTCTTGTCTTTTTTCATTTCCTCGGAGGTATTGAGGAATATCAGCCCATCAATCTTTACAGTATCTGTATTTCTCACAGATATAATAGTTTGATGCATGCATTGTTCACTTTCTTTCTATGCCCCTTTACATTTACATAAATACATGATTTAAAGGAACATTTAAATGTAGTTTGACAGCCCGAAATGAAATGAGAAAAGACTATTAATGAAGCTATCCTTGCTTTTTGACTAGCAAGCAAGATGACAGGTTATGGAAGCTCATGCAAGTCATTGGGTATAACGCTGTATTCCTTTCCTCGATATCATACATATAATGTATATCATACAAAAACTTATTTTTTTCTAATCTCCTCTATTTCTCTATATTACCCTTTCTCTTTGTCTTGGCCTGTGAGTTTCATATCGGAACATTTCCCAGTTTACTCCTCAACTTTCTTTTTGTGTGTGGATGTGTGTGTGTGGCGCTTTTGGAAAAGTCCATTGTTACAGGCTATACAACATTTTGAATTCTCAATAATTATTATTACCCTCATTCTATTTAAATTATATAGTGTATTCCCATGATTTAAAATAAATAAAATAAAATTCATATTTGAAATTGAATAATGGTGAATCCCATATGAATTACCCTATGGAATTACTTCCAATTGCCCTTACTGGTTAGAATTCAATTTTCGATATCAAGCTGTCATTTCAGCTTCTCGGACATCATACTGTGTATAATCGAATCACTTTGTCAATCAGCATGAGACTGCAGTCCGCTATTCGTTACACCCTATTATGTCAGAGTTTTCATGTGCTTTGCAGAGGTCACTCAATTTGTTGAGCGCCAGAAGGGCGTTAGTTTTTTGTTGAATAATGAGTTAACGCCCTTCTGGCTCCTACAGACGAATAATTACAGACTAAAGTTGAAGAGGCGAAGTAAATAGTTTATAATGGATTTTTTTATTACGTTGCAAAAAATAAAGGATATCGATTTACGAAATATTCAGATTCATTAACTTTGAACCAAGAGCTATATGAAACACAATACTTACACCATTTACAAGCAACGAGCTTTTTTGAGTGCTTTTAAATTGAGTTTATATCTTCCATATGTGATTTGATACAATGTTTTCGCCTTTTCAGCATGTTCAAGACCAATATTGGAATTTTGGTCAACCAGAGATGGATTTTATTCATCTCCGCCAAATACATTGCTCAATTATTAGTAGTGCAATCTAGACAGTGAATAGTGAAGTGAGTCTGGGTCCCTCATACTAATTGTTTGTGGAGACCGGGCACATAGATAACAGTATCATTAAACAAATTACTAGAATTCATTTTCAGTATAATAGTAATCGATGTGCTTTGCTTCTCCGGCAGGTTTCGAGGGCACTGGTATATTAAAATTTACTTGCCGGAAAGATATCTATGGACGCGACAATTTAGTCGAGAAAAGGTCGCATGGAAAATTTTGCCATGTGTCATGGTTGAGATATGAGAAACAGGTTATGATTTTGCTCTGGTATTTTATTCGTATTTTTTTGTCAAAAAATAAATAAAAATAAAATAAAGAACATCATAGCCATTCGCGTAGCGAGCGATAGCACATTAGGCTACTGTTAGAAACTCGCAGTGAAGTGTAATTACGTTTATGACCAGTCCGATGAGGTGACTCCTTATAACCTGAGGCTCGTTATAAGGTAGTCCTGCAAAGATTTAATATCGCCATGATAAACATCCTTTTAGGCTTGCTTCTCTTACAACCGCCCAACAGCCTATCCCCACCTTATCTACGTCCTGCTATCGATGTCGCATTTGAAACCGTGAACGATGGCGTCTCCGAAGGCCTTTACCTAAACTTTTCAATGTCTTACATCTATCGAGAAACCGGTGGAGGGTGCGGGAAGCCAGTAATGACAGCCCCTGGCGTCGCGGCCGATCTCCATAACCAGCAGGACGTGGACGGATTTCTGGGATCTCCGTGCAGCCACGAAACGGCGAGCATGGCTGACCTCGCCGCGTTTTGGAACCTTCCCGTCGTCTCTGGCGTGTCGACATCGACAGATCTTGATGACAAGCAGCGTTACGTTACACTGACGCGTACCTCCTTCAAGACGAGTGCTCTGACCGAAGCTGTGTTGTCAGTGTCCGCAAGGTTCGGGTGGCACCGGTTGTCAATAATGTGGGCGTCTCCAGGATTTTGGTCCGTTTTGTATAGCGCCATTCAACAGCTTTCAGTATCTCATAACATCACATTGTTTGAAGTGCCTCTCACTAAAAACACAGACACGCTAGATGCTCTGTTGGAAGCGCTAGCTACTTCGAGAAGTAAGTTTCTTTAAAATGCTATGTATCGATCACATATACCATTAAAATACTATATTTTGTTTCAGGCGATCACACAAGTCAATTTAATAATTTACAATGCGCACTGTCAGTTTTTTATCAGTCACTTTACCTGATCCAGTTCTCAATTACGTGCATAAAAATCATGTCATTTGGAAAATCAATGGTTTCCATGACATTTTCAAGAACTTAAAAGTTATATAATATTTCAGTAGGCAATATTTACTCTTTTTTTTTCTGGGAATCCCTATTAATATATGAACTACGTTGCCGTGGTCGAGCTTCTGAGATAGGGTGGGGTATGGGATATTCAAGGTCTATCAAGGAAGCCTGCTCATTATCAATACCATTTGCATACATTTTATCCAGACTCCAGATCACCGATGAAACGCAAACGTATATTCCTTTAAATCAAATATTGTTAAACTGATTTGGTCAGGTAATCGACAGGCCAAAATATAGAACTGAAGGCCATTATAAACAACAAATTATGTCATTGAAAACAATATAAGTTCTTATCCAAACAAAATCAGGCAACCGAATTCATAAATTTTTTTTCTACCACTGTGTGCAGAGCAGTTGCATATAGACTGGGCTTCGTAGACAACTGAAATTTTAGAAATCCTTAAGTTAGCAAAAGCGTACAAGATCAGAATTTATAGCTAATACTATTGGGCCGAAGGTGACTTTTTGACATTGGGTGTCAATTACAGACGTGTTTCTTGCCAGACAGGATGGAAAGTGTGCATCATTATTCTTAATTTTAGGAGGAGATGGTTTATTGTCTAAGGTACCTGAACCCTTCTTCAGTATACCTTAGCCCCTTTCCATACCGGAAAGAACAGTATCACAAACAGATTGTCCACGTAAATGAATGTTCAGTGTGAATATAAATGGTTTATACTGTTTTCACACAGTGAGCACACTTTTGTCACACTTTAGTAAACTATGTTAATTATCAAAGGTCCAGACAACTTTTACACTGTGGTACACCATGTTCAGTGTGAATATTAATTCTTAACACGGTTTTCATACCGCGGTCACACTTTTGCGCACTGCGTACACTATATTCAGTGTAAATATCAAAGTTTTACTTTGTTTTCACACTGTGATCACACTTTCCACATTGTGATACACTATGTTCATTGTGGCCACTAATGCTTCATGCTGTTTGCATACAGTGATCACACTTTCCACAATGTGGTACATTTTGTTCAGTGTGAACATCACACTACGCTCGCACTATTGGCACACTTTGAAACTCCTTCCGATATATCCTCGGTTGCTATGTTTACTTCTGTCATCTCGGCCGCCTCCACTGATACATGTTTTCCCTTTTCATAACTCAAGCCGTTCTTCATGACACTCACTATAGTACTGATGTTCTCGCGGCAAACATGATTGTTAAATGGACTTTAACAAAATATTTGTTGATTCAAGAGGTTGTAATGGATAGATCGAGTAACACCGAGAAAAGAAAGAAAGAAAAAAGACGCCACTTGCCTAAATGACGACATGAATTATCTTGTCCTTAACCAGAAGTGGATGTTGCTGCTAACTTCATAATACTGGCAGTCGTTTTACATGTTTAAGCCAATATTCAGCTCATTATCAACTGAAAAAAATATGTTAAGTAAATATTGGCAACCATCTTCGTATTTCAAAATAAATCTGCGTGAGTTACCATGGATACTACAAGAAGAGTAGTATCTGGCTTATTCTCGTGACTATATTTCTCGATGGATACTTACCCCGACGTATCTTTCATCAATATTGCAAATCTAACCTGTTTTCCTACCTTTGATTAATTAAGTTTTTCTGTTGCCTGGAAATGCTGGAAATGCGGAAACATGAACTGCATATCGTCGGGATGTAAATAAGCTAAAGACTATTAATCATAATAAAACACAGACCAGACAATGGTTTATTTACGTGAACGCTATTTGAACCTACACCTATATCTTTAACGAGGCCAATTTGTAAGTTATGTTTTATCTACCGCGTAACCGGCACTTCGTTTATACGAGAATGAATTAAATGAAGTAGAAGAGCAAGTTTTTGGTCGAGTCTCGTCATTGTTTCCGATACGACGACTTTTTTTTCACTTAATAATTACCATCATAAAACTAGTTTATATTAACCAGTGATCATTATGCAAAGTCATTGGTCCTCAGTACACTCTTAGAAATGTTGGGTAAATGCCACTGGGTAAATGAAGATTGGGCATAGGTTGGTTAAATCTTGCTCAACTTTTACATGCAGTTACCCAACATTGGTCAAAAATAAGAATGAAATTGGTAAAGTTTACCCAAAAGTTGGTCGGACTCATAAGGACCCTCATGTTGGGTAAAATTTGGGTAAAATTTTGCCCAATATTTCTAAGAGTGTAGGTACATCTTCAAGGATTAGAAATCCATGAAGATTAGATGTGTCCACTTCTGATTGCATATATTTATTTGTGCAGCATACTCTTTTCACGCTATTTCTTACTCTCCACTTCTTTCTTCTTCTCTGTACTCAAAGTCATCATCATTGCAGCACGAGGGGAGTTGGTACGACAAACCATGCTTTTAGCCTACGATATGGGACTTATCAACGGCGAGTATGCCTTTATCAGCATCGAACCTTTCAGTAACACCTTGGTCTTTGGTGACGATAACTGGAAACAGGTAAGAAGTTGTTTACTATAAGCGTATAAACACTCCTGCATTTAAATGGGAGTAAAAATTCCAAATATGAGAGCAATTATGTGTCCTAGCAATTTTCAGCAATTTTATGCCAAACTTTTTAAAGATTATTCACAGTCATGATCACCATATGCTATGATTTACATGTAAGCAAAAGTGATCGAAGTTGGACGTTATGGTGTGTCATTAGTTGGTAGACGACACAAATACTATCATGTTGGGCAATTTGTAAGCCAATCCTTTTGTTTTATTATGTACTATTTGTAAAGCTCATCAAAACTTACTTTTATTGTGCATTGATGTCTTTATTGTAAGGAATGGTAAATAATCTCCCTTTATATAAAACTGTAAAACATCACAGGCCAGTAGAAGAACGTTTCTTCATGTGAAAAACATATTATTTCGTTGCTAGCATATTTATAATTGCGGTGAAGCAATTCCATTTGATAGAAATAAAGTGTATACTTTTGACCCTATAAAACTTTATATGAATCCTGAACAGCATTACATCAATTTATGCTTGTAAAATGAATGTCATAACTGAAATGTGAAATGAAGGAAGCAAACTGTGTGTGTCTGCAATTATTATGTAATGTCCAAAAGAAATATTCATTTCTTACTCAGACATCTATTGTCGGTGTCACTTCTCTGGGATCACCGTTCATAGAAAATCTACTCATTGCAATGTTCAAGAGGGTTCCAAACAAGTCGATAACACGTCAATATTCCCTCAGGTTTCCATGACAATTTAGAAATTTATCCCGACCACTCCAAAAGCCCGCTTCCTTTTTCGGCATTCTATGCGCTTCAAAGATACGCATGATCATGTTTTGTGCCGCCTCCAACATTCATGCTTCTTCACTTGTGCATTATCCTTTGTCATTCTTCCATTTTGACATTCCATAATGACGAGGTAGTTCTAGGAATATTGATTTTAGCTGACATCGGAGAAAATTAACATACCCTAGTAAACTGTAAGCCGCGGAAGAAAAGTCAGTTGGGTTTGTTGATATCGTTTTGTTGTTGTTTTTTTGTTGTCTTTTTGACGAGATAGGTTCATTAGAAACATGTTATTCTTATTTTTTAATTCCATCAATTCCTGTAAACTGCTCCCTGACGACATGATATACAGAAAATATGCTATTGACAAGTTTGAATATAGAGTTTATCAGATCGGCTTATACCTACCACAAGGCCAAGTAAAACGAATTCACATTTTTTTTTGGAGAAATAATATTAATATTCCGTTCTTTTATCGCATTATTACATGACGTATCTTTATTCGCTTCCAAAGAGCTTTGGAAATATTCTCTCATGCTCAGCCGCCAATCGTTCTCAACGCACACTGCATTTCAAAGAATAATCCTATACCAAGTATGCCCACTTCACCTGGTCGAGTGTGTGAGATATAGAGCCATGTCTCGCCAAAGGACATTAGTGAAGTGGCAGGGACTCGAACCCAGTACCTTGTGATCTATATATAGGCCGGTGATTTATCCACAAACCACAGTACATCGGACCAAAAATTCTATTTGTATGTCACGTTTTGTTTTCCTTTATATTTCACTCACTCTCTCTCTCTTTCCGGTCTCCCTCTTCCCGTTCTCTTCTTCCCACCGCACCGTCAATGTGTGTCTGCCTTTTAATACTCTCCCTACATGATCATCATTTTCCTATGAACCTCTCCTTTCTCAATTTACAAGCTTCCTTTACTGGAGTTTGCTTCTCCGATACGGGCTTGCTATGGTTCTCCTATATTTCTTACATCTTTCGCTCCACATCAATACACCACATATACACATTTTCTCTTCTTTTTAAAATATATTATATACTGTCCATGATTTCCTATTTTTTAATTTCAATATGGCACGAAAAAGAGACATGATAATAGCTTTTCGACCTGTACTCATCAGGTTATCACGCAGGTATATAACAAATTACTTGAAATCAACTATATTTTTTAATTATGTTTTAGAATGATGGCCGTGACGAGGACGCGAAGAAGGCCTACGAAGCATTGCTTACGATCCGACTCTACGAACCCACCACGCAGGAATACAGGGATTTCCAGCAGGAACTGGAACGTAGGGAAAAGAGGGACTATAACTGGACCAGGCCTGATCCTGATCATGTTAGTGCAAGACTATTATCCTGCATATATTAAACAGATATACCCGCTCATTCGATTATCACCTTGGTGAATGTATCCATTCTGCCATTGATGTTAATGTATTTAGATGTAATTTCCATCCACGAAAACTCCCTAATATTGTCGTTTAAAATCCAAATTGATATTTAAGTTGATCTTCGTTGGACATATTTATGAATGATAGAACTTCACAATTATTTTCTAGACGTAATATGTTCTCAGTTCCCAGCTCTTCAAATTTATCATGTGATCATGCTATGATGATATACTAAAACTACACAGGTAAAGAATATTTTGAAAAGTCTTTTAAAACAAAGATTATACTATCTAGGTGTATTGCTCCTTCACTATTCCTAATTAGAATACCTTGTAGTTAATCCTCATGATCTGGCATTATTCATCATTTATCTATATCTATATCTATAGAAATACAAAATATTCTAAACAATGAAGTTGTCTAACTAGTCCATAAGGAGGTCAATGCCATAAGGGGTGTTAATGCTATTAATATAATGGTCACAATCTTCTGATAAAATCCGGTTTTCTATGAAATCATTATTACTTTAACCCTTTCAAGGCCGACGGGACTTTTCAGTCCCAGATCAGACTAAGCTTGTTTGTAAAAAAATGCCATGCATTCTTCACCCCTTTCCTGTCTGATGGGACTTTTGAGTCCCTATTCAGTGATTTAATTAACACTACATTTTTTTCCACTTTTTAAAAAATTTCTGTCATATTTAGTATGAAAATAGTGCAGAAAAAAATCACAGAACATATCAGAACATTTCACCATAATTTGGGATTGAAAGGGTTAATTATATTTTTTTACGGAAGTAAACCCCGTGATATTCAGTATAATATATGACGTGCATTTTCACCATTAGAACAATTACTTCGCGAGTGCATTCCACGATGCCGTCATCCTGTATTCACTTGCTGTTAACGAAACCCTGGCAGAAGGTGGTGACATCCGAGATGGATACAAGATTACCAGGAAGATGTGGAATAGAACCTTCGACGGTGAGAATTTATAAAAATGTGTTTTTTCTAAGAATGGAAATATCTTATCCTTTTGAATGGAAGCGTTCGCGTATTGGAGATGAAACAAACCTTGTAATTTGAAAGTGATTTGTGCATGTTGCATAGTTGAATTTCAAAATTCCGAAAGCCAAACATTTCGCGGAGACTTCTATGTTTAAGATGTGCCTGATATAAGGGTTGTTTTGTATTGTACCAACTTTGGGAGGTTTGTAGTCAAATTATATTTTGCCAAGTTTTGACAATTATAGAGGAGCAAGTGGGCACAACATTTCTTTATTCTTTTTATTTTTTATTTTTTTAGATGAATGTATGTATTTATTTACGTATGTATATATTTATTTAGTTAGTTTAGTTTGTTTGTTTGTTTGTGTTTTTTTTGTTTGTTGTTGTTTTTTGGGGGGCGTACCACTATTACTTATCTATCTCCGTACTCTCTCTCCCCCTCTCTCTCTCTTATTCACCCTCTCCCTCTCTCCAACCCTCCATCTCTCTCTCTTTCTTTCCCATTCTATCTCTTCCTCTTCCTCTCTTTTCTCCTTCTCTCTCTCTCTCTTCCTCTCTCCATTACTCACACTGTCTATCTCTTCCTTTCCCTCTCCTTTCTCTATCTCACTCTCTCTTTCTCTGTCTCTTCTCTCAATTACCCTCTTTCCGCCACTCTCTCTCTTTCTCGCCGCTTCCTCGAATTCCCCCCTCTTTTTACCACCCTCTCTCAATTACCATGAACATATGACCGTGAACCCTATAGGTATATCTGGGAAGGTGACAATCAACAGTAACGGTGATCGTGATGCTGACTATTCTCTGTGGGACATGACCGATACAGAAGCAGGTACATTTGAGGTAAGTGTATACCTTTACTCGGCGAATCTTCAATTTCAGCTCATTTCATTCATTCACGGAGCTTACAACAAGCCATTAACTGTTTTACAGAGAGGCGTGTATTTCAACAATAACAAAATTATATAATGATCACCATATCAAAAATTCACGGTCAAGGACAAGAAATTTACATAGGTAAATCAAATAAGAGCAAATTACAAAGTCACAACAATATTTTATCTTGTTTTCATTATTGTAATGGATTTTTATATTTTCCCCTAGATCATTTAAGAGTGGTACCGATAAAAGGCGAAGATGCTTGAAACTATTATTACCACGCACATAATAAGAATCTACAAGATAACGTACTATGAACGACACTGTTCCCTATGGAGATAACACTCAATATCCATTTACATGCAAGAGAGTTCTACAAAATAGTACTCTCGGGTTATTATACGAGCATGTTCTTTGCTTCAAACTACACAGATGTGGGTGTAGAGGTTGACTGCTATTTACCCTGGTTATCTCATCATATGTAAAGAAACTGTTAATTCAACACAACCATTCCCCCCCCCCCCCCGACAGGTGATTGCGAACTATTACGGTGCTACTGGTGTGTTTGAGGAGACCGATGTGGAGCCTGTATGGCCCGGTGGAGCTACAGGACCGCCTAAAGATGAACCTGACTGTGGGTTCAATAACGAGCGCTGTCAGCCTAGTAAGGATCTTCATGTCACCCTTTTACTCCCTATTTTTTTTTCTAAAGTATTTTAACGAAAACATTGTCTAAATTATTATCAGCTGTGGCGAAGCCGCATTTTTCGTCACCTGAATGATATGTTCTTTCCATATTTTTTATGTATTTTCTGTCTTAAATCCTTCAATAATTTTCATCGAACCTTCTTTATAAATTTCACGGCAACGGACCCAAAGTGTACTCTCTTTCCCTCAAGAAAAGAGTGAAATTTTACTCTATTTTCACTCTGTTTTTACTCCCCCGGAAGTAACGTCAGTAATCACTCCAATGTTTTGTGTTGAGAGTAAAATAAGAAAACGATTTTGGTTTCCTAATTAACGACGAAGACAGTGCAGAAGAATTCTAATCGAATCACTCTGAATCTCTGATTACGATAAGTGCGATATCTTCATGATCGTCCAGCAGCTAAGTTGCTAACATGGATTTGCTTAAAATGACTTATTTGATCGTGTCTAATTTCTTTCAGATGGCCTGCCAGTTCTTGGTATTGTTGGTATAACAGCTAGTGTCGTGGTTGTATCTGCGCTCTGTGCACTCTTCCTCATCTATAGGTGTGTAGCATCAATCTTGGCCACTTGATCGTGTATTTCCAAAATTTACCATGTGCTTGTCATGTTGTGTTTTTCTTGATTTTGCGACGATTTCATTATTACTGGGACACATGAACCACGAACCACAAAGAGCCCTATCTGTTTCAGAACAGCTCCAAACCAAAGTAATATCTTGTTGAAGTTAATGATAAAACGAATTTTACTCGAGTTCACTCGTTTATGAGCGCATTGCTCCAGTTTTTTTTGTTGCTATATATATGTTTGTTTTTTTAATGGAAAAGCATTTTCCTAACCTCTTTGACATTGTACACTTTCTATCTTTTAAAAAGCTGCAAGAACTACTTGTGAATGTCTGTGTTACATTTTTATAAAAACGAATGCGATGCTGAATATTCATACATTTTTTTTACAGTTCTAAATGGAGAATGTGATGCCAGAACAATATGCTGTTTTTTTTCTTTTGCTGCGCCATAATAGAAATAAAGTGAGCGAAGTTCATATAATCATTCTCGCTGATTACAAAAAAAATGATGATTAAAATTTTTGCCATTACTATTTATATTAATTATTCGATTGGTTTGGACATTGTTTCTGATGTTTCCTTCAAATTTATCCCGTAACACTCCTAATCGGGATGTCTCCTAGAAAATTTCGATTGGATGCCGAGCTAATGAAGATGTCTTGGCGGATCAAGTGGGAGGAGCTGGTCTTCGAGGAAATCGGCAAATCGGTTGGCACGGCAACGTCAGGCTCCAGACTTGTAGCATCCAGGGTAAGAGCATTACTAACAGAAAGGAACCCATCGGTAAATAGACCCAATGTACTCCTTTCGTCTTCATTACAATTTTTTCTGATGGTATAGTCAAATAAAAGTGTTTGGGGATCTCTTGTTGAATTTTTAATTCCTTCTATTTTGATCTACAACTTTATTATGCCCTTCTCTTTTCCTCTTTCTCTATTCTTCCTCTCTTACTCTCTCTCTCTCTCTCTCTCCGTTCAACCATTTCCCCCTCTGATTTCAACTGTTTCTCTCTCACGCACATTCTCTTTCTCTCCCTCTCTTACTCCACCTAATATTTGCACTCTCTTTCTCTCTCTCTCTCTCTCTCTCTCTCTCTCTTTACCCCTTCTTTATATATAATCTCCTTTTTGGCCATTTCTCCCTCTCTCACTCTCTTTTCCTCCTCCTCATAGTGCAATTTAAAAAATATTTGTTATCTCTTCACTAGTTTGCATACCAGTACATTTTCCTTCTTATTTTACAAGACATCGCCTTCCGTTATTAGTGCATGTGAGTTTTGGAGACATGACGGCTCACAATCGATAATTCTATTTGATTTGTGTGCCCCCCCCCCCCTATTGATAGAATATAGGGCACTCTCATGAATTCAGATCACTATATTCCCTCTTTCTCCTTCTCTCATATATCTTCATGACCTTTTACTCATATGCCTTTTTTTTATTTGGTTATTATCTCACCCTGGGTTCGGGATTCTCCTTTCCTTCTTATTTTTCATAACATGGTACTTCAGTCATTAGCGGATGTACTTCATGAAGTTTTGGAGACATGACGACTCTTTTAATCGATAATTCTATTTGATCTGTATCTTTTTCACTGATGAGACAGGGCACTCTCATTAATTCAGACTGCCAGGACGGAGGAGTCGGAGCACAGATTTTTGCTACAGTTGCAAGATACAAGGTTAGACATAACATATCATGGTCTTGTCTCATTAATCTCTCTCTTTCTCTCTCCCTTTCTCTTTATTTTCTTAAACAGTATCTTCTCAGCTCACCTCTCTCCCTCTCATCAATCACTATCTTATGGCAGGTTTTTTTTATTCAAATCTATCCCTCGTTTCCATTCCAACAGCGTACTAATAATACCCGATATAGATTTTATTGACGCGTTATAGTATAGCAAGCAGCTAAAATTATATTTGAAATACTATTATGTTCTTGGTTTCCATTGAAGTCTTGTAACAAACACACAAATGTATTCTGTTTCGTTCAGGGTCGGCTAGTGATGGTGAAACGGATCAATAAAGGCAAGATTGAACTTACGCGAGACGTTCTTATGGAACTTAGAAATGTAAGCTTTTCATTTTTAACTTTTACTACACCCCTCTCTCTCTCTCGCTTTCTCGCTTTCAAACTCCCTCCATGTATAATGCTATTTTGCAGTCATATTGGAGAGGCTGATCATTCATGGATTTATAATATCTACAATGTTAAAAATTCGTCATTATGCTTACAGATTTGAATCCATATTTGTTTGTTATGGGTTTTTTTTTTCTTCAAGTTATATAAAATTTCTTTTGACATATGTAATATGTTATACTGCAGCAATAATTGAGTGTTATTGGTAATCTGTATATGATATAACCGTAGTAAATAGTTTGTTATTCATTTTTTTACAACCACATTTTTAATGCCGCCATGATTTTTGTTTTGATATGTAACACTTGCTGATGTTATAATACCAATAACATACTTGGTCATCAACCTCCCTGCTTCCTTATGTATTGATTGTATTATGTTATTTGATTCCACGTAGATGAGAAACTTGGAACACACAAACATTGTTCGCTTCGTCGGCGCATGCGTCGATTCACCTAATCAGACTATCATGACTGATTACTGCCCACGAGGAAGCTTGCAGGTATGAACACTGCATTTTTGCTTCTGAATCATTTTAAATCTGTACCTGCAACTCAAACGATTCAAAAGTCCAGTCAATCAATGTGATTAAGGTCAGAAAACATACTTTGAGAAGCACTTCGTTTATACCATGCATTGCTTATTGCCTCCAATTTCGGGGTATTCATCACACATTCCAAGTGAAAAGAAAGTTTAAGTTTTTTCCCTACAAACCTTTTAGGTATAACCAAAGTTAATGCAAGTAAAATTTAAAAAAAAATATCATGCACACTTCAAAAGCGTTGTTTGCTAAGTTCATGATTGATGATGATTTAAAGAAATTTCTTTGGAGAATTATCGTCCAGATAACTGAAGTGATTATAAAGTCAGATCAGTAATGTAGGTGTAGAAAATGTAGACAAACGCTCTCCCCCTCCCTCAAAAAAAAAAAATAATGACAGAGGATATTGATATATTACGGCATCGTGAACGTCTTATTGGCACATTTAACGTTATGTTGGCAAATATCTGCGTGTTATAACTGGACAGTATTGAGCCTAAAATCAATGTCCTCCGTGATTATTTATTGCTGTTCAAATTCGCTTTGGTCAGCTATCATAACACACGACTAGTTGAATCGACTAATGTGTCATTTTGTTTTTTTTAAAGGACATCCTTGAAAATGATCACCTCAAACTGGATTGGATGTTTCGTCAGTCTCTCTTGATGGACGCAGTCAGGGTTAGCTCCTTTTTTAGTGTTAATTTAGAATCCGCACTTGGGTTCAAAACCTTATCAAAATTAATTGAAACGACGCTTGTAACTGTGTAGTTCATGAACATTCAAAAAAAAAATCTCATTTTCAAAATCTCATGTTTTAATAGTTATCCTACGATCAAGTGAATCACTCCGTACCTGATTTTTATTTGTTTATTTTTTACCCCGATTACTTTATTAAAACTGAACTTTATGATTTCTGTTTGATACTCGTGTCAGTCGTGTGAGTGAATCGAAATCGTTTTTAAACGCATTTCAATAGTATCACAGTTTTATTTGGACTTGGGAGTGATTATTTCATTTCATGATATTTCTTATTTTGTCACGAGCATGATCACTGTACAATTGCTTTACAATTTTGTTCATCTCTAAATTAGAAAACGTACACTCGTAGTAGAAGCATTACATTTATAATTTCTGATTTACATTCTGTTAGGGCATCAACTACCTCCATGACAGTATGATTGGAGTACATGGCCGCATGACGTCATCAAATTGTGTGGTCGATGGGCGGTTTGTTCTCAAGCTAACCGATTTTGGGATTCCGTCCTTTCGGACTTCGAGTATCGACAGCGATAACAAATACAGTAAGTTAATCAATTACTATCACTTCAAATACTTTAATGACATCACATTCAGGTATTCAGAGGCGGATACAGGATTTTGTATAAAGAGAGGTGGTGGTATCTATTTAGAAAAAAAAAGCGAAGGAGAAAAAATACTGGTTATGATTTATAAACGCAATTTCTTTCTTTCTTCTTCTTCTTCTTCTTCTTTATCATCATCTTCTTCTTTTTCTTCTTCTTCTTCTTCTTCTTCTTTTTCTTCTTCTTCTTCTTCTTCTTCATCATCATCATCATCATCATCATCATCATCATCATCTTCTTCTTCTTCTTCTTCTTCTTCTTCTTCTTCTTCTTCTTCTTCTTCTTCTTCCTCTTATGTCTCCCATGAAGGCCTAGTATGTACATATACTACTGTTATGTTTCTTTCCCCTCCCCGTTTTTGTCGTTGTTTTTAGTCTTCTTAAATTCCAATGATTTCTCTTTCTTCAGAGCTCCTGTGGAGGGCTCCAGAACATCTGAGGTGTCCTAATAATTTTCCGTCGAAAGAGGGCGACATCTACAGCCTCGGGATCATCATGTTGGAGATAGGCACGCGCTCTGGACCATTCGATGAAGAACGCAAGTTCATGGACACTGATCGTAAGTCATCTAGTATTATGTTGTGATTACTAATAGTGGCGTACCTCTATAGGGGCACCAGGGCCATGTGAGTCAATCGAATACGAAAGAAAAACAAAAATCGAAAATAGAGAGATATAAAAAAAAGAAAGAAAAAAACATCTGCTAATCGATGGCCTTATTGATTCGCATTGCAGGCACATGGTAAGAAATTTAAAAAATAGT
Source organism: Heliocidaris erythrogramma (assembly GCA_025617745.1). Classification (NCBI taxonomy): domain Eukaryota; kingdom Metazoa; phylum Echinodermata; class Echinoidea; order Camarodonta; family Echinometridae; genus Heliocidaris; species Heliocidaris erythrogramma. The sequence continues at coordinate 56,742,579 of CM046853.1, forward strand.
CTCACAGAGTGACAGATTTACTGATCAAACTATTACGAGTGTATACATGCTTTCTGAGCAATCAGGTGAAATAAACCATCAAACCAAACCACATTAAAATACATCAATATTCGCTTTTGGAATATAATATTATATGCTCTCCTTATAAGCTTATACGAAATTCAATCATCTATAGCTACATTATATTCACCAATCTTTCTTCAGTGTTTGGTCTTGATTCTCAAATAACTCAAATGTTCTCCAATGCTACAGAGATCTTGGATTGCTTAAGGTCCACTTCAGCTCAACCTCCTTTTCGTGCCACTATCCCTGAGGCTTCATGGGGAACTGAGATCAAGGACCTTATGAAACGATGTTGGGAAGAGACCCCTAGCGATCGGCCAACCGCTGGTTCTCTCCAGTCTGCTCTCAAGAAAATTAACAAGTATGTTGATTCTATATTGATAAAAACAAGGGCCTCGGAGCTGGGTTATTTTTTAAATTAAAGTAAGGAGGTTAGCATGAGAACGAGCATATCATTTTATTGCAATGCTACAGTATGAAACGTGTCTACTAAAAAAAAATGTGTGGCGGGGCCCCCACCAACCCCCAACCCCAAATACCGATACCGCAACCCTGGACAAATATTTAGACTCGTCTTCGATTAAAACAATTATATTTTCTTTACACACATGCCCTTCCCCGCCAAATAATTATGAGGGTTTATCTTATTGTTCATCAGATCCGTGTTCCCGGGAAAATAAAGCTGGAACAAACGCGGTATACTTTTACATTCATATCATTCGAATAAACAGAATTCTACGGAGTGAAATACGTTTGTTATAACTAAGAAACAAAGAAACGAATAAAACTGTACCTTAGTCATATACTCATTTCAAGAATATCAAATTCACATTGCTCTTCAAGTTCTCCCATATTTTGGGATTATACATGTCCGTCTCATACCGTGCACTACAAAACCAAATAATTTGTCAATGTTTGAATATGCATGTTCAAATTAACGCTGAAACGTAAACTGATAGGTGCTCCGACATTATGTTCTGGCAATAATTCTTTCCGGGCTTTATTTCGTCGATAAATAAGGGGTTAGGGTTAGGGTTGCAATTGGGTTTTATGCTATGTTTAGGGTTAGGGTTATGTTTCATGTTTGGTCAGAGTGTGAAGTGTGAATTCAGTGTACGAAATTGAAGCGGAGCAATATCATTGTCGCCGCCACAATATCACGTACAACCGAGATAGGATGCTTATCTCGAATGTACCTAACTTGTTTAAATTTTAGCAATGGTTTAGGTTTCAATCACCTCCGTGAATGCGGGCATTTGTGTTTTCACATAGGGGCACGTCAAGCGGTGGTAACATCCTGGACAACCTGCTGAATCGTATGGAGCAATATGCCACCAACCTAGAAGCCTTGGTTGAGGAGAGGACAGCAGCTTTCCTGGAGGAGAAGAAACGATCAGAGACACTGCTCTATGAAGTGCTACCCAGGTAAATTTATTTTACCTAAGATGCTAAGAAGACCATTTACTTGATTTGTCTTTATCAATCACGATACATAATGTCTTCGGAGGAAATAGGAATTCAGTAATGATGCTTTACCAAAAATAATTTCGTTCATCGACGTGGTTTTGATAAACGGTTTAATACACAGTCATTTGACTAAACCCCGGCTATTACACCTCCTCATACGTCTATTACACAAACGTATTAGTTTCATGAATACCAATGGCATCCTTTTGCAGCTTCCACGGTAGTATTACATCTGTTTTGAGTAGGAAATAATTTATCACACAATACTAATAAGTAACGTAGACCACAGACATGTCAGATGTTGTTCATGGATCAATGTTCAACTTTAAAGGAAACGGGTGGGAACGCAGGAAACAAAGTAAATCCCGTTTATCAGGAAAAGTTTAGAGTGGAGAGTGGTATTCCAATCTTTATTATTTATCCACTGTTATTTGTTCTTATACGTACACTTTTTTATGTATGTATTTTTAATCTTTGAGTTTAGAATGTATCAGCTTTTAACTGCTTCAATGTTGAATACTGTTAAATAAACCTTTTCATATTAAATTAGATATCTTTCTATAGACATGTTCGTGGTTGCCTATTACTTTAAAAGGGCATAATTATTTTGAAACTGATCAGTAGATATCATATTTTAATGCTTATACATGTAGTTTGTCACTTTGCCATTGAACGTCTTAGATCTGTGGCAGAGCAGCTGAAGCTGGGGAAGTCCGTCGACCCCGAGTCTTACGAGAACGTCACCATTTTCTTTAGTGACATCGTTGGTTTTACCGCCATCTCTTCTGAGAGTACGCCCCTGCAGGTATACGTCCCCAAGGATATTGTTTAAAGGGTTGTCGAACACATTCTCTGGCGACAATTGGCCCGGGGGGGGGGGGGGGGCGTTTCATCAAGTGTCTTGTCGGTGATTTTTACCCACAAATTTGCTTTCAGCCAATCAGTTGCAAGGATTTCACTAGCTTATAACAGTTGTCAGTAAAATCACTGACAAAAGACTTGATGAAACGGCCCCAGATGTTAATTTCGTACACTAAATGAATTCTAAACTCCAACCCTGGACCAAACACAGTACCTAACCCTCACCCTAACCCTAACCCTATAACCCCAAACCTAACCTAAAACCAAACTGTATCCCTATAACCTTAACCCAATATATTTTACGAAATAAAGCCCGGAGTAATTGTTACCAGAGCATAATATTGGAGTACTTCTTTCTATGTGTTTTTTTCAAGATGCGGATATATGACTGCTATCTAGACTAAAGAACTGTTTCGTCATTTTGTTGACAAAGACAAAACAGTCAAAAGGGCGACTTTAATTTGCTTGTTTTTCCGTCCATTTCGGAAAGCTATCCATTCATCCGTAAGCTCAAATCCGTATCGCGGATGGCACGGGGTAACGATCTTATTATACGATTTAGGGTGTAGGACCCGATTGCCAGATTTTTTAGCATATCTTTTCCTCAATTTCCCCCGTTTAAACTAGACTTGTGCTTTTTGATTTATTTTCCATTGGCTATTGACAATGTGCTAAAATGCATTCCAGATAGCAATGAAGGTGTGGATGCTCAATTCCATTTGCAATATCCCCGCTAGCGTATCAACGTTTTAGGAATGCCAAATAGACGTCGACTATGTCACGTTTAAAACAAGATCATACACAAGCGAAAACATGATATACAAACTCATTTTCAACTGTACACCTGTCACCTGCCATTCCTTGTGTTGCTTGATTAATATGTTGTACTATGCTGTTCCTTGTCTTACAGGTAGTTGCTCTCTTGAATGATCTCTACACATGCTTTGACGGCATCATCGCTAACTCCGACGTTTACAAGGTCTGCATGCATGCACGCTCCTTCTGATAAAAAGAGTAATTTAGTAGATAGGTTGAATACAAATAGCTCAGAAGGAAAGAACATCTCGTCTTTGTAGCGCTTTGAAAACTATTACTCCGACTTTAGCCCAGCTTTCCTGATACAATCAGGAAAGTTAAGAAGGTAGACCAAAACATTTGTCAGGAACACCAAGAAAATTGTTTGATTAGACCCATAAGTGACACAAATGTTCAACTTTGACTGTTAGTTAACTAAATTCGCTTTTCTAATACCGAGATCATTATATGAGGATGTATTTTTAGGACATGTTTTTAGGACATGTTATAAACTGAATATTTTGTAAAACTCCTTTACAAGTCAGACACCTCAAGGAAATTAGCTTTTCAATAATATGAATTAATTCCATTCCACTGCGATTGTAATTCATTTCCCAAATAGATCGGAAGTATCAAAATTATCCAGTTTATTTGTACATGTTCGATAGGTTGAGACTATTGGCGATGCTTACATGGTGGTGTCGGGATTGCCCATCCGGAACGGTATTGCGCATTCTCGTGAGATCGCCGAGATGTCTCTGTCTCTTTTGGATGCCGTCAAGACGTTCAAAATTCGGCATCGACCTGGTGAACAACTCAAGCTACGAGCAGGGATACACTCGGGTAAGAATGGTCACTTATTCATTCAAGATTCGACAACGTCCTGGTGAACAACTGAAGTTATATATAATGAGCTTAGTTGATCATGGGTAAAAAATTGACATTCATTTATTCAAGATTCGGCATCGTCAGATGTACAACTCAAGGGATACACTCAGGAAAGAAGGGTCACCACGAGCTGGCAAACATTTAGGTCAGAATGGTCATTCATGTGTTATAGATATGACAATGTCCTGGTAAAAATATCAAGCTATGAACTGGGATAAAGTCAGTTAGGAATCGTCATTCATTGATGAATTCAAGATTTGACAATGTCCTCGTGAACAAATAAGCTACGAGGTGGGATACACTCAGGTAAGAGTGATCAATCATTGATTCAAGATTCGGCATCTTTGAAGTTGATTGCCGAATGACAAGCAATAACAGAATAACGTGTTTTTCCTTCTTTATTTCGGTTTCAGGTCCGTGCGTTGCTGGTGTGATCGGTCTGAAGATGCCTCGGTACTGTCTCTTCGGCGACACGGTCAACACCGCCTCCAGGATGGAGTCGAACGGAGAAGGTGAGGTTGTAGTGTAAACTCTAAAATATATCAGGGGGATGGATAGGGTCATTGCTAGAATTTTTGGATGGAATTTGTCGGACAGAACATGCCGACAAGTTTGTCGAAATAACAGCAACCTTTTCCTGGGCCCCCTTGCATAAAAAGTTGCGTTTAAACGCAAGTCAACATTTTAAACGCAACTTGATTTTCAATCTATCAGGATCGCGTATTTGGGACTAGCGTTTATTTTTTTAAAGTTGCGGTTAAACGCAACTTTGTATGCAAGAGGGCCCTGGTATGATTTATATTTCATCAGGGAGGGGGCCAGGGGTGGTGGTAGACGAAGCAGCTATTACGGATTAATCCGCATCTGCCTATGATTATTTAGTGCTTGTGTGTTTTACATATTACTTTCTAACTTGATTGCCATATCTTGAGACAAAATAAAACTGATTTAATTTCGATGTGATTGTCGACTCTCAACTTCACAGCTCAACTCTAGATTTTTACAATGGCTATCTCACTTGTACCTTTTGATTCCAGCCATGAAGATCCACACGAGTTCAGAATGCAAGAAAATCTTGGACAAGTTTGACGCTTTCGAGTTGGAGCTCCGAGGACAGGTCGAGATGAAGGTAAGACGGCATGGCAGGCTGTACGTCATCTGATCGTGCATCAATCCACCTCGTAATCTTTTTCCATCTTCTCTTAATACTGTCTATCTCTCATTCAACAGTCTCTCTCTCTCTCTCTCTATTACTCTGTCTTTCTCTCTCCCTTGTTATTTATTTATTTCTGATATTTAGACAGGGTGACTCATTATCACCAATAGTGGTGGTCTTCCACGTGGCCCTGTTAACAATAAAAAGAAACAATAGTAAAAAAAAACACCCAACACAACAAATCATGAATATAAACTCACAACAGCAACCAAAAATAAATAAGAACATGTATAATCATGTCAAACGTATATACAAAGTATTCGGTATCCTCGTAATGAATGTTGGTCATGTTATGATCATGACCAAGACAGGAATTTTACGACGGCGACGACCACCATGATCAACAACTTGTTCGTCTCGCATATTTATCTCTATCTTTCCCCCTCTCTCTCTCTATGATTACATGTATGTTCTTCGTGTTCTCTCTCTTTCTCTCTCTCTCTCGCTCTCATTGTCTATTTCCGTCTCTTTTTACTGTTCTCTTAGAAAGGAAATAGCAATCTCGTTTGGTATACCGCTGCACCTGGATTTAGTTTGATTTACTTTTTTTGAAAATCCAGTATTATTAGGGGATCACAAATGGAAGCTCACATTGTTGCCCCTTCATAATTACGTAAAAATAAATAATGCACACCAGTTCCAAAAATATTTCGTAAAATCCGACGTGTATTCAAAGAAATATGTCATTTATTATTCATAGCTCCAATAAATATCTCTATTCGTCAGTATCTCATAATGTTTCATCTTATACAGGGCAAAGGATCACAGACGACATATTGGCTGTTGGCGCACAAATCTGAGAAGGAGAAATATGCCTACTAATTTATTATTACAAAAGATGTCTATTCATACAGTTCGCGGACGACCAGCATGACCGCTATTCATATATCAAGGTTTTACTTATACAAGTCATTTTGATATCGGACACACGTTAGTAGTCTCTGACTACTTTAATTTCAATGCAACGGGAAAGAGGCGCGATTTTTTTTTGGCAACTAAGAACAATTTTGTAGTCAGTTTTGTTTGAAATAATTTTTGTATACTGGCACAATTTCAAATCTTTTATGACCATGCATATATCAAACGGATTGTACTCACTGACATGTACATGTACACCTCACTATATCATTTTTATCATTGTAATCATATCACAGTGTAAAATGACAAAGAGAGTCTTGCTATGTGTATGTAAGAAAGTATATACATACGTACCGTCTTGCGGATATAGAAATTAGAGAAGAGATACAAAGCCGTATATATATCCGTCAAGTTTGTACATATCAATATCGAGGAATCATGAACAATACGATAAGTACAATAGGAAAAATGATGAGTAGAGTCAACAAGCTGCAATTTTGAGAATTTATAAGTGGGGAAAATGCAATATGAGAAATAATGAATGGAACAATTGCAATTTTGAGAAGTTATGAATAGAATAAAATTAATGCAATAGAAATGATGAATAGAATAAGTGCAATAATGAGAAATATCAAAATAAAAACTTCGAGGTTAAGAAATGTATTAGATATTGCAACATAAAATATATATAATGTGAAATATATTAGATAGATAAAGGTATTCTGATACATGTGTAGAAAGGAATGAAATCTTTATGTTATGTTTATAAAGTAGTCTAATGAAAAACAGATAGTTTCTTCATATTTGAGACTTAACATCTTTAAATCAATTGAAAACTAAGTATACTCGAAAGAGGATGCATCGATTCCAAAATGCTAGAAAATATGCAACTTATTCCTCATGTCAGAATGGAAAAACTTAACCTTTCAGAAATGATAACCTCAAGTTCAGGCATAAAATCTCATACGGTATGCAAAACGTTTTGAAATACTCCAAGGTTACACTTCGGCCATAATGTGAAAATCAAGAGCGACTTTTGTGTAAATATAATTTATTGTGTGCGTAGTTTGCTATTCTATGTTGATATTTTTATCATGAAAGGCTATCGTAAAGAATCAGCTTGATGTCAATTTTTACCGACAACTGTTATAAGCTACTGAAATCCTTGTATCTGATTGGCTGAGAGCAAATTTGTCATTAAAAATCACTGACAAAACGCTTGATGAAACGCTCCTCTGGGAACAAGGAATTGCAAATGTACATAATGTGCCGTAGCTATAGTATGTTGTATCATTGAATTACAATCGGTATTTCGGAAAAGATAAAGAGATTTGCATGTGCTTATTCTATTTTTTTTTTCACAATCCTCACAAAATTAGCTCACATTAGTACTTGTTGATATTGGTAAAGAGAGAACTTGTAAACAGATATCTATGGGATGTTGTTCGATACGTATATAGATGTAGTTAAATGTTGAACCATTCTGCACTTGTGCAGTGTATATGGTCAGCTGGTGTATTGTCAAATTGCTATAGGAGCCACAGAAGTCAACGTTTTGTGCAAACTTAAAGATGAACCCCCCCTTGTTCAATGTATAACAGACCTTACCAATTTCATCATGATTATATTAATGCAACTGAATAAAATTGAATAAACACCTAGATATAAACCCTTGAGTAAACCCAAATTAACTTTACTGGGCCCTGTTGCGTGAAATTTACAGTCAATTACTACAATTGTAGTAAACGTTCTTTATATTGTATCAAGCAGAACATATGCGGCGCTTTCTTGTCACGGCAGTAGGGAGTGAGGGGGGGGGGGGACTAGCCTTTACCATTGGTTGCTGTATAAAATTCAAAATTTCGGGGGGATCGCCGCCCATGAGCAGAAGGATTCGTATTTTACAGTAAAATATGCCCACGCCTTATGGAATAACCAGATAACAGAAATATATTTGCGAAAGGAGAGAGAGAGAGAGAGAGAGAGAGAGAGGGGGGGGGGGGGGGGGGGAACGGATGATTTAACCCCTCATTCACCTCCCCCACTCGTCGATTCAGCTGTTGAGACTCATACCACCCCCACCCCCTCGCATGACGACCAGTGTCTTCTCATTGAATTGACCCAGACTCGTCAGTGATGGTCTGATCGAGCAGGAGGAGGCAAGATAAACTCTGATCCTCAGCTACAGCCCACTAGACCCCCGGCCAATGAGACCAAGAGACCAACTGCCCACGAGAATGACGGCCCACTAGACCGAAAGCCTACGAAACCGACAATGTCTTCCTGCATGTGGGCATCCGGAAAAGCTATCCTAGGGTTCATGACAAGGGCCTTGGCGGGTTTTTCTTATATACATGTACTTTTTTTTCTGAAGGTTGACCAGACTGACATTGCCAGTTTCGTGGGCTGTCCGATTCTATTAGGATATCCCCGTGATCCACGGCACTGACGCTCAATATCAGTCTAGAAGTTACCTTCCTTCAACCTTTCTTACACGTAGTCATGATGATAATATTTGCCATTTAAATCTTCATACTCCCCGTCTCCATATCCAACGTTGTCGTTATCATCCTCGATATCTTCATATTCATCGTCGTCATCATCCGCGAAAAATTCATCGTCTCCATCGTCGATTTGGATCACGAAATCTCTGGCATGAGGCACACCGACATCATCGTCGTCCTCGTACTCCTTTTGAAGAAGATATTGATCCTCATCATCAGAGACGTGCTTCCTCCTGTATGCATAGTCTTCGTCACTCGAATCTCTGAGAGCAGGTTGGAAAAAAAGGTTTCGAATTGTCAATGTTCAATCCAGTGGTTAATCGGAATCAAAAGCCATGTTCAGTTTAGTTAAGTCTTGCAAAGTTTATTCTTTTCTTTTTTTTTCTTGTTAGTTTTTCAAATTTTTGCCAGTGGGCAATATCATGTTAAGCACGGCGCACACTATACGATCCGACTGCGACCCGATTTTCGAACAAATTGCAGTTTGCATTAAATGTGAAAGTTTAAAAAAGTGAAATTATCTCATTTGAAGTTCGAAATAACGATACGAATACTAATTTCGAAATTTTGGTTAACTGCAATTCTTCTGGTTAGAGTAAAGGCCAAATCGGCTTCAAATCTTAGTCGATCGCATGATTGGTATGACGTCACTACGATTTGGAATTGAATCCGCTTTTATTCCTACACGGGGGCTCGCAGTAACCCGGAATTTCGATTTTAGTATTCATACTACTATTCGGAACTTTGATCACGAAGATTTTACACGTTTGAAGGTTCATATTAAATGTTATAACAACAAAATCGCATCGTAGTCAGATCATGCAGTGTGCGTCGGGCCTTACACATTCAAGTGTGTAATTATGTACTTAATGTATCCCATATTTAGTTTTCCGGGGGATGAGACACGTGTCCCTACTCCCCCCCCCCCCCCCCCCCCACCCCACCTACCCAACCACCATTTACGGAATATAATAATAATATATAGTATATACATGTCAGTGTTACGTGGTCTGCATTTGCGGCTGTAAACGATACCTAGATATACTTACTTCTCTTCGCTGAAATCCGAATATTCAATATACTCCACAGGTCCCATGCATAGCGTGCACATGTTGTTGATTTCAGCAATACATTCAAGACAATAAACACCTAATGAAAATAAGAAACGAAATGATTGTTCATGACATCTACTAGCGTATTTCATTTGGTAACTCGAAAAAACTGCTCGGTCGCAATGCGACATGATAGATCTTAAGGCGTTATTTCCATAAACCACTATTAAACATGGAACAGCTCAATTTTCTTTTTTTATTAAGAACCGTAGTTTTTTTGGTTCTCATTTTTAATAGTCATTCACAAATCATTCTCTTTTTCTCTTTAGCACTTTCATCTCTTTTAGTATCAAGACTGTGAAGTAAAATCCATGTTTTCTTAATCTGTTATACCTTGACAATCTGGTGTTCCACAGTCTCTGAAGTTCGTAGTGTTGCTTGGTTTCCCCGGCAGTCCACACTCAATACAGAACTTACGGTCGTATCCACAGCAGCCGAGGAGCAATCGGCAAATAGTTGAACTGTTAATGAGTAAATTATGGTCGAGACATTAATCAACCTGTAGTAGGCTTACCAGGCAGCAGTCTTTGTTCAGAGCTATCGCTATAGACCCTTTTAAAAGGGGGAGGGGGCATGTCGGACCATAAGTTGCCCACAGGAGACCTAACAAAAATATGACTGATAGAAATAAAAAACAATGCCAACATAAAATTTGGAATGGGGTGTCACCACCACCACCACTCCTACCATGCCTGGTCATTATTAGGTAACTTGAGAATAAAGAGTAGAATGCAAAATATTAATAATAAATTATTAGGTCCGAAGGAAAAGCATAACAGATTTTAAATATCGTTCTCTGACAAGAGATATACAGGCGATGGACAAAGTAAGCATTCGGTACGCTATTTATGATTCATACATGGCGTGATTAAAGTTGAGATATTACGTTATAAGACCGTGAATAATATTAGTTACACCCTGCTTGTTCACGGAATACGGGAAATATCTACGTTCTGGTTCCATATTCCATAAGGGCGGAGGCCGAATGGAATATGGAACCAGAACGTAGATATTTCCCGTATTCCGTGAGAACAAGCAGGGTGCAACGGTTTTATCCCTTAAAGTGTACACATATAATTTATTGGTCAAGAATACGGAATTATCTCTCAGACAAACTGACCAATCAGATTACAGAATTCATGAAAAAAGAGCCCACTGAGAGATAATACAAAAGAACAAAGTTATTCTGAGAATGAAATTAGATTCTTGTTATTGCCACTTGCGTCATGTTTATTGATGTATTATGCAATAGAGTGAATAGACCAATCTCAGACGTGCCAAAGTTGCTATCACGACTGAGACGGTATACCTAGCTGCTAATTTGCTCCTGAATCCAATATCCTCTTGGGTCTCATCAGGTCCATACTTCTGGAACTTCATCCTGAGTGCTTCAACCAAACCACCTCGCTTCTTCATGATGTGATTGTAGAGCCAGACAATACGATACTTCTGCCGTTCAGGATAATAGTAAGCCGCCGCGACATGACGGAGTCTTCGTCCGTAAGACTCGGTCAGCACCAGTATCAAACACAGACCAAAAACTCCTCCTTGAGTGATTTATAAGAACATCCACAAAAGTATGAAATTAATTTTCGTCAAAGAAAAGAGGTGTCTTAGATAATCTGCATATATCGGCCAAGGGGTAACGCACATGATTTATGTATTAATGCGATAAGAGGACTTGGGTCCGGAAATCAACAACTGTTACACATGAATTTATTTTATGCTGGCCATTTGAAGCTGACTGACAGAAAAAAGGACAATAATCACCTACAGGCGAAAAGAAAGCTCATCGGAATAATTTCTAAAAGAAATTCCAAGAAAAAAAGGCAAGGAATGCAAGACAATGACCTCAGGGTAAAATATTTGCTGACGGACACCCTGACCCAGTAGTGACGCCCCTGATACATGTAGGGGACATCCTAGTAGACCGTACCGACAGCCCACGAGACCGGGTCTCGTGAACCCTCAGAAAGCCCGCGAGACCGTCATGTCGGTCTCGTAGGCTGTAGTCACATTGTAGTTGCACTATTAAGAATACATTCCATCTACGCCGGGTATTGAACAAGATTGAGGGAATCGAAAGCCTTGTGATTTACCTATTTGATAGTAGGAGAAGATATCTGGAGGATTGGCTACGGGTAGACACTTGGTGGTATCTATGGTGATGTTAGCATGGGATGAAGGGTCCAGGGCCTTTACTAAGGCTTTGTAGACATCAGCGAGTAACCCATCACCTTGCACAATCAGATGAATCGTCCCGGGCACTACGAAAAGACGATAATCATCTTAGTGTTAGGCCTCTACTTCTTGCTGCTACAAACCATTAGTGAAGCAAGCCATTGATGACATTGATGATAGATTGGTAATTTGAAAATTCCGGAATTTCGCAGGGCCCTTCCCATACACTGGACTCTCTTGGTGGTGGTGGGGAGGAGGGGGGTCCTAACCCCTAACCCCCATATAAAAAAAAGAATGAAACGTAAACGAATTTGTCTTCCGATAATATGATTTTAGGAATCCCGCCGGTCCATCCAAGGCCCCAAGGCTCGGAATATTTTCCCCTGAATACAACAATGTTTAAAGTCCTAATAAAGAAAGATTATTTTCTATGTTTAGTAATCCAATAGGAAGGGGTCCCCCGAGCTGCCTGTGTCTCTCTGGAACAACTACCCCGGACATTTACGTTCTAGACAACAATCCTGTGGATTATTTTACCTATTAATTGGGTAGTTTTCCTAGGTGGTGTCTGTTTCGGGTACCGTAATGTCACCAGTCGTGGCGCACCCTTGTAATAAAGCTTCATTGCTGCAACGCCCTACGTCAACTTACTGCCCTAGTCTCTCCGGAGCGCAAGCAATGAACGAATGCGATTGGCTAGCAGTTATTTTACCAAATTAAATAAGGAACAACTACTGTGCGGCGTTTCGCTGGCTGCCGATCGCGCAAAGAATGACGGCTGGAAAAAAATTCGTTTCCAAAAAGAATTATCCACGGGGCTTTTTTTATGTTCTGCTATTTTTTTTGTAAAAAAAGAACTTCCTCTTTAGCAGACTGGAAAAAAAAAATGTTCCATATTTCTGTTTTCAATGTTACAGAGCTTAAGTTCCATGGATGTTGGCCAGACAATTTTTTTCATGAAAAATAGTTTGGAAACAAATTATCTTTGTTCAAAGTTGGCTGTCTCGTCGAGATGCTATATGATCCAGTCTTGACAACACACAAATCATGACGTAGGCAGCCCGACAAGCGCATTACACAGTGCGCATGCACATCCCGCAAAGGCAATGCCATGTATAGCCAGACAGCTTCATGCGTATGGTTTAGTAACGCACCGTGTACTGAGTGAATATTTTTACAACAGAGTGATTTATCTTAGGTTAAACCTTCCTTCGCCATATCATTAGGGGTGCAGCACCACTGGTGCACAGTGCGGCGACACTGGGAGCAGCAGAAGCCCGGCAGAAGCGCCTCAGTGGCGTTCGCGCCGTGGAAGCAAGATGCAATGTTTCAGATGGATTTTATTCACAAGCACTTTCGGCATCGAATGGTTGGTGATTCCTCAACAAATTTGGTATTTTTCTGAAAATTATGAATCCAAAACTGTCAAACCAGTCCAAGACTGGTGACACTACGGTACTGGTTGTCAGTGGGAAGTGTATACGGCTACAGATGTATTTTCTGGTAACATGTTAGGAAAAAATGGCAAATACTCATTGTTATTTTATGCATAGCTTTCTACAGGAAGAAAATACTTCAATTGTGATATTACAATCAAATAACAAATATCGTTACTCTGACAGAAAAGAAGAGAGACGATAATTACATCCTTGCTTGACACTCATCTCGACTTTCTTGCGGACCACGCTGAGGAAAGAGAAAGCTGATATATCTGAAAATATGAGCATGAGAGCATAGCCTGCTTGGTAGAACCACATCGCTAATCCAATGATCATCTTCCTACGTTCACTTTTGGCTAGGCGGAGTGCAACTGTGAATCAAGAGAAAAAAAATCATTTTATTCTGCTGATTTTTTCAAAGGCTGCAAACATGGAAAACTGACAACACATTTTGACGGCAATTGGCTGTAATCGTCGATTACAATGCATTTAAACTGGGGTCGAGCTAAAAGGGTTATATTATGAGAATATCTTTTGATTCACTAACAGACTTTTAGTGAGTGGCCCTCTGACATGTCATCAATCATGTCAGCAAGAATTATAATATATCGTGGTATTTTTTAGCCCTTCTTACCCAGTCTGTTTTTTTTTAAATGGTGAAAGTTATGCAACGAATAATAATTTGAAATACTGCAATGGGGACTGCCAAATCTAGTCAAGCAACAGTCCACTAATAATTTTATTACTGGTAATGTCTTTTGCGGTTATAGATAATGCTGTTATGTAGTAAATGTTCTTTCAGATCGCTATGTCACTGTAGAAAGTCTGTCTATTTATCTATTTTAGTGTTTTAACTTTACGAAATCACGTAGATGTACGGTACAGACAAAATAATGATTATGAAATGAGGGATTAAGTTTAAGAGATGTTACAAATATAAATTTCTTACATGGCCTGACATAGTAGCGCGTCTCACGATCGCTGAGTGGAAATAAAGTGAATTTGTTCCTCGCACGTCTTTTCTCCTCCAACCGTACAAACTGATCGGTGATGTACACATTGTCAAACTTATCCTTTGTCAAATATTTCGTTCTGTACTTCATGGCCCTGAAATTTAAAAAAAAAATTATTCAAAAGAGCCCAGAAAATGAATGAATCATCTATCCCCTTTTTAATAGAACGAAGCCTATAACTCATCGCTGTGGTGGTCTATGGCAAGAGATGAATATGGATTGAGGTTATGTCAGAAAAGAGTGGAACCAGTTTTATTTTAATTTCAGATCGCTGGCTCTACTGAGTGTTCCTACACTCCTGAAAATACTGCAGCCCCCCCCCCCCCCCTCAACTCCACCAACAATTTCGACATTACGAACATTTTAGCAAACGTCTTCTAATATTTGGGGAGCGAGGTGGTCAATTTGTATTTTCGTTGTATCTTATTTAGTATTTTTTAATGAAAATTAACATTTTCACTACAACAAAGTTTCTCAGTAAATTTGATATTAGGGCAAACGGCGTCAGCCCCAAGCGATATTGTACCCGCACGCATAAGCCATCGCAGTTTAGATTTAAGTAAATGTTATGCCAGTGGATAATAGAAACATTCCATTTATACGTGTTTAATGGTTAACTCACTTGAAAAACAGGAATACGACAGTGAACGATAGAGCGTAGTTGACCCAATAGAGAACCATTCTGATGTTGGATGTCCTCCCTCCAATCTCCTCGATGATGGCTTTCTTGATTTCATCAGGCGTCTTCGAGAAATTCCGGTTGAGAGAGAACTCGTGAGTGAACTCGAAATCGACATTGAACTGCTTTTCTAACTCGTCCACGGCGACATCGAAGGCTGGATTAAAAAGACAAATGTTTAATAGCGGTCATGGATATTACTGCATTCTGGAACAGGCGTGGCAATAATATTTTTAGGGGTGGTGAACATATTTCACCCCCCCCCCAAAAAAAAAAGTGGGGCCCTTAAGCGTCAATATAAGCATATTTATATGAGGCAAATTTGGCTGAGGGCTGCAGCCCTTTTCCCCATAAGAATTTTGAATTAGCAATATCTGAGCAATCGTCACCTCATATTCGAAAAGCGGAGTGATCTTACAAGTTTTTTCCCCGTAATTTAATATATTTTTTTGACGAATCTATATTTTAACTGTAAAAGTACCAACTATTTTGCTCGCTCACTTCGGTAAAGTTATAGAAACGGTAAAGTTGATATTTGGGCAACACTCGTCAGCCTTCCTGGCGAAATTTGGCCGTACGTATATAATTAGTTGAATTAAAAGAGAAAAGAAATGTTTAGATCGTTTTTATTTACCTGCTGTTGCCTTGGTTATAATCAAGTTGATTAACATCGGCAGGTAACAGAGAAGCTTGCCCACTAGAAAAAAAGGGGTGCATAAACAACTGTTAGGAAGAAAAACTGACCGAGGGGACTGCACAATTCTTTTTAAAAATATTAATAATATAAATTTGTATTATTTCTGAAAAGAACGTTAGGAATAAGTTTGTCATCAAGTTGTCATATTTTGCTCATTTATCTATATTTTGCTCATTTATCTATCATCCCCCAAGAATCCTACAGAAGAAGAATTAAAAATTAAAATTAATTGATGAATCATACTGGCACACATGTATTCATATCCACCCTCCTGAGGTAGCTGAGACCAAACAGAGTGAGTCCATTATTCCTTCTTTTTGGCGGTCCGATAAGTGTATATAATTATGAGCATTTGTCGCTTCTTATGATAATTATCGGTACATATATTGCATGAGCCCCCCCCCCCCCCCCCCCCCCTCCCCCTTCATTCCCAACGTAGCGAAACTGAATACAGTTAACCATGGTTACTGCATAACGCCACGCGCAATATAATTTTTTTTTTTTTTTTTTTTTAAGGATATTGCTGATTTCAACGGCTATTTTCAGACTTACTTGCAGCGAGCTCGCAAAGTTTGCTCGTCAGATTGACAATGTTACAGACGAAGCTCCATCCCTTGGCCCTGCAATTCTTAGCCGCCGCCTCGAACTTGTCGTAACATATGTCCCTTGGTCTACCCATCCTCTCATTACACCGGTCCACCATGGTATCCATCCAGTCGAAGAAAGCTTGGATCGCATCACCTAGACCAATGGTGATGATTCAAATATTTATTCGAGACCAACTCCAGTGTTTAACACTCCTCAAGATTATTTACAATTACGATGATACAGAAATGTCATTATTACAAAGTTCATTATGGAATATTATTTTGTCGTTGTTACTGAGAGAATGATCCATATAAGATAGTGTTAGAGGGCCTACTAAAAAGAATTTTTTGCGAGCGAGCAAAGCGAACGAGGAAATTTTTCTTAACTTTTCGTAGAGAAAATGTACAGAAGTTACATACAGAAATTACATGATTATCTGGGAACCTCGCTGCCCAAGTATGTGGATATTCTTTCTCCTCGCTGCCCGAATTATGATGAAGTGGTGGTTGCCCGAATATCGGAACTTTGAAAATACTCGGGGGAAGGGGGCTGCAGCCTATATTGCCGAAGGGGGACGCCTTTTGCCCGAATATCAAATTTTCAATTCCTAAAGTTTTGCAAGCGAGCGACCAAAATATTTTTTTTACTTTTCCTATAGAAAATGTACAGAAGTTACATACAGGATTTACATAATTATCTGGGGAACCTCGCTGCCCAAATATGTGGATAATCCGGTACCTCACTTCGCTGCCCGAATATCGGAACTTTGAAATTCCTCGGGGGGGGGGGGGGGGGGGGGGGGCTGCAGCCTATTGCCAAAGGGGGACATCTTTTGCCCGAATATTAACCCATGCATAGACTACGGGAACCGGGTGGTTCTTGTATTAAGCCTATGTAAAGAATTGGCCAGTTTTCCTTCTTTTTAGTTCCTTCCCTTCCCTTTCCTTCTTTTCTTTCTGTCTTTGTTTTCCTTTCCTTTCCCTTTCCGTTTTCTTTTTCTTTTTTCTTTTCTTTTTTTTTCTTCTCCTTTCTCCTTTTCTCCTTTCCCTTCCCTCTTCCCTCTTCCTTCCCCCTCCTTTTTTTGCCCCCTCCTTTTTTTGCCAGCCTATTGCCAAAGGGGGACATCTTTTGCCCGAATATTAACCCATGCATAGACTACGGGAACCGGGTGGTTCTTGTATTAAGCCTATGTAAAGAATTGGCCAGTTTTCCTTCTTTTTCGTTCCTTCCCTTCCCTTTCCTTCTTTTCTTTCTGTCTTTGTTTTCCTTTCCTTTCCCTTTCCGTTTTCTTTTTTCTTTTCTTTTTTTTCTTCTCCTTTCTCCTTTTCTCCTTTCCCTTCCCTCTTCCCTCTTCCTTCCCCCTCCTTTTTTTGCCGACAGAGGTGGCATACACCCCACCCCCTTTAGCGACGCCCCAGGGTATAAGACAGCAGGCAGAAAACGAAAATGCTGGGAGGACAAAGGGGAAAGAGATGGGCAAAAATTGGACATCAAGAATACCAAAGAGAATATGGTTCTCTCAAAACTCCGTAATGGTTGAACATCACCGTTATACAATTATGGTTTATGAATAAATACCACATAAAATCATTTCAAATGATCCATAAAAAACACATTATATTCTCGGTCTAAGTCATTTTTAGATAAATTTACCGTAGTCAGAAAACAATTTCGATTGAAACAATTTAATTATGTATTTCAACTAGACTTACCAATTGCTTTGACAGCATCTACGAGTGCTATGAAGGCATCATGGGCATTACTAACTATCTTCTTCACTGTTTCAATCATTTGCTTCACATCGTCCACAATACCTATCAAAGAGTCCGATAAAGAGACACAGAAAGAGAGAGAGAGAGAGAGTACATAAACAGAGAGACAGTCGGAGAAAGGAGAGAGACAATGATACATAGAGAAAGAGGGAGAAAAAGAGAAGGAAACAGAGAGAGAAATTTTTTTTAGCATCAATAGTGTGTTTACTATGATATTTTTTTTTTTAAAGCAAGAAAGGAAAAAAACTGCCTTCGAATCAATTCTAAGCGGTTTATTTATCAACATGTATATACCAATTTAACTGTTTCTTCGCAGCCAAACTCATGGTTTCGTAAATTCAAAAATTAAGTTTCAAGTTTTTAAATTTTTCTCTCACTCTTACTTCCTTGCTTATGTTTTCTGAAAATTTCGGGAAAAGTCGGACTGCTCAGAACTCCAAGAAAGGCTTTACAATCGCCGCGCTTCAAACCGTGATGTTCAAGATGAAAGAGAAGAAAGAATGGAAAGTAACTTATACCCCGTACCCCCCCCCCCCCCCCCCCCCCTTCTCCCTATATTTACCAGAAAGTGGGGCGGTGACAATTTGAAAGATGGTCGATGATTGGTTCTTGGCCAAGGCGCTACCGCAGGCCTGGGCCTGGCTGGCCGCGTCCAAATTATACGTGAGGTTTGCCAGAGGTCCACCCAGTAGAAGGATGTATCCGTATGCCAACAAGATCACACGTCCTTTGCCTTTATCGCAACAAAACCATTTGGAATGGAAACTTATTCGTGTTGGTAACAGTATGTAACTTTTACGTTCGAGATTTCAGCAGTGAATTTTTCTGCCACGCTTGAAACTTCAAACTGCCATCGTCCATGTAACATAATAATAACAATAATAATATAATCCGCTTTTATATAGCGCCTAATGCATCGGCGATGTCTCTAGGCGCTTTACAGATGTAAACATGTAATTTAAATACCGGACATCAAAACACTATCAAAACACGCTATTAAAAAAAAATCCGTAATGAGTTTATTCACCTCCCTGGTTTTTGTTGCAATTGTGTGGTTGAATATAGTGGTAGCATTTATGTTTATCGAGATTGACAAGAGAGGCACCGTATAAATAATTAAATTTCCACTTAAATGAAAAGGGGCAAAGAATAATATCCTAATGATATCTCATTATAATTTAACACTTAAAAAAAAAAGACAATTGTCATTTGTTACACACATTTTGTTTATTGGATTTCATGAAATAATCTTTGAAGTGATGTGAACACCCACTTACCTGTAAAGAACTGTGGGATCATTAGCATAACTATGCACCGCACACGGGAAGAAAATGCTAATCCAAAACAGAATATAAAACCTAGTATGGACGTGGTGGTTACGGCTCTCTTCCAATCATAACCGATGATGAAGATGAAGATGAAGTAGAACACGAAAGCGAGGATGCAGCCCGAGAGGAAACCGACAATGTTCTTGCCTAGAGTGTTGGGGTAAGAACCGGGCACACAGCACCACTTCCAACAACACTACAATGAACAGGTTTCAAAGTGGGATATGAAGCGTGTATCAAACTTATCTGATTAATGCTTTGAATTCCTATTTGTTTCATATTTTTTATATAGCTGTTTCTTTAAAGTACTTAATGCTAAATTTAAGCGAATTTTAATAATGTCAGTCTTCTATTTCGCCTCAACGCAGTTACTATAGCACAGCTACTACATAACAAGGATGGTATGGTGGATGGGGCGATCGATCGCCCCCTCCTATGATTTGCCCAAACATATCCCGGCTGAACTAAAATTTGGAATATCACTACTCAGCACTAAAACAAATAATGGGCACAAATTGTACATTTGTAACTTGTCATAGATTTATCAGAACTTTTGGAGACAACTAGTCAGCAGCGTTTGAGACGTAGGGCCTACGCCCCTAATGAAATATTCTGACACTGCCACTGTCGCATGACAAGATGTAAACATTGAATCAGAAAGGTTACAGTTGCAAATTATGAAAAAAAAAAATCAACAACATCATGTCATCAGCATGTTATCCTCATCGAATCACCATCGTCATCATCGTCGACCTCAGTAGAAACCATAAAGTTGCTTACCACTCTGCATCACCATGCAACCATCATCAACTTACCTTAGCCTCAGCCGGAGTTCGATCTCGGAACACCTTTCTTAGGCACTTACACAGCAGCCAGCAGCAGCATGTCAGTATCTTCCAAATGATAAAAAAGACCAACTTAAAAACGATCTTGATGAGCCCTGGCCGCTCATCAGCGAACCGACCCGTATCGGGTATGTCTTGCTCAAAGATCTTCACGGATTTCCTCCGAGGTTGATCCTTGTTGCCACCCCTGCCTTTTCTTCTCTTTTCCTTTCTATCACTCTGATCTGACTCCTCGCTTGGACTATCACCCTAAATCGTGCAAAGAATCAAGAAGAAAGTGGATTATAACAATAAACATTCATATTTTAATAATAGTTTTTTCTTATTGACTCAGGTTAGCCTCATCAGTATTAAGAGAGCTCTTCCTGAGGGCCCTCCAATTGTTAATATCCCAGCATTGCCAGGTACCCATTTGATACACCTGGGTCGAGAGGGACAATATTAATGTGAGCAAAACACCGCGTCCAAGGACCGACCAAGGATAGAACATGGGACCCCGACGTATCTAGTCAGGTACCTTCACCAATAGACCACGCAGTGCTCCCACGTGGGATTATTAACGAATAATCAGTGGAAGCAGCGTAATGCTGATCGGGAGGGGAAGGGGGGGGGGGGGGGGCGGGACAAAATTGACAGGTTAGCCTTTGTTACATGTTCTGCCGTCTCTGCGTCATGCTATATTCAGGTTGTATAACCGCAATGCATATTGACTGACTGAATGGTAGCACAACCTACCGGGGCCCCCTTAAAACCCAATATGGCATATATATATGATATGCCATATATACACAAAATAATATATTTCTAATTGTGTTTCTCTTGTCCCCTTCCAAATCATAGACCCAAAAGACACTTGGAAAATAGCATTTACAAATGCTGGGATTAATGATATGATAATAACATTCTGTTCTAACACGGCCGTTGGCGATGAGAAGGAATAGGAGGGGTCGTATCATCTTCCCATTTTCACGACGTTGCACCACCCGGCCCCCTTTTCTCTCTGGGGAGAGTGTCCCAATGCCCATTTCCGTGGCTATACACCAATGCTCAGGCCATAAAAGACAATGTAAAGTGCTTACTTGTAACTAGAGAGGGGCCAGACTAGAAGAAAACAATCAAGCCATCAAACTAACTAAAGAAACGAAAAAAGAGCCCCCCAAAAAGAAAAAGAAAATAAAAGCAGCAATTACGTTGGGGGAGGTGGGGGGTTATGTCCGCACTAAAATAAAGCTGTCACGCTTGCCGTTGGATTTCAATCAACTAGAAAATAACCACCATGAAAATTTATTGTCCAGCATATACGGTAAGTTTTAAAAGATTCCTGAAATATTTCATGCAAACTTTTTCAAATTAGATCTACCGTATATACCTTTTAAAAGTATCTGTCCGGAAATACCCAACCTGTTAGGACATACAACTTGTGTGAATACCTATAGACCTTATCTGACATTCTACCAATACGATTGGCGTGTAATTCGTGGGAATCTTTGAATAGCATCTTTTTATGAAAGAAACCAAGAGGCCCATCAAATCAGAAAAATAATTTTTAAAAATTGGAAGGGGGCTGATCGATCCGAATGCATCTAGGCCCTATGGAGGTCAACTAAAAAATGCTTAGATATACTGACCTCGTCCTCGTTTTGTGTCCCACCTAGCGCTGCTACTAAGAAAACTCCAGCAGCATTCTTTACTTCCTCTATGGCATCATCCTTCATATCATCCAGCATATCTTCAATTTTTTCTTTTGCTTTCTCTTTGAGTTTCCTCTTCGCCTTTTTCTTGACTTTTTCCTTGGCTTTATTCTTCGCCTTTTTCTTTGCTTTCTTTTTTGCTTTGCTCTTGACATTCTTCTTCGCCTTATCTTTGACCTTCTTCTTCGCCTTATCTTTGGTCTTCTTCTTCGCCTTATCTTTGGCCTTCTTCTTCGCCTTATCTTTGACCTTCTTCTTCGCCTTATCTTTGACCTTCTTCTTGGCCTTATCCTTGACCTTCTTCTTGGCCTTTTCCTTGGCTTTCTTCTTTGCCTTTTCCTTGACTTTCTTTTTCGCTTTCTCCTTTACCTTCTTTTTCGCCTTCTTTTTCACCTGCTTTTTCGCCTTCTTTTTAACCTGTTTCTTGACCTGCTTTTTGGCCTGTTTCTTGGCCTGTTTCTTGACCTGCTTTTTGGCCTGTTTCTTGACCTGCTTTTTGGCCTGTTTCTTGACCTGCTTTTTGGCCTGTTTCTTGACGATTTTCTTGCCTTGTTTCTTCGCAACTTTCTTTCCAGTTTTCTGTGCCGCCTTCTTGCCACTACTCTTGGCCGCTTTGCCTGCTACTTTCATCATCTTGGCGGCTGTCTCTGGGTTGTTAACTACTTATTTAAAAAAAAATCGAAACAGCAACGCAACTAAAACATGGATACGACAAATTCATGATGATTAACATCTGTCACCAACTTTGCGGTGAAGATGCTACAACATTGAGACTAGCTGGCCGAGCTGACTATATAGTAGAAGTGAACAAAATACAAATTTCACAAATTAAAAATTAAGGCCGACTATACTAGCGCAGGCACAAGCTAGCTATACTAGCGCGCACAGCTCAATGACTTCATGTGCGTATAATGACAAATGCATACAAGAAATGCTATTAGCACGCGCCATACGCAAGATCATGACGCAAGGCCACGGCGCAAGACCAAGTTATAGACAACGAACGTAGAGGGCGGCAACACTTTGCAGTCTTGCTATGAGGAAGGTTCACTTCTTACGCGCATGCAGTTGAAGTGCGCGCACATTTTGGTAGGCATGCCAACCAACGAACGTAGAGGGCGGCAACACTTTGCAGTCTTGCTATGAGGAAGGTTCACTTCGCTAAATTTCTGTGACCATCGTTTTCTCTCAGAGAGGTTTTTAGGTAGATTGTAGATTTGATTTTTTTTCAATTTATACTTTCAAAAACATTTGAATTAAAATGTTAAAATAAGATGTTATGTTCAATAATATTGTTGAATGATTTTTATAATTTTCAAGAGAAAAAAGATTAAAATGGTTATAAATTTATCATTTTACTTTACTATACAATAATATGTATTTGTGAGGTTGCTAACGTTTTCCTGCTATATTTCGCTGCTACTGCACTGTATTTCGATATCGATCCATGTCCGTACCGTGTGCATACCGTGTACATTATTGCTACATAATTATACAGTTCTCTCTCTCGATCTGACCGCCTAAGTGGACTCAGAGTCGGAGCTCCACGATGGATCAATCAAGGTTTGTTTTTATTTATAAATTTAGATTAACTTATTTGAAGTGATGATGAAACAAATTTGGCAATCCAGGGTAATAAAATTAAAAATAGAGAGAGCTGTTACTAGTGTTACTGTTACTGTATTATGTGGTGTCCAAACTTCGCGGACATTTTGGCCTTTTATGACGTTACAACACAATTTGATAGATATACATTAAAAATGTTATATCAAATGAAGCAGAATATACCGTAAAATAATGCCATACAAAAATGTTTGAAAATTTTATCTTATAAACTCTCATTTTAAGGCCAAATCCAATCGCTCACCATCAGCTTTTGCCCACGACAGACGAGTCCATACTTCGTGGATTATGTTTGGTGCCCTCTTTTGGCCCTATTTGTGCAGATTAATTACGATAAATAATAAATAAGACGTCAGATTACACTCGTCGGACGGAACCCGACAGCGTAGAGCCGACGCTAATTTATTGGGGGTAAGAATTTGATAATTTAGGGGAATTTTAAATGCGGTACAAAATTATAATTTTAAGCTTGATTTTACTAAAATTGACAAGATTCTCATCAATATATTGACTAAATTATACATTTACTTACATTTTTTCGTCGCATTTTGCCTCTTTTGGGTTCTTTCCGTATTGTAGAACGATTTTCCGCAGTCCCACATACAGTAGCGCGTACAATGTACTTTTTATCGCGTATTTAGTACTGATACGCGAAGTATGGACATCCGCGAAGTTTGGACACGCTGCCATACTATGTAGGCCTAGTGTAACGTTAATTTGTTCAATTAAAAAAAAATTGTTCGGATGCTGGATGGAGCGATGATGATCATGATGATGGATGACCGGACACTTAACAAAAATGAAAAAATGAGGGGGCTGGGACATAAGGAATTCTTGTCGTGATAATCATCATTGATATATTTTTCTATAAATAATATCGGGCAAACCCAAAATAGGGGCAGGTCGGCGTACGCGTGCCATGTTTTACAGTGCGGAGATCGGCAGAGGCAAATGACTTTACACATGTAACAAGTTCTTAGGCCTAATCAAGTTCAAAATCAAGTTCAAAACAACTTCCAAATATATTTCCAATCAAGTAATTAATGCTGTGATAATCATATTGTCCTCTTGACTTTCAGATTTGTAGTTGTTTGATGAAAATCATAACGATTTTGGCCAGAAATGGAGTCAAACTCGCAAATGTTTCACCGCTGAATCTGGTACAACATCGTCGCCGCCGCCGCCGCCGCCGCTGGGCTACATTTGCTTGCACACAAATGAATACAGCACGCGCAGACCGGCCCCTATTCTCCGGGTTTGCCTAATAATATCGTCTAAGTTAGATCAAAATAGGTCTAACTTAGGCCTAACATTAACAAAGTTAGGCCCTAACGTGAACCATAATGATAATTGTATTTGTAACTTGTAACTTTTCACAAACTTGAGACAAGGTCAAACTCAAAGGCAAGCATGATGATGTTTTATTTTTTTTTAATTTCAAGAGAGAGAGAGTGGGTTCATATTTAGTCTTGATTCTACTATTTGTAGACCAGAATCAAAGCACTTTTAATGAGAGGTAATAATACATCTCCACAGAGTAATATATCATATGGATGGCCTTTGTTGTTTCACTCAGTGACTTTCAGTAATCACATTCATTAGTCTCATGTTGACTTTGATTGCCCTCAGATAAACTTGGCAAGGAACTAACTTGTGGCTGATCTACTTGAAGATATAATAGAGCCTAATGTTAGAGGTCTACATAACTCAACAACTGTTGGAGGTGCCGGATGAAGCGGAAAATCCTACTGTAAAAGATGAGACGTGAGAAATAAACAGGTAGGTCTAGACCTAACTAGTTGGACCTAGACTTAATAATACCAAGGAGTTACCACAGGGTATTACAGCTAAAAATTATAGGTCTGGTAATGGTAGTGGATCCAGAATCGGTTTACTTGGGGGGGGGGGGGGGGGGGGGGGGGGGGGGGGGGGGAGTTTTTAGTTTTCATTGTCCAACCAAAACAGCAACAACAACAAAAGAATTCTGAGAGAGTGGACATTTCATTTGTCCTTTTCCTTTATCCACCACTGAGATCTGTTTTCTTCAGTGTAATATTAAATTAGCTGTTTTTAATAGTGTCTTTAAAAATCAATTATGAGATCTTTAGGGAATGTTCAGGGTGATGTCAGTATAAATATATTAATTTTTAGTCCCCCTTAATTATTATATTAAACATTTCATTAATTAATGCAAACAGAAACAAAACAAAATACGATGGTTGAATACATTACACTTTAATTAAATTCCACAAATATTTTAGGATGGATTGCACATGCAGTTAGTATTTATCCTCTTTGAAAAGATCACGAGGGTGAGGATGAGCGTATCTCATTTTTTTTTCTTAATACATAATAATGCTTCTCTACTCGACTCTCCATCTATTTTACAGATGATGATGAAGATGAAGGCTTACCGCTGAGAATGAAGACAAATTCTGAGAGGAACAAATAAATACTTAGCTGCTCCAGTTTTGCATGGTAGGTCTATGCTGTAAGAGTAAGATTGCTATCAGGGGTGTCAATCCGTTTTTGGATGGGGGGGGGGGGCAAAATGATATATTTGCCCTCTCAATATTATCGGGGGGGGGGGGGGGCAACTGCCATTGCATAATCGACGCCCCTGGTTGTTATTTGTACCTCAATACAATCTAGGTACACATATTTTTCTTCACATAAACATACCAACTGAATTTTTTTGAGACTTTACTAATTTGGTTGCTTTTGAATAGCCTTGAAAATTTTATGCGTCCAACTTATTTCCTCTTTAAATAGTTTTGAGAATTCACACTTATTATTCCATTTCATAAAAAGAGTTGATGCTAACTGTGTTAATAGGAAGCTCGAAGTTTCAGGGTTTTATTTTAATACTAACTGTTGCTTGTTTAATTATGAAATACACAATGGATGCTATTGTCTAAAATCTTTCCTCTTTTCTTTCGACAGATATGGATTTCTACTTCAGCTCTTCTGTGGAATAGCCCCCTGCTTTGATCAACATGTATCTCTTCTGGGTCCGCTCGCTATTCAAAAGGACATCTATTCATAGAAAACCACTATATTCATTTAACACACGTTATGAAGAGCAGTTCTTATGAATAGTTATGAATAATGGTAATTTGTCTATTTAGAAGGACCGCTATTCATTTAGTCACGCATTATGAATAAGCGGTCCTTATGAATAGCGAGGTTACCCCAAAATCATATCTGGCTTCAAGTTTAATATGCATGTTGAGGTGCCGTGGTCTAGTGTATCCGTCACCAGACTGTGGATCATATGGTTCACGGTTCGAATCCTGCCGCAGCGCTAATGGCAAAACAGTCATCTACATTTGTCACTCTCCACCCAGGTGAAGTAAATGGGTACCGGTTGGGAGAAATTGCTTAAATGCCTTAGCGCCTTTCATGGCAGCTCGGCTAAATCTGCAGTAATTAAAGGGCAGAGAGTATATTTGTATAGTAGTTGTGCTATATAAATGGACATACATGTATATTATTATAATTAGAATGACTGAACAGGAGTTTAAAGTTCTTCAATTATATCTTGACAATTTTACCCACCCCCTCCCCATTTCAAATGTTGTAGTCACATGCAGCCATTTTGTTACAGTAGCTCGTTAATGTGAGGAGGTCTTCCTCTTCTGTGTGGCCTATATAGTGAGATTACAGGGCCCCTAAATGATATTAAGATAAGCACTGCCAGGGCCACTCCTTTATTAAATCTACCCGCAGTGTATCACAAATTAATAATAATCTTATCTGATTCTATGAATTTATAAATTATTAAGTAAATTATTATTTTATTCATTATCTACTGAGAAAATCCATACTATTCCAACACTTCATTTGACTTGAAACTATCTAATTGTGTGTTTCTCCTGCCTCTTTTTTATAGTTAGATTTATAATAATAATAACATGCAATATACATGTACCAACCTCAAAGGAGATGGATCATTTAAAGAGTTCTTACAACTGTCAAAATTATCTTTGTTTTTTAGGAGTACAATTGTTGTCATTGGTGTGTGTTGAACAAAAATTTATTTTTCTTCTTGTGTAGTGGGTAAATAATCTTTAAATTGTAATTCAAATAATTTACTTCTTGGAAAGGGATTGAAATTAATAACGTATGATTCATGTAGATTGAATTTTTTTTTTTTTAATGCATGTACATAATTTGTACTCAGAGAATATTATTTGACAAGTCGGCTGTGATGGAACTATATTGTATTGTAGTATATGAAAAAAGTGTATGCAGATGAATTATATAAATTATGTTGGAATTTTTAAAGGAGAAGAAGTAAATGTGTATTTAAGAAGTAAGACAATGTCTAAACTTCTCTAAAAACTCATTTCTGCAAGCAAGAAAATATTCATTAAAAAGTAAAAAAATATAAACGTATTTCTGAATTGACATGTATAAACTATTGTACCTTAAATATTGATTGTGAGAAAGATATACATGTAATTGAAAATTATTCTGTGAACATGATAAAGGTCAGTAAACGAAGAAGCTTGACTGGGGAGGAATTTTTAATTTGTAAACAAATCTTTAGGCATGTTACTCCCAGTGTTAAAGATCGTATGCTCGATCTGTAATGAAAAACACAAGTCAGAAAAAATTTGGAACCAGCGGGATTCGAACCTGTCATCTACTGCTTGCCGGGCAGCGACTTAACCACCAGGCTATTCTGGTTCACGGCCAAGTCACGATGAAACTAGAATCAAATAACCAAGATCCTCTTCTTTCCGACTCATTAATATTCATTTTTAACGGTCCGCCGTAGACAATGGTTAGTAAACGAAGAAGCTTGACTGGGGAGGAATTTTTAATTTGTAAACAAATCTTTAGGCATGTTACTCCCAGTGTTAAAGATCGTATGCTCTGGGAGTAACATGCCTAAAGATTTGTTTACAAATTAATGATAAAGGTCCTTTCACATTATATCAATGAAATGAACCATATAGGGGAGGGGTGAATGAACCAGGACATGTGATCAATGTGTATGTATGAGATAGAGAGGGAAGACAAAAAAGATGAGAAAAGGCGAAACTGAGAAGATATGGTGAAAAGGAAAGAGAGAAGGGGCGGATCCAGGGGGGCACTTCCGGCCCCTGCCCCCCCCCCCCCTTTGGAAGAAAAGTATGCATTTTATGCCCCCCTTTTACAATGAAGACCTTTTTTCTTTTCTTTTTTTTTCTTTATGGTTTTGTTGGCATGCCTACCAAAATGTGCGCGCACTTCAACTGCATGCGCGTAAGAAGTGAACCTTCCTCATAGCAAGACTGCAAAGTGTTGCCGCCCTCTACGTTCGTTGATGCCAACAAAACCATAAATCGAAGTAATACAATGACGGATTGATAGCGACATGAAGACAAAAGGAGATACTATGAATAGATGCAGATTTAAAAAAAAATATCTAATGCAAGTATACATTATTTGAAACATTATTCTATTCATGATACCGTGTAAATTTTATTTCTATAATACATAATCTTACCGTAAATAGGCACCTTTGTGATTAGTGATTGTACCAGTGTACTAAATTCATGACGTTTTCGGCAAGCTGATTTTGTGACCACTCGCAATGCATTTCGGGATAGGGGTAACCTCTCTCCCGCTGCGGGCGTACTGCTGAAATTAAATAAAATCCATTCGCTGATCCATCTAATGCGGTATCAATGAATGCGTCGTCTGCTGGGCTTGTTAACGGTATACAGTCTAGGCTAGCGTCAGCGTAGGCGGCTGGGCAAGGCGAGGGAAAGGTACCGAGCGTCATACCCTCTCGCTGCACTGGACGTGCCCGAGGACGTATATATAGCTGTGCTGTCAGGGTATGAATATTTCATAATTTATGATAACGGCTAAACACATCAATTAAACAAAAAAAAAAACTTGCTGCAGGGAATTTAATTGGAAATTGGAAATTGGAAATTTCGACATGAATTCAATTCATATTATCTTTTATTAAAAAGTTTTAAATAATTCTATTCATTAATTTTTGGTTATTCATGATTTATTTTTTGTATTATTTTTTATTCATTTATTCAAATATTTTTTTTTTTTTAAATAATTAATAATCAATATTATTAATATTAGGTGTGTATTTATGTATGTATATATTCATTTATTAACCTATTTCATTGTTATTATTTTTAGAGGAGGGGTTAAGCTAAATTTAATTTGACATCGCCACCACTTCTATTCAGACCTCGCCCAGGGGCGGATCCAGGATTTAGTATAAGAGGGGGCACACAAATGAAGGTTTGTCAAGGTAGACCCGTATTTTGTTTGTCTCGCCAGCCTTTCGAAAAGTCGTTCGGGGGGGGGTTTGTCAACAACAAAAAAATTTCGCCAGACCATCAAAATTTGCTCAGTGGGGGGGGGGGGGGGGGGGGGGGGGGGGGGGGGGGGGGGTTATGGGGGTCCAGTTTCCCCTCCATAAAAAAAGAAAATAAAAAAGGTCTTCATTCTAAAAGGGGGGCACAAAATGCATACTTTTCTTCCAAAGCGGGGGGGGGGGGGCAGGGGCCGGAAGTGCCCCCCTGGATCCGCCCCTTCTCTCTTTCCTTTTCACCATATCTTCTCAGTTTCGCCTTTTCTCATCTTTTTTGCCTTCCCTCTCTATCTCATACATACACCTTGATCACACATCCTGGTTCATTCACCCCTCCCCTATATGGTTCATTTCATTGATATGTGAAAGGACCTTTATCATGTTCACAGAATAATTTTCAATTACATGTATATCTTTCTCACAATCAAGATTTAAGGTACAATAGTTTATACACGTCTATTCAGAAATATGTTTATATTTTTTTACTTTTTAATGAATATTTTCTTGCATGCAGAAATGAGGACAGTTTTTAGAGAAGTTTAGACATTGTCTTACTTCTTAAATACACGTTTACATCTGCAGTCATACACTTTTTTCATATACTACACTACAATATAGTTCCATCACAGCCGACTTGTCAAGGTCAAATAATATTCTCTTAGTACAAATTATGTACATGCATTAAAAAAAAGAATTTCAATCTAAATGTATAATACGTTATTAATTTCAATCCCTTTCCAAGAAGTAAATTATTTGAATTACAATTTAAAGATTATTTACCCACTACACCCCTACAAAGAAGAAATGACATAAGAAATAAATGACCATCTAATTTCTGTTCAACACACACCAATGACAACAATTTTACTCCTAAAAAACAAAGATAATTTTGACAGTTGTAAGAACTCTTTAAATGATCCATCTCCTTTTAGGTTGGTACATGTATATTGCATGTTACTATTATTATAAATCGAACTATAAAAAAGGGGCAGGAGGAACACACAAAGATCTAATTAGATAGTTTCAAGTCAAGTGAAGTGTTGAATACCGGATTTTCTCAGTAGATAATGAATAAAATAATAATTTACTTGATAATTTATAAATTCATAGAATCAGATAAGATTATTATTAGTTTGTGATACACTGCGGGCAGATTAAATGAAGGAGTGGCCCTGGCAGTGCTTATCTTAATATCATTTAGGGGCCCTGTAATCTCACAAAATAGGCCACACAGAGAAGAGGAAGACCTCCTCACAATAACGAGCTACTATAACAAAATGGCTGCATGTGACTACAACATTTGAAATGGGGAGGGGGTGGATAAAATGGTCAAGATATAATTGAAGAACTTTAAACTCCTGTTCAGTCATTCTAATTATAATATACATGTATGTCCATTTATATAGCGCAACTACTATACAAATATACTCTCTGCCCTTCAATTACACTGTTAATCCTGCTGTGTAAAATTTTAAACAACTTGTGTAAATTTTTAAACAACCCGCTGTGATATATATGAACCTATCAACTGTTGTTTAAGAACTTAAACAACCCCGGTTGTGTAAATTTTTAAATAGCGGTTGTTTAAATTTCTTTCACAATTATTGTGTAAAATTCAATTAAAACAACGGTTGTGTAAATATTTTACACATATATTGTTTAAATATACATTTAAACAACCCAGTTCTGTAATGATTTTACACATATATTGTGTAAATATCAATTTAAACAACCCGGTTGTGTAAATATTTTACACATATATTGTTTAAATGTCAATTTAAACAACCCAGTTGTGTAATGGTTTTACACATATATTGTGTAAATATCAATTTAAACAACCCAGTTGTGTAGGTGTTTTTTCACAAAAGTTGATGAATACTTAAACATTAAATGTTGAAATTATACACAACTAGATGTGTAAGATATTTACACAATATATGTGTAAAACCATTACACAACTGGGTTGGTGTCACAAATACACATACACACATACATACAAACAATATGAAGATTTTGCATGTAATCTCATTTATTTTCCTTCAGAAATTGCTTTTTAACATTTACAAACGTATTTACATGTGTGAAAACAATAGTTGATCCCTACTGCATAGCACCAAAAACAATAGTTGATCCCATACTGCATGGCACCATTTCATTATTCTCCCAAAATGGCATATAAAGTTCCTGCCATGGAGAAACATGTGAAATGAAGATTTGTATAGTCTTTTGCATTACTTCTTTCCCCTCATGTCTCTTATACCTTTGATACCTTGGAAATTTTTAACTATTGTATGGATTTCTTATTCCTACTAATATGTAGCTGTTTAAGACTATCTTATTACAGACCTCAATAAACACAATACAACATATAGGAGATAGAAAAATGCATAAAAACACCAGTTAAATAAAATCTCGAAATTTCAGGATTCTCAAATTATCATATATGCAAATATATAAGTTAAAATCAAATTACAGGAAATTTATCTTGTACATCACATTAATTATATTTGATCAAAAGATAAAAAAAATCCAGAGCAAATAATTATTACACGTCCAAGTAGATCCTTGTCATTTGATTTGAGAATTGTTGGTCACACGATATGTAATAAGTACTCCATTCAACGAACTGTGCACTGTGGTTTAATTTTTGTGTGCAAGGTGCTTCCATTTGGTACCATACTGTGACAAAGATTTACTTTGAAAAATTAGAAAAAAAAACATTTGTTTTTTACAATGGTACAAATATTTTAATCGGTTGATATATATTTAATGTTCCATTCAAGTCAACTTTACTTTGTGGATTGGAACTTTCAAAATCTGTCACCTCATGAAAATATTTGTACCACTGATTTCATGAACATTCATTATTTGTATACCACTTTAGTCAAATGCTGAAACAACTATATTACAAAGATTTTCAGAAAATTTGCATGAGGTCATTAAATTGATTGTCAGAAAATAAGTAAAAACTAGATGGATATTCAACCAAACGAGGTCCAAATATATGCCTCCGCGTAGTGCATGATCTATAAAATTTGACCTTAAATATAGGGGGAAAAAGTTTGTCTTATCATACTCTACCCTCATACAAAGTTTGAAGTTCATATCTCCATTAGTATGCAACATATGGCATAATAAAAAAAACATTTTTTTACAACATAATGAACTACATGACTTTTGACCTTGTGACCCCAAACTATTTGTTCACAATTTTGTATTCACATTACCATCATACCAAGTTATTAGAAGTTCATAAGTCCATTAGTAGGTAAAATATAGCATAAAAACCATATTTTTACAAAATATTGACCTCTGTGACTTTTAACCTCGTGACCCCCAAAATATTTCTACAAATTTGTATTCACATAAACTACCATCATACCAAGTTAGAAGTTGATGTCAAATAGTAAGTAAGATACCGCATAAAAAAACATATTTTCACAAAATGACCTCTGTGACCATTGACATTTGACCCCATGACCCCCAAATCCAATCAAACTATTGTCCACCCAGGACAAGTTTCATGTCAAACCATCATACGGTTTTTGAGATATCAACAAAAACAAAACGGACGGACGGACAGACGACCCAAAAACATAATGCCTCCAGCCACTTCGTTGATGGA
This sequence comes from Heliocidaris erythrogramma, assembly GCA_025617745.1. NCBI lineage: Eukaryota > Metazoa > Echinodermata > Echinoidea > Camarodonta > Echinometridae > Heliocidaris > Heliocidaris erythrogramma. The sequence goes on from CM046853.1 coordinate 56,776,158, forward strand.
GGCATAAACAAAAAGCATGTAAATTGATTATCAGAAAATAAGCATAAAAGTACAAGCATGTACTTCTTCACATATTTACTCTATAACCTTACTAATTTTTTTACGTCAAACAGACCAGCTGCACCAAGATCCTATATCCACCACCACCACAAGCTTGCAAAATAGCCAAAGAACATCAGGGTCAAGGTCTTTACATATTTTGTACCCCCAAAACAATTGAGATTACATACATCACTCAGTATAGCAACATTCAGCTCCATTGTATTAACCCTAAAACATTATTGGGGGGGGGGGGGGGGGGGGGTCTGATAGGTTGAATCAACCCCCCTCATTTCACGCAATAAATCCATAACGTGATACAGTCAACGGCCACGTCTGAAGGGGGGTTGATTTGATTCCCCCCAACTCCCCAGGTCATAGAAAGACCAAAAAAGCAACCAAAATGTGCAATAGCATTTCATAAAATTAATCTATAGTATTTCATAAATTTCAACATCAACACCATGTTTAACTTCTAGATACATGTAAATTTAGCACAGGAAGTATATGAAAACACGAATAAATTTCAATTTAGAACTTCAAATGTTGATACAAAAACAACTTGTTATCAATGTTGACACTTGACACATCTGCATTATGTAAACTAGATTTGATTTACGAACTCAACAATGTAAAATGTACAAACACATTCATGTTAAGAACAATTATATGAAGGCCTCATTGAAAAATTGTACAAGTATAAAATGTGATTTCACACTGATCACTACTACGTATGAACATACAATGTAGTTTACACACATTCTTTCAAGTTAAAATTTTCCAATGAACTATTTGTAAGAGAATTTATCCTATAAAGCATCAAATTAAGCCCTTATCATACAGAAAATGATGCAATTTTCTCATTAGCAACACTTTATTTTTCAATGAAACTACACTCGCAAACACGTATCAGTGAAGTAACTTTCAGCTATATACATTTTCTTATTTATACCATGTTAATGGGAGGGTTCCCCGACATCGGTATTGCTCAATACTATGGGCATGGTTGTGAAACAACTTGCCAAGTGTGTAAGCGCACTGCTTGTATTTTCCAATGGAGAGGCACATACCACACGCTTCGTGCGCGCCTTTAAATAGCGTCCTCTTGAATGTCGGGATCCATTCCCTTTAAAGCACAGAGATAGTTTTGGTAAAACATTTTTTAGAATAACAGTTTTTCTGTACTTTCCCAACTATTTCTAAACAACTTGGCTTTAGTTTAACCCTATTCAGCCCGGGGGGGGGGGGGGGGGGGGGGGGGGGGGGGGGGGGGCTGAATCAGTCCCCCTAGACGTTTCGCACGATAAATCCACAACGCGAAATGCTACCGCCGCGAGACTTCATGACTTTTTTCTTTCATTCATCGCGCAACTTTTGAGACCAAATTCAGCGCGCCCGGGCGTAAGGTCGCGAAGCTTATTTGTTTGTTGTATTTTAAAGAGATGTGTGAATAAACTTTGAACTTAAACTTTGAACTTTGAAGTGCATCAAACTAAAGAAATCTGCCCAAAATCAGAAGGCTTGGAGTTGTTTCAAGTAATTTATAAAGGAAAGAATACATTTTTGCATATATTAGCATAATTTAACTCATAAAATAAACAAAAGAAACAAAGACAAATCTAACAATACAATCTTGTAGAGTACATGTGCCTCTACCAACATGCAAATTTTCGCGGCGATCGCGCGATCGACGGCCGAGATCTTAGGGGGTGCTGAATCAGCTGAATCAGCCCCCCCCCCCCCCGGCTAGTCAACCTCCAAAATAGCCCGGGCAGAATAGGGTTAAACCTAAGTTAGATCATAAATTCACAACTATCCCTTGTAAAGTATAGCAGATAACATGCATAGCCTTGTTTGGAGGCCCTCCAATTAAAAAATAATTCAATGGTATTCAGAGCAAACTCTTACTACTCGAAGAATTGCATTCATAATCCTGATCAATTATGCAAATTTCAGCAAAGAAAATGTTAAGAAGTTTTTTTTTTCACATTTATCAAACTATCTTTGTGCTTCAAAGGTAAAGTCCAAGGTAAAAATCACCTCGGCCTTTTTTAATTCTTACAGAGTGTGACAAATTTTCATTAGTTAAGGGGAAATTTCTTGAAGTGGCGAAGAATCTTTGGAGATTCACTAACGTTTTATAGATGTATGTTTGCGAAAATTGGGTATATGCCCCTCATTTGAGACATTAAGCGATATGTTAGCAATATTTTACATGTAGTTGACGATTTTTAGCACTTGATCATTTGTTAATGTTAGTGATATCTTCTGTGAAGATTATAGTAGCAACTACTAGTATTTCCAAATTCTTTGCCACTATTTGTAAATATTTGGGACCTTTTGCAAACTCTTGCAAAAGTACTAGGTGAATCTGGTCACATGAAAAACCAAAGAAGGATGGGCAAACTCCAGATTTCTTCTGATCAGTGTCGAAAGAGGTTTCGATATGAAAAAAATGAACATACTTATAAAGGGTTTTTCTTATTTTTGTTATGCAAAATCATTCAAAAAAGTAGCATAATTCCCAGGAGGTGCAGTCAGTATATATTGGTGTACACATGCCCATCAATAAAAAAAGTAAAAAGGGCTACTTTTTCAGCGATGTACGCATAATGTGCATTACATGTTTAAGGGGTCCAAAAACTGAGATTTTCTGCAAAAAGTGGTCCTTTAGAAGGTTCAGAGCAAACAAGTTCAAGGATTAAATTTTGATATTCTGAGTCAACCTGTTTTAGCGGATTGATTTTGCCAAGAAGTCGGTGGCTACATCCTCCTTTAGAGGTGCTTTTTCATCAAGGTTCATTGCGGTTTTAGAGGGTAATTTTCAAACTCAGGGAAGTGCATGGGTACACTAAAATATAGTGACAACAATCAAAGTAAAATGTACCCTAACATGTAGCCCTGCATTTAAATTGTTACGTTGTATTTTGTATTAAAGCCCACAGCACAAAGTGATTTTTTTAAAAGATATTGTAATCATTCTTTGGGATCTGACGAAGGTTGATGTATATTTTCTATTGAAATCAGTGTGAAATTCAAATTTGAAAATTTTGCCCAAAGCTCTGTTAGAGATTTTGGTCCGGACTTGCCATGTAAGATTACTCCTGATTCTCAATGTTCCCGAGCCACGTACGGAAATTAAGGAGACCAACTCCACTCAGGGTACCTGGTGGCATTTGGTAGACCAGGTGCTGAAGCATCTGCCACACAGGAGAGCATTGAGCTTGATAGTCTATGTCCAGTATGTACGTCAGCTTGAAACATACATCCACGGCTTGTGTAATGGAGGTGCATTCGACTGTGTTGCGTTCGATGATCACAAAAACCTGATTTGGTTTCCATCGTGAGCCCCCAATAATCAGTAGAAAAGGCTGGGGTCTTTCCTTCCCATCCAGCGCTTGAAGGTAATGGTCAAGGGAAGTTCTTTCCTGTGTTACAAGAGAATAGAGACGAATTATGCTAAAAAAAGGTCTGATAAATTCTGTGAAAAAGAAAAAACAATTGGTAAAAACAAAGAAATACATAAGAATTTACCAAACAATACAAAATGAAATATTTTGTGCACAAAATCATTTTAAAATACAAAGGGATTTTATACTTAAAGCGAGGAGATAGTTTTGGTAAATATCGGAAAACGTAATGGAAAGGTATAGCTTCCAATGTAGTTAACATGCAAGGATATATCATAACTTAACCCTATCTGGACTGGGGGGGGGGGGGCTGATTTGCCCCCCCCCCCGACGTTTCGCGCAATAAGTCTGCAACGCGAAATGCTGCAGCCACAAGATTTTATGACTTTTTTCTTACACTTATCGCGCAACTTTTGAGACCATTTTGGCACGCTCGTGTGTAAGGTTGCGAAGCCACGCCCGTTCGAAAATGTGATTAGCCCAAATGTGATTAGCCTAAATGGTGTTAGGCTAACTGGTGATTAGACCAAGTGCAAATAGCTCAACCGATAATTCACCGAATAGATTTTAAGCAATACACAAAATACAATGAAGATTGGGCAATTTTCTTCTTTTTTTTGGGGGGGGGGGCGTTGTCACTCAGAACCATACTTAAACATACAACATGAGGTATTCTGCAAATTTAATGAACCTTGTCCTCTGACTTTTTGTCCTACAGACTCCATATCTGAATACAAAACTTACAGGTTGGAAATCTATGAAGGACTTCAAGGCGGCCTGTACTGAACATTTTCCACGCATTCCCTTGCTACGTCCAGCGAATAATGTTGGCAATAGGCTGAAAGCTAATGTCTGACATTCACCTGTTGATTAAATTGGAATGTAAAAAACAAATATATATTACAAGTACATACTATACAAATAATGGATGTTCATGAGTTCGATGGTAGAAAATTATTGCATGAACTGAAAGATTTGTAATGTCCTATTGAACGACAGGGCTGCACTCTCCAAAATTTAGGGAGGGGGGTACATGCCCCTTGTGCCCCCCCCCCCCCTTGGATCCAGCCCTGCTAACAAGTGAAGCCAAGCATGCCTGACCACCCACTATCCATGGCATGCTGCGTGACTATTCTTTTGTGTGCATACATAGTAATTACATACCTATAGTTTTTGAAATAGCACTGGCTTTGAGATGTACCAGTAAAAAAAGAACAGAAAAATCCTGGAATCTATGCAGTAAACAAGAAACAAAGTTGGTTATGTTATAAAATGTCTTTCATTCACATGTAGCTTCATTGTTAAATGTTCCCCTGTGTGTGTTCGTGTTGAGTCTACTAATGATTTTTTTATTTGAAGGGCCATATTTAATCCTAATGCCACATACTGCACACAGACTTTACAACAAGCTTTCTTTGAAAAATACTGCTTCAGTTAGGATACTATTTTTCATCAAATGTTGAAAAAGTTTATGGTAACGTACCATCAGACAACTCTGACTTGTCAACATCAGGAATGTGTCCACTCCACCCCTTTTCAATGTCTTCTGCGTAGTCAAAGATGCGTTTGGCCATACGTGGCCATACTGCATACAGATTCCCTTCGTTACCCATACTGATTGCTAGACGAAAGTCTTCTTGAATCTAAAATAAAAATGAAAGATGGATAATTATCTACCAGTAATCATTTAACATGAACAAGTTAATGAGTATTTGCATACAATGCGTGATAAGAACGTCCTCGACTCCTCGCCATCTGTTCTGCCATCTATGTATATTGGCACAATAAGTTCACAACACGAAATGTTACCAGCGCAAGAATTCACAACTTTTTTTTTTCATCGCACAACTTTTGAGAACAAAATTAGCATACCCGCATGTACATGTAAGATCGCGAAGCCATGCTAAGTGTTCTTGGCAAGAAATTATTCCTTATCATTTTGATTAGTTTTAGTCAAAATAATGCAATTTATGTGAATTTATTTCAAAATCAATATTTACATTGGATTTGTACAATAAATCAAGGTTTCGAGCAATTTGGATGAATTTTTTTATCGGGCGTGGCTTCGCAACCTTACGCGCAGGCGCGCTAATATTGGTCTCGAAATTTGTGCGTTGAGTGAAAGAAAAGACATGGAATCTCGCGGAGGTAGCATTTCGCGTTACGGACTTATCGCACAAATCCACTCTAATATCAAGGCAATTTAGCATTTTCGCAGGGTTAAAGACTGGTGAGGAGTGTTCTTTTGAGCAGAAATTGCTACATGGAAGGCAGATTTCATATGAAAAGAAAGTTACGTATTAACTTAACCGAAAAAATCTTTCAATTCTGGGTGCTCAAACAAGGCATAAATTTTGAGAAAACTTTCTGTCAGCAGCAATATTCCAGCTCGTCCGGGCGCTCCTGTCTGTTCGGGCTATGAAGTGTCCGTTATGGCGCAAAGCCGCATGATTTGACTGCTGCAGGTTCTGAGCGTTAATCATAACGCTCCTATTTTTAATCAGTGATTTCTCCATATCAGATGAAAGTTCTACAGATTTTTCTCATTTGTAAGTTTTGAGGTGTAAATATTTTGAAAGCAGTTTTAATACATGAAATGAAACTTTTGCATTTTTGACCACTACACTCTCCACCAGTACCTTTAATTTATAAAATTATTTGCTAATTTTAATGATCTGCAATTTGTCATTAAAGGTACTGGTGCAGAGTGTGCTGGTCAAAAGTGCAAAAGTTTCATTTCATGAGATAAAATTGCCACCAAAATGTTCAAGCGCCCTAAAAATTAATAAACAATGACACAAATTTTGAGAACTTTCCTCCACTATGAAGATATCTATGATTAAAAAGAAGAGTGTTACACTAACGCTCGGCGTTAACGAGTCCCCGATCAGATTTTCATGAGCTGCAGAGAGACAGTTTTTCAATTTATTAGGAATGTTTGAGGGACCAGAACTACAAGATACCCTTAACTCTCACTTAAGAGCAGGGTGGGTATAGTGTTGTTTCATCAATCTGAATGAGCTCCATCTTGGTTAGTGATGTTTTCATTCATAGCAAGGCAATAGGGAAGAATACTATGAATATTTACTTCATTATCTCATCTTGAACTAAAGGGGGAATGATCAGAAATCTTCAATTTTCTTGTTAAGTGAGAATTAAGGGTATTCTCAGGCAAATTATTATACATGTATATTTTTCCTTTCAACTCCTCTAGAGTACGTTTTACACAACTGAACACTCTTCCTTGAATTCTAACCAGCTGTTCCCTGCAATAATGAAGGTAGGCAAAAGCATAAAAGCTTACAATTCCTGGATCGAGCAGTCGAGGATATCTGTCGATGATCTGTGCTGTTGTCGGGTTGCTATCAGACCGTATTCATGTGTAACGTGACTTGCATGTTTCTGCCATAACCTCTTGGACTTTTCCTTTTGGGCCTGTATTATATTTCATCCATTCAATCTTTTCATTTACTGGAATGAAAGAAAAACAAAGTCATGTTCAATTTTTGACATATTTCCCTGAATAAAATAAAAACTACATGTACAATTATGTCAATTCTGAGAAAAATAAAACAATTAGGGGGAGTTGATTTTTTTTCAGGGGGGGGGGGGGGTGAATTTGGATGAAGTGTTTTAGATGAAGAAAATGTTTATCTCATTTACAAGAGCTGTAATGCATTGGGGTGACAAATATTGCAAGAGTGGCTTGCCATAACAGGCAAATTAGGCCTGTACAGTTTTTAGCTAGACTATATAGTTCATGATGCAAATTGCATAAAAAATGAAGGTTTTCCACAATCTGCCCGGTCTTCCGTCTACAAACATAAATGAATTTAAATAAATTTTCTTCAGAAGTAGAGATTGTAAATCTCATTCCTACAAAAGGATGGCTTCATGAAAATTATTTCCACTCAATTCTCCCTACAACAAATACCGCTTATATAAATACCTGGGCCCCCATTACATGAAACTTACCATTAGTTTCTAAATTAGTTTCTAATGGTAACTACCATGATTTAAATTTGGCTTCACAGCCAATCAGCATCAAGGATTCTAAATGTTGCACCTAATTTGAAGAATTATGGTTAAGAAAGAGCTACATGGTCCAGCAGTAAGGCTTTTATGCAATGGGGCCCTGACATCAGCAATCAATATGAACATTTAATAGGGACCCCGATTTTATCCTACATGTAAAAAAATAAGATTGATATCAGACAGTAAAATAATATAAAAGTCAAATCTTTTGAACAAACACATGCTAAATTGAGCATTGCCTACTTGATATTAGCTAATTATTATTATATGCCATATGGAGAATTTCACATGTATTCAAATTGAAATTTGTTGAGAATACAAAATCAATCACATTGGTCATGAATAAATAACTCCAATTCACGATTACATTTTGAAATTGATCATAATTCTTACGTTCATCTTCGGACATATTGGGCATTTCATTAACTGCTGCCCTCTTCTTTTCCCGAGGCCTCTGTTGATCTGCAGGTTTGGCTGGCTTGGCTGGCTTCATTTGTTGAAAGTGCTGCATCCTCACATACCGCAACCGCTCCTCAAGGCTGCCGCTGGCAGGATGGTGCTTTTTGCCTGCTACGAACCATTGCTCCTGAAATTAGAAAATGTGCAAATCAATATCACATTTTGCAACTTACATGTATCTAAACAACAGCCTGATGGGCTAACCGATCACCCAAATATCAATCATTTCCCTTTAAATTACGCATGATGCAGTGCTCGACATTAGCAGTGGCCCTGTGGCCCAGGGCCACCAAAAATTAGCTTCTGGCCACCAGATTTATCAAAAATATTGATTCCGGTGGACAGGGTTAGGCCTAGGATTTAATTTTTTATGTCAAAGTGTAAATTGGTGGGGTATTCTAAACTTGTTCCAATACATGTAAGTTAAACTGTAGTAAATGTGCTTTCCGATGATTGTTTTTATTTGTTGTGATAATTAATTGTTGTTTGTTTACAAAATCGGCGATTAAACTTTTCGTGCGCGAAATTCCATGCCGCTATCATATACCGATAATGTTATGTACAAAGTAAATGTCCGAATTAATAAACATTGAATATTAAATGGTCATATTAAATGGTTACAAAGACGCTCGTAGGCTTCGAGCTAGGCTAAGTTAACCAACTACGCTGTAGCCCCAGCGCTTGCGCTGGGTTCTCGCGTCCTGCGCCGGGGCTAGACCAGGCTAAGAACACAGTACGTACGAGCTCCACGTACTTACACACACACACACACACTCGCCCATCACTCGGTGTTGCGAGTCTTGCGACGCGATCAGCACATTTGAAGCACATTTTTGTACCCCCGTTCTCATGCAGTTCAGTATAAAATGTAGGTTAAGTACAATCCACGCAATCTATACAACATTTTCCATCATAAAAAATACTTCCAGAAATTAACTCACCTTCGAATTTGCTGATGTTGGCTTCAAAGCCCCATTCACGGAGCCGCTCGATGACCGGTTCCATTTTGCAAATTTGATTATAAAAAAAAAAGTCTGTCTAACTTTTATGAACGGTGATTGGCTGTGTCTAGTCACGTGGAATTTTTCTTTACACAACAATTGTTGACGGGGCCGCTTTGGCGGGATTTTAAAAAATCATAATGCAAAAACACGAACTTTTATGTTTACACAACCGGTTGTTTACCCAAAGATCGGGCGCATTAAACATGGTTGTGCAAAAAAAATACACAACCTTTCTTACACAGCGTTTCCGTTACACAGCAGTCTAACAGTGTAGCGCAGATTTAGCCGAGCCGCCATGAAAGGCGCAAAGGCATTTAAGCAATTTCTCCCAACCGGTACCCATTTACTTCACCTGGGTGGAGAGTGACAAATGTAGATGACTGTTTTGCCATTAACGCTGCGGCAGGATTCGAACCGTGAACCATATTATGATCCACAGTCTGGTGACGCCATACACTAGACCACGACACCTCAACATGCATATTATACTTGAATCCAGATATGATTTTAATATGAAGAAATGGGGTAACCTCGCTATTCATAAGGACCGCTTATTCATAATGCGTGACTAAATGAAAAACGGTCCTTCTAAATAGACAAATTACCATTATTCATAACTATTCATAAGAACTGCTATTCATAACGTGTGTTAAAATTAATATAGTGGTTTTCTATGAATAGCTGTCCTTTTGAATAGCGAGCGGACCCAGAAGAGATATATTTTATGTTGATCAAAGCAGGGGGCTATTTCACAGAAGAGCTGAAGTAGAAATCCATTAAATTCTGTTGAAGGAAAAGAGGAAAGATTTTAGAAAATAGCATCCATTGTGTATTTGATAATTAAACAAGCAACAATTAGAATTAAAATAAAACCCTGAAACTTCGAGCTTCCTATTAACACAGTCAGCATCAACTCTTTATATAAAATGGAATAATAAGTGTGAATTCTCAAAAGTATTTAAAGAGGAAAAATGTTGGACACATAAAATTTTCAAGGCTATTCAAAAGCAACCAAATTAGTAAAGTCTCAAAAAATTCAGTTGGTATGTTTATGTGAAAAAAAAATATGTATACCTAGATTGTATTGAGTACTAAAAAACAACCAGGGGCGTCGATTATGCAATGGCAGTTGCCCCCCCCCCCCCGGATAATATTGAGAGGGCAAATATATCATTTTGCCCCCCCCCCCCCCCGTAACCGTGGATAAGCTGGTAATTAAGAGGCGTTGAAAAAATCATATATAGTACTATTAGGCTGTTCTGCCCCCCCCCCCCAATCCAAAAACGGATCGACACCCCTGATAGCAATCTTACTCTTACAGCATAGACCTACCATGCAAAACTGGAGCAGCTAGTAAGTATTTATTTGTTCCTCTCAGAATTTGTCTTCATTCTCAGCGTAAGCCTTCATCTTCATCATCATCTGTAAAATAGATGAAGGAGAGTCATGTAGAGAAGCATTATGTATTAAGAAAAAAAAATCAGATACGCTCATCCTCACCCTCGTGATCTTTTCAAATAAATACTAACTGCATGTACAATCCATCCTAAAATATTTGTGGATTTTAATAAAAGTGGAATGTATTCACCCATCTTATTTTGTTTTGTTTCTGTTTGCATTAATTAATGAAATGTTTAATATAATAATTAAGGGGGACTAAAAATTCTATTTATACTGACATCACACTGAACATTCCCTAAAGATCTCATAATTGATTTAGACACTAAAACAGCTAATTTAATATTACACTGAAGAAAAAAAATAAAACATCATGCTTGCCTTTAAGTTTGACCTTGTCTCAAGTTTGTGAAAAGTTACAAGTTACAAATACAATTACCATTATGGTTAACATTAGGGCCTAACTTTGTTAATGTTAGGCCTTAGTTAGACCTATTTTGATCTAACTTATATTATTAGGCAAACCCGGAGAATAGGGGCCGGTCTGCGCGTGCTGTATTCATTTGTGTGCAAGCAAAATTAATGTAGCCCAGCGCGGCGGCGGCGACGATCTTCTACCAGATTCAGCGATGAAACATTTGCGAGTTTGACTCCATTTCTGGCTAAAATCGTTATGATTTTCATATCAAACAACTACAAATCTGAAAGCCAAGAGGACAGTATGATTATCACAGCATTAATTACTTGATTTAAAATATATTTGGAAGTTGTTTTGAACTTGATTATCATGTTTGCCTCTGCCGATCTCCGCACTGTAAAAGTTGGCACGCGCACGCCGACCTGCCCCTATTTTGTGGGTTTGCCCGATATTATTTATAGAAAAATATATCGATGATGATTATCACGGCAAGAATTCCTTATGTCCCAGCCACCTTATTTTTTCATTTTAGTTTAGTGTCCGGTCATCCGAATCTGATCCCCCATCCATCATCATGATCATCATCGCTCCATCCTGCATCCGAACATTTTTTTTTAAATTTAAGTAACAAATTAACGTTACATGCATGCTAACACTAGTAACAAACAGCTCTCTCTATTTGTATTACACCGGATTGCCAAATTTGTTTCATCATCATTTCAAATAAGTTAATCTAAATTTATAACTAAAATCAAACCTTGATTGATCCATCGTCCATCTCTGACTCTGAGTCTATAGGCGGTCAGATCTAGAGAGAGAACCACAGAACTCCTAAATCTGTGGATAGAACTGCAAAGTGAAATAATGTATACACGGTATATTTGCACACGGTACGGACATGAATCGAAATCAAGTTTCAAGTTTCAAGTTTCAAGTTTATTCAAAACCTTCAAAAACAAAGGTACATGAACTCATCAGAAATTACAATATATGTAAACAGCATAACATATTTTCAGCATCAAAATGCTCAGGTTGATAACAACAACAACAGCAAAAATTGATAAAATATAAAAAAGAGAGAAAAAACAACCAGAATAAAACAATATATACATGTACATGGGAAGATGAATTTACATAGTCTGTGTGATAAAAAGTATGAGTTTACACAAACTAATCAATTCCTTACCCATTGCTTGGATCAGCAATTTAAATTTGAGAGTGGACGGATTCTGATAATAATACTTTTTGATTAACAATTTTCTCTTTTCTTTATAATAATCACATTCCAGTATATAGTGAAACCCGTCACCTACAGCATTCTTTTCACATTTTTCACACTTTCTTTGATCCAGGGGTATACTCATATAGCAGCCAGAAACAACAGAAAGTTTGCTGAGGTTTCTACATCTGAATCTAGTGTATGTCATTCGGGGGACAAAATATTCAAATACTTTTCATAACAAAATTCATCCTTAAATAATCTATAATTTATACAACTACTTGAGTTATTAACATCGAAATTCCATTCTTGCTTCTTTTGGTCAGACAGGGTTTGCGTCACTACAGTTTTTAGCCACGAAAAATTTATACCATCACACTGATTAAGCCAAATTTATCCAATATCTAATTTATTTAGTGTTGATTCAATAAACTGCATCCAGTTACACTTTACTAATTCATCTTTATGCATAGCAAGCATAAGCTTATATACAATTGTAGACAATTTGGGACTGTCTTTTAAAACTATTTTACTCCAAAAAGTAACAACCCTTGATTTTATAATGCAAGACAAAGGCAATCTTCCTAATTCTCCATAGACCATATTTGAATTAGTGCATCTTTTAACCTTTAAAATTATTTTGCAAAACTGAAGATGCAGTTTTTCAATAAGATTCAAGTTCGAAAAACCCCAAATTTCACAACCATAAAGTATAATTGGAATTACCATAGCATCAAAAATTTTAAGTTGTGTGTCAATATCTAAACACATAGTCCTGCCCCTTTTTTAAGATTTCGAACATTGCTCTACGTCCAATATCATACAGTCTTTTAATAGCTAGATTAAATGAACCATTATAATTAAAGACAATACCTAAGTAGGCATAGTTGAATACAACTTCTAAAGTTTGATCACCATAATAAATGACTGGTTTATTTTTAATCTTTCCTCTTGAAAAGACCATAACTTTTGTCTTTGCACTATTTATTTGAAGACCCCAAGTATCACAATATTCTTTCATACCAGTCAAAGCACTCTGTAACTGTTCCTTACTTTAAGCTAAGATTATAGTATCATCAGCATAAAGCACTACAAAAATATTCAAATACATAACAGTATCATCACTTTCTAACAAATTGTACACACTTTCTCTAAGATTAGGTAACCCATACTTCTTATACAAGAACATTTCAAGGTCACTCAAAAAGATTGCAAACAGAAGAGGTGACAAATTTTCTCCTTGTCTTACACCAGCAAGACAATTAAAATAACTTGACTTGATCCCATATGAAAAACTATAGTGCATTTGCTCAGCGCACTTCGCACCGCATCCTATAACACGGGAAAACTTGCCTCAGTTTGTGACACTGTCCATAAAATCACACGATTGCTTTAAAACAAATTGATATTTGACATCATTTCGCCCGGATAAATAATCTTCACACTTTTTCCTATTATGTAGTGTTAATAACCAGTAGATTACTTGTGAGGAAACTACTGCACATTTTGGTTTAAAAACAGAGTTTAAGTTCAAATCAGACCTTTCCCTATGGCAGTGAGAGCATTTTCCTCTAATTTGACCTTACATTGCCTCATTCAATCGAGTGGGAATTCCGCACAAGATGATTTATTGAAACATTTCGCATACCAAATTGCGGCTAATGTCATCCTCCAACTAGTGATCTAAAAATAATTCTGATTGGTGGACGGGAATTTGGTGCCTTTTGCCTGTTCATTCACAAATGGCCTCTTATTTGTTGTCACATTATTCACGCACTGTCTAACATCTATTGGATTGTGCCATTCTATCATAGGGGAACTCGATTTGTATACAGTGAAAAATAATTCGTCTAACAACAATGATAGATTGTGAGATGCGTGTAGGCTTATACAAGTAAGAGAGAAAAGAGAATGATATAAGAAACGAATGAAAATGTCAAAAGCCGTGATGGACTATATTGTGAAGTTGTTCGTTTTGAAGTGGTAACTACAACGCCACTCAAAGTGCAAATAAACCCCCTGTTTATAAAGTGAACGCGCCCGATGACTCATATGCATGACGGAGATCGCTGGGTGTCAAGGGAGGTCAGGGATTGCCCGCTCGAGAAGTATATGCGGCGAATCTGATGAAAGTAGTTCATATGATTCAATTTAACACATAACTTTGCCTGTTTATACATATTAAAGACAATGTTAAATAGTTTACCATTAATATTATTGCTTAAAAGCTTTTTCCATAGATTTACTCTGTCCACACTATCAAACGCTTTTCTATAATCGATAAAGGCACAAAACAGATTTTTCCTTTGGCCTAAATAAAAATCTAGTAAAAGTTTGAATGTGAGTATGTGATCTAATGTTGAATAATCTTTACGAAATCCAGCAATAAAATTCTCAAAATCGTCTGAAAGTAATTTTGACTTCAAACCACATACATTTAACAAACAAAAATGCAATTTAGATTCAGTAGAATAACAATGATCAACATTAGTATCAACGGCTTGATTAACCAAAATGTTCGTAACAGACTCAACTTCATGTTGAGCACTACATCTTCCTGCGTTGTCCTATGGTGCCATGAGATAGTTTGACAGACCTAGCTTTGCAAGAGTTTCCTGGTCAACATCAATGCCCACCTTGAATAGGTCATCAGGATTCTCTACGCATGAGCGCTTCTTTTCCCTAAACACAACAATGCGGCCGTTGATTGTGTGTGCGTGCTTGTACTCCTTTTTTTCCTTGACAAGCTTCAAGAGCTTCATCCTTAGAGGCGTTAGATCTTCATTCACATAGATTTTTCCACCTGCGACATCTTTAAGCTTCTTTTTGGCCCTCATGACTTCCTCCTTTTTTATTCGCGTGGTAAAGCGACACAGCACTTGCTTGTGATTGCCTCCTCCAACACTGTGGCAAGCAACTATATCAGCCTTTGACAACTCCACCCCGACATCATTTGCCAGCTTGCACATCTGCTCCATAAGGACTGCAGTGTCGGCCCCATCCGGGATGTCCAATCCGGACACTCTAATGCTCTCCCTCCTTGAGTATTGTTCCAGCTTGTCAGCCTCATAGCGAGCTAGTAGACCAGGGCAGCGTTTCATCAAACGGTCATAAGTACAAGTTCGCCGACATCCCATTGAATCGCGTGTATTAAAATTAACATGCGTTTCAATGGGATGTCGGCGAACTTTGATTGATTGATTGATTCATTGATTGATTGATTGATTTTATTTGCCAAGCATTCAGAACATAATAAATTTGTACAAAATGATAGTAGAATAACAAATTAGCTTAAAATTAACTTGTACTTACGACGGTTTGATGAAACGATGCCCAGATCTCTGCACTGATGCTGCGATACGATCGACCTTCTCATCCAGCTTCTCCATAACAGTGAAGAAAAGTTCAAGTGCCTTATTTACAGCAGTGATCAGGTCACTCTTGATATGCTTTAACACAGCTTCAGCAATTTTTTTGCCTTTGGCACTAAGATCACAATTTCCCAGATTCACAACAGCCTCATCAATTGCATCATCTACAAATTCCTTTGCTGATGATATGACCGATTCATCCAGTGACAGGTCCATTTTTTGTCTTTTCTCTTTCATTTTTTGACTCTTAGACTTGGGTGTGCTTGCCATAGTTCCGCTATGCCTATATGATGACTCGTTGACATTGATTGTTCAAGTGCCCTTTTGATTGCCGAGTGAATAAGTTCTTCTGCCATGATTATGATCTCAGTCAAATAAAACGTTCAAACTTTACAATTTAATGGAAACCAAAGAAATATGCAAATGCTCACTAACTCAGACATACGTGTACAAATCGACGAATCTTGCATTTGGAGGTCCGTATTCGATGATCACACACAGTACAGTAGTCAGTACTCTAATACATCCACGTCTGAATTTATACCTTCGAACCTTTCTTACATTGATATTCATATTTGCAGTTTTCTTCCTTGGAATTATGGGTGCAAAAATTGACCTTCCATAATAATGGTGATCAAAGGACCCTGTTCAGGCATGGTGCAAATAGACATGGGGGGGGGGGGGGGGGCACTGCCTTTACAAGGTCGACATCATTACTCGTACACAAAGCTTGTACATGTAAAAAGGGTTGTCTTTCATTGCTGGGTAATATATGTGCGTACAGTAAAGGTTTGAAGGTATAAATTCAACAGCAAAAGTTATCTTTCAAAAGTTATTTGTTTTCAAGTTAGAGCATCTGATTTCTAGTGTGTGGAGGTAACACAATGCAACAAGCGCGTTCTACAAACAAACCAAGAAGATCAAGAATGCCAACCAGCAGATTACTTCCAGCTGATTGGTATAGTCTAATGATCCAAACTGCAATACTTAGTTCATGGATGAAATCGTTTGGTGAGAGGAAAAAGAACTCGATATCATAACAAAAACATGGATAGCTACTGTTCAAATGTCATGACAATATGATTATTTGGTAGAAATTAATAAAAACTTTGCATTTTTCATCATCTTTGAGGTAAAGTTGTTTTTGGTGAAGGAAAAAGTTTTGTACGCTATAGACTAGTCGTCCCCGATCAACAACCATGTCCAGAGACCGCCTCCCCCAACTCGCCAGGGTTGTTTGACCAATCAGGGACAAGAATGTTTTGATTGATGCCTAGGATTTCCAGGATTCAAAAGTATTGTACTGGACTCTTTGTTGGGTGGTGTTGAGACGGGTTGAGAGGCCTTGTACCATGTCTCCCTCTATGTTGGATTTCGGGTATATAGATTCTCACTCAAAGAGGCCAGACTGGACGAATACAAGTGCAGAATCGAAGCATTATCAGGACGACTCACGCAAGACTATCACCCTGGACCAGTGGCGGATTTAGAGGGGGACGAGGGGGAGAGGGGGGGGGGGGGGGGGGATCCCGGCCCGTGCTTCCTTGAAAGAAAAGTATACATTGTGCCCGCCCTGTTTTAGATTGTTCCCCCCTTTTACCCCCCCCTTTTTTTTGCTTGTTAGAGAATTATGGAGGAGAACTGGACCCCAAAAATCTGATACCCCCCCCCCCCTCCACTGAGCCACTTTTAGAGGCTGGTAAGAAGAAAAATACGAATCTCCCTCCAAGCAGTTCCCGAAAGTTGACAGCCCTGCATTTGTGCCCCCCCTTTTTTTAAAGCAATATCCTGGATCCACCTCTGCCCTGGACAACTACCCTTTAGGACAACTACCCCTATACACATGCTACCCCGGACAGTTAATCCCCGGAAAACTACCCCAACCTTGGAGTGCCTACCTGTCGTGTTTCCGAAGGTTTATATAATTCCGAAGATTCGTTTAACGACGGTTCGTAATAATTCCGAAATTGAAGTAGGGCTTTATTGCATTCAAGAGTCGGAATTATGAACCCTTTTTTCATATTTAGGAATTTCAAACCTTCACAATAATGAACCTTCGGGAGTAATGCATCAATGATACGGAATTCTGAATCCTACATTTGGAAACCCTATCGGAAATCTGTGTTTCGTTTTAAGAGGCTTCGGAAAAACAATCCTTCGGAATTATGAACCTTTGGCAAAAAGGGGTACCACAGGGCCCCCCTTAATACTTCCCTGACACTCCTTTAAAACTACGGTGCTCAGAGGTAGGTGTCCTAAGGGGTAGTTCACGATTGGCCGCCTAACAATTAATTGAGGAGAGTTTGGGTTGCTTTGTTCACCCATTATTATTATTATTATTACTATTTTTTTTTTTTTTTTGGGGGGGGGGGGGGGTTAAAGTATGAGACTAGGCCTATCTAATAGCTAGGTTATACACTGTGTCTTATCTATTTTGAATTTGGTTATTTCCTGAAAACAAGACGGTGTACCAAATAAATAGCAATTACATATGAATTTCTCACCCCTGATTTGTTCACATAATTTGAAGCAAAGAGATTCGATCATACACAGTATGCCCTCCGAAGGAGGGCTAGAGGGCCAACTAAAATCTGACCTTTGACATTCCATAGGCTTTGCATTGGATGCATTGTGGGAGCTTTGGCCAATTTGAACAGTGAGCTAGGAGGGTCAATTTCAATAAATGTTTATTCATGAGGAATGACGTCAAAAACTCGTCAAATACTGTTCGATGATTGGTTAGTTGCTCATATTAACATAATGTTTTATGTATAAGATCATACATAATTCATTTTTTTCATTCCCACAATTCCCTACAATTTGGACACGAAATAGGGAAAATGGCGGCCGTGCGGGTAGTGCTGCTTTTGTGCCATTTCAACACAAATCTCAAAAAAACTTTGTTTTTGAGAATTTTCTGTTTTAGAAGGAGTTTGTCTTGTAAGTCTCACGAAAACAGAAAATTCTCCGGTGGACATTCTCATCAAAGTAATGCCGTATGATGCCATGAAATGTAAGTAAATATGTATTTTGTTTAACATTCCTCTTAATAATTGGGATGTGTTCGTCGTGGCTGCCAGTGAGTTCACTGTACAAAACGTATTATCCCACATCCCACCCAGCCCCCCTTCTCATGCATGACAAAACAAAATTATTATCTTTGATTGAACTCTAAAACGGTCATTTTGAATAGTCTACTTGTAATATTTTTCGAGAAGATGAGATATTTTCCGAAGATCTGTATATTATGATAGTGCTCAAGCCTAAAAAGTAAAGTGCATGGCTTCATTACCGACAATCTGCGGTAGATGTGGACCTGTTCAAGATTGATCATGCCACTGAATGCGCAAGATCCTCACTCTGGGGAGCTAGAGGTGGGCCGCGCCGGGTAAGATCTTGCCCAGCGGTCTGTTAGTTTTGGGTGCGCCGATCCTGGCCGGAAAACTGCGCTTTGCCTACGGCTACGATAGCCTGGATCTATTCTAGGCCTAACTTAGACTTAGAGTTAGGCCTTCGGCCTCGCCTTGAACTTTGTTTAAGGAGGGTCTAGAAAGATCAACTTAAAATTTGAATGATAATGTCTTGAATCATGCTGGACCAGATTAAAATGTTCTTTATTATATACAGTGTAACCTTATGCTGCTACTGAGAGCTGTCCCAATTTATTTTGTGTAGGGCCTACTGTACTCTGTAGTGACAACCATGACGAGTCACCACTGTCACTGAGACGAGAGAGTACATAGGGCCTTCATGTGCGAGTTATATTATTAATTTAAACAGTAGATCTGTGGCATGCTTTTAATTACTACTATGATTCTAACCTCTTGTTCTCTTTTGATTGCAGAGCTATTGCCTTGGACCGAAGTAGAGAAACGCAGGGGGACCAGGACCAGATCATTCAATATCGTGATACTAAAAACTGATAGACCCTACCTGGGGCTGGGCTGTAGATTATTGTCATCCACTCACTGCAGGAAACCCAAGTTGAACTGGAAAGGTAAATTGTTTTTTGAAAATGTAGACCTCTAAGCCCACATAATTGGTGTAAATTTCAATATTCCATTGCTTAGTCTTAGTAGTAGCTCTGTAAGATTAGATCTTATTATTAATAGACTTAGATTTCTACCGACATAGTCTATGCAGTCAAAATCAAAATTCTAAAGTTCAGTAAATTATTTTGATTTAGCCGTTTTAAAGTTTACTATTAATGCCTTGGTCTAGGATCGAATTTGGAATGGAAGATGAAAATATGTACGTCTGATTTAAACTTAGATTTACATTTCTATAATTAAGAAGGAAGAACAAATGCAGTGGTGGGTTTTTTTGTTGTTGGTTTTTTTTTTTTTGGGGGGGGGGGGGGAGGGGGAACAATCCCGACCCGTGCCCCCCCCTTTCAAACAGCAGTATACATTGTGCCCCCCTTTTAGAACGGAAAACCTTTTTTGTTTTTGGTTTTGTTCTTGTTTAGTTTTCGTGTCAGATATTTATGGAGGGAAACAGGACCCCATAACCCCCCTCCCCCTCCCCCCACTGAGCGATATTTAGAGGGCTGGCAAGACCAAACAATGTACGGATCTCCCTCCTAGCAGTTTCCCAAAGTTGACAATCCAGCATTTGTATGCCCTCCCCCCTTATACAAAATCCTGGATCCGCCCCTTGATAGATGTACCCATATTTGTTTCCTTCTTTAAAATCCAGTCCACAGTCTACAAGAAGTTTAATTTTTGTTTGTCCTTTCTTTTTGTTTTTATAATGCAGGTTGTCCAAGGAAGCTCATCAGTTACATTGCTTGTTACGTGTCAAGTAACGGAGTCATTAAGGATCAAAGTATTTTTATATTTATTATCATTTAAACATAAAGTTTAATTAATTAATTTCTCTCGAGATTTATTGCTAATTTACATAATGGCAATTACATTTATTCTAAATGTCAGGAATGCTATTTCTGAGCTGGAAATTGAATGTCAAAGTTTGGGTCAAAAGAAAGAGCTAACATATTATTCAAAGGGGAAACAAACAGATTTGTAACTTTCATGTATTTATTTATTGATTTTTTCCATTTTTTTTGTTGGGGGGGGGGGGGTGGTTCAGGGTTGAATGGCCCTTATTGCAATCACTTGACATTTCACTTCAAGATCATTTATAGATACACCCCCTAATTCGTAATTTTGAAATAAAAGCAAAGACTAAATTTTACATCGGATTTACCTTTTGTAGGTGCACATGTCCATGTACACGTAATTAAAAATATATTGCAATTGGTACGATTGGCCCATTTGAGACATGATTATGAGAAAGTGATTAATCTTGAGCCTAATTCTAAATTCTTTTCACACTTCAAAAAAATATTTGATAAAAACCTTTTAAGTACAGTCAGTTATCATGTCACCTCAGAATAATGCAGTAATTTAAATTCAAACTATAACCAATAAATTTTCAAAATTAAATAATTTTCCTTTAAATTCCAATGTAATTTAGAAATAGAGTTAGAAAAATGTGGCATGACTACATTATGAAATATGATTTTAGTTCATCATCTTTAATGCAACGTGTGTTTATAATTGTATGCATAAGTAGTGCATTAAGATGTAATCATATTTATTTGATCTTCAACCTTAAGTGATAAATCCTATGATAATTTTTCTTGAAATGCAAATGGTTCTATAATCTGTAATTTCTTCCTTTTTAGCTCACCTGAGCCTAAGGCTCGAGTGAGCTATTGCGATGGAAATTTGTCCGTTGTCCGTCGTCCGTTAACTTTTTACATTTTCATCTTCTCCAAAACCCATGATTGGAATTCAACCAAACTTGGTAGGAATCATCCTTAGGGGTAGGGGACCCAAAGTTGCTAAAATGGTACATGTGGCCCCCAGGGGGGCCCAGGGGGCCCAGGGGGAAGGCCCCCAATTGTAAAAGCTATGTAAACATCTTCTTCTCCAGAACCAGGCATAGCTCAGACGTGGTATTGTGTATGGAGATACCTCTATAGATGAAGAATGAATGTTGTTCATGAAATTTCTCTGAGTGGCCCTATAGGGGCCCTGTGTGGGTAACATACTGGAGGGGGGGGGGGGCGCTGCCAGGTAAAATGTACATTCTGATCTTCTCCAAAACACATGATCGGAATTTAACCAAACTTGGTAGGAATCATCCTTAGGGGTAGGGACCCAAAGTTGCTAAAATGGTACATGTGGCCCCCAGGAGGGCCAGGGCGAGGGCCCCCAATTGTAAAAGCTATGTAAATTTCAAACATCTCGTTCTCCAGAACCAGGCGGGGGGGGGGGGGGGGGGAGGAAATATGTTAATTTCTAACATCATCTCATGTACATCCTCCTAGTTGTTTCAATTTCTAACATCTCCTGGTGGTGCTAGAGAGAACATGCACCAGATGTGAATTGATCCACCTCAGGCATGTTTCTAGGCAAACGAATCAGGCGCTTGGGAGTTTCAGCCCACCCCAAAATTTTCAAAACTACCAATATTTGGACAAACATCGCCTCATCATTTTGGGCAGTAAGGTGGTCTCTTTGGACTTTTATGTCTTGTATATTCTGATGATAGATTGAAGGGATGTACATGGATATACATTATAATCCACCTATATATCGGATGTCACTAGATTTAAACTTGTTTGCTTACAAACTGAAATAAAATAGCAGTTGGTATGCCGCCCCCTCACCTGCCCCGTGATTTGTTGTCCATGAACAACATGTTACAATCTGTATATTGCATTTCAAGAGAGCATTAACTTTTATGTTGATAAGTGAGTTAGTTTAATAAACATCATTTCACACTGAGAAACTTCTATTTGTTTTTTTTCCCCATAATTTTGTGAAAGATGTGGTGGTGATGCTGATGATGATGCAGGCACAATATGGCATGTGTTCTGAAGTGTGAAGGTAGATTGGTGTAAATACAGCCTTATATGCAACCTTGAATAACTGGATGATAGACTGAATTGTGTGGGTTTTCTGTTGATGGACTCATTTTACAAGAAGATGAAGAAAAAAGATGATGAAGAAGAAAAAAGAAGAGGAAGAAGAAGAAGACAAAAATCAAATCAGATTTTTTAGGTTTGTTGCTGTTTGTTGGGTTTTGTTTTGTGCCTTTTTTGTTGTTTTTGTTTGTTGTGTTTTTGTTTTGTTTTGGGTTTTTGTGTGTGTGTGTGGGGGGGGGGGGGGGGGGGGGTACACGCACCAGAAGCCAGTGCATGGTGATACATATATGAGGTCATGGGGAGCAAATTTTCCCTTTGTACTTTTACTTGACATATGATATGCCAGATCTGCAAGGCACAAGAAAAGCGTTCAATGAAGGGAAATTCAATATCGAAGGAGGGCTTCTTCTTCCTCCTCCTCTTCTTCTTCTTCTTTTTCTTCTTCTTCTTCTTCTTCTTCCTCTTCTTCTTCTTCCTCTTGTTCTTCCTCCTCTTCCTCTTCTTCCTCCTCTTCCTCTTCATTTTTTTCTTCATCTTTTTTTTCTTCTTCTTGCACTTCCTTTTCATCTTCATCTTCTTTTTCGTCTTCTTTTCTTCATCTTCCTTTTCTTCTTCCTCTTCTTCCTTTTCCTCGTCCTCTTCTTTTTTCTTCTTCGTCTTCTATTTCATCTTCTTCGTCTTCTTTTTTTCTTCTTCTTTATCTTTGTCTTCTAGTTCTTCATTATCTTCTGCACATTTTTGCTGCAAAAGTACAGTATACGGCAAGTAAAGTTTAATTTTATGTTAATTAGTTATAAAAGCTCATGAATATTCAAATTTATAATTTCAATAACTTTACGCGCTGCGCGCCGGCTAAAATCTGGTTTTCGCTGGTACACTGAAAAAAAGTTGGCTTCATAGGCTAATACATGAAAAGTGGGAGCAGTGTGCACTTTTGACCCGCCGGAAATGCCCCCATGGAAAGCCGGATGCAGAAGCGGAGTTGAGACCCCCTGATTTGAAGGTTTAATTCTGCTTTAGTCAGCTGTGCGCACATACAAACGCGACTCGAGTACGCGCTCGATCAGCTGGGTGGTCTTGGCATGGGTCCAGGTCATTGCTCTGTATAAATCGGTGTTTTGTTCGCGGCTGTTCTATTATAGCAATGGGGGGCAACGGAGAAGGGAGGGACAGAAGAGCTGCTATTTACGAATCTCACTCCGAGTACACAACAGTGCGTACGCGGGAAGGAAGAATTTTACACTTTCTCATTCGACATGATTCATCCATTTCATCCACGGTATGCAACATATCACTCCACAGCTGTAACGACTGCTCAATTCGCATTCACGGTCGTTCAACACACACATTAGATTGATGCGCCCCGTTTTACAATGGCACGGTCCAAATCGAGCCTATATACATACGCAGCATTACATACTGTACGTGCTTTATATACATGACATCTTTTTTGCTATGTTTCTTTTTAATTATGCAAAATAGACGGCGGTTTTTTTCGACCAATCAGGACGAACCTGATATCACAAGAAAGAGTAATATCTTGGCTATTTGCTAGTCTTTGCCCCCATACATTTTGACACGTAAGTCAGAAGCTATAGGAGGAATACGAGAGCAATGAGTGCAAAAAAGTGCTTCTCCTCACACAAAAAGCATGAAACCATGCATTTTCAGTCGAAAATAGACGGCGGTTTTTTTCATTCAATTAAAAAATAACTGATATCATGAGATGTAGAATTAATCAAAGTTTTATAAACCGTTTGCCCCCATGAAAAATCTTGCGCGGTTCTCGAGATATGATTTAAAATGTGCCGAAAAGGACGTGTTTTCGCCAAATTTCTGTCGAAAGATCGGGGATCACGACCGGTTCGCGTTAAGTGAACATGACAAATTCATATGGAATAGGCCTATGCTACAATGGCGCATGAACAGGGATGAAAGGTAATTGTGAGCGTCACTCGATTCCCATCCAATATATATTTTGTGTGAAAATAAAATGCCCTATATATAACTGAAACAAAGTTCCACTATTGCCCTTACTGGATGCATGTCATCCAGCTCATGAACATCGACTTTTTCAGGCTAGAATTGCCTACATTTTCCCACTCCAAAATTCACAGACATGACAAGACCTCTTGCAGTAATGGGTGTAACTGAAAGCACCCCCTGCAAAAGAACCCCTGCTCCTAGGTCCATGATGTCATCATAAAAAGAGCCAAACAGTATCCAGATTTTGACTCAAACTATTTACTGACACCTGTCTGTGTAACATTCAAAGGCTCACTTTACCGTTTGCAGACATGAACCGAAACTGAAACTGAATATTGACTTTATCTGAATTCGAAGATGGTAAATTTTCATTGTGATTAGTATAAATCATGAAGACAGCTTATAGTGAATTTTAAATGCAAAAAATAGTATTCGTTCATATAATTATTGCATTAATTAATCTTTTTGCTTGGAGCGCAGCTAGCAATCTCAAATAAAGGGGAATTTAATGACGTCATTGGGAGCGTCGCTCATAAGATCTCGTGACCATTACTTCGCCATGTTCCAATATATAATGGTTGCCTGATACACACGTCATTCTCCGAGAATAAAACATCTCGTCATTTTCAACCAACGTGATTCCTTCTAGCTTATAATTCATCAACAGCGGGTAAGTTGGATGGACAACCCATCAACAATATCAGTAGAGTATCTGATGATTAGTTTGTTCATTGACAATCAGTGAAAAATGAAATAAGCTTCGCCAGTTTCATAATGGTGGTCTGTGACGAACTACGGAACGGGAAGTCGAATAGCGAACAAATGCAGGGACATGGCAACTTTGTGTACGTATTCCATTGACAATAATATATGTATGTGAGAGCTGTGTGGCTGTGTCTTGCAATGAGCTGGGCAAGGTGGTATGACTATGACTATGATGAGTATGAGTTAGTCAGTCCCGACTCCTGCCCTGGTATGGTTCTAGCCTACTTCTAATTCTAGCTACACTTCCCTGGAAACCAACCATGATAATGTGTGTGATCAATTTATGAACATAAATACCAGGGTACGGTACACATTATGATGATAAGTCCAACTAACATGACTAAATCTAGCTGATAATATATATTTTTTAGGTGGTCTGTCGTAGTCGACAGACCACCTCTTAATTTTGTCAGAATTTTCTTTATTATTTATTTATTTTTATTTTTCCACCACTTTCTTGTTACCATGATTCCTCAATATCGGCTGAGTCCACTCACGGGTACATTCCTGTAAAATAGTTGGTATTTTCTGTCGCATGTACTAAAGGTATGGGGGGGGAAAATAAGATAAATATTTTAAATACCTTGCTTTCAAATTCCGCCCTTAAAAATCTCACTCCTACCTCAAATGGCCGTTAGGAAGAACTTTTGATATTTTCAGCAAAATCCAAAGTCAAAATCTTGTCCAAAACCGGAGAAATCCCCGCCGATTTGTTTCGCGATCGCGTGTTGTTTACATACTGCCGATGTCTTAGACTAAAATCGGCCAATAAAATTTTTGTCCACGAAGAAACTCGGGATCGCAAGCGCACACCGATCTTTACGATCGCGCACACAGAAAATCGGGACTTTCCGTGTATGCCACATAGGGACCAAATTTTTAAGGACAAAACTCTTTTGGGGAGATGTCAGCGCCCGCGGCGACCAGGAAATGTACACAATGACTCCGATAGCTCGTTTCGCGAGAATCAACAGTAAATTACGGATTTGATTTTTGGAAATATCTTTTCCAACATCGGTGAGTTGAATTTATTGTATTTCTTGGATATTTAGTGGTCGGTTTTTGTAAATTAAATGCCGATTTTGAGTGAATGTTTGTGACTTTTGTGCAGTGGTGTTTTAAAAAGTTGAGGTGTATGACTGCCTACATTATACACACGAAGTATAGGAATGTAGCTATGAGTGGCTGAGTCAATTTTTATCAAAATCTGTATAGTCATGAGGACCTATCAGATCAAGCTCGGGTATATATTTCAAGGTCATCAGGTCATCAGGTCATCGTGACGTCATCCAGGCGCCATTTTGTGAAATCACATCAATCATATTTTTTTTTTTAGCTGCACATAGTTTGATTGTAGAGCAATTTTTACTTGCACTGTACGCTCGGCACTCGACAAGCACAAGGTATGATAATACACCAGCGGCGGTCTGTACCAGACTGGAAGAAGAAGAAGAAGATATCTTCATAACGAGTCATCAAAAATTAGCCATATTTGACATACATCAACTTCAGGTCAAGGGTCAACATAAAATGTCATCAAAATCCGCGTGCGCATCATGACGCGCACATACGCGCGCGTCAAAATTTTAAAATGCTCAAAATCACTTTTTAATCAAATTAGAGTATGGTTCAGGACATTTTAAGCATTTCAAAATTTTCCGTCCGCGCATTATACGCGCACACAGCGCGTACAGAACGTAAAAACGCCGTTTTTTCGCATGTTTCATCTTCTTGATACTATTCTTGACAATTACCAACTATTTACAGTCATTCTCGACCTTCCATAATGTCGTTCGCGCGCGTCAAACTTTCAAATTCGTGCGCACGTCAATGGGCATTCTAATGTAAAAAGTGGTAAAAACATGCCCATCTAGAATTCGCCATAGCTCGTCAGAATGTGCGGAAATCCCCCAATTTCTTTACATATTCTGAAAGCCTGTGAGTTGTAGATTTGAATTCATGTAGAATTTTTGCCGATCGCATGTTCCACGTCATATATTTGCATATGAACTCAAAAAAAATGATTTTTGAAAAATGACGTCATCATTTTTATATTCTTTTGATAATATTTCAGTAATAGGTAGTCGATTTTCTTCCAAATTTTGATATGTTATAGCTGAGACAATTTTCTACAACATCAGTCCCACCATTTTTCATTTTGATGGCGTCATCACAGTGAAATTTTCAATCAAAGATGCCATGTCAGAATTTTCCCTATTTGCGTGTTATGTCTATGGAAGACGACTTTTTTTCGAATCATGAATCTACATGACATTGTTCTCTGAGCAGTATCTCAGTTATTTTTGGTCTATTTCCTTCCAGATTTTAATATGTTGTAGCTGAGACTATAAGCTTTTATAAGTGTGGTCTCCAATTTTTGATCAGATGTCGGGATCATGCCCAATTTTTTACTACAAAATGGGATTTGAGAATCCTGTTTTTCGCTTACGTGTTATCTCTATGGGAAATATTTTGGTATATTGGTCAAAGCACTTGCCTCCCATTCCGGTGACCCAGGTTCGATCCCCGGTGGGTCCATAAAATTTTTTTTTTTTTTGCTTCATTTTGCCTTTCATTTTACCATCCTCTTCCACTATTATAACATAAACAATCACAAACCATGTAATAAAATGCCTTATTTAGCATGTTATGTCTATTAGAAAGTAGTGTGCAGTAGTTTGTGTACAACCCTATTAAAGGAAATTTTGATTCCCTGACGTGTATTAGAGCTATGGGGTTTATCTCCCAAGTATCCTGCAATATCAAATAGTCCTGTTTGATATCACAATTTCTCAAAATTGGCTTAGTCAATAAATTATCATATCATCTTTATCATCATAATCATCACCATTATCATCATCACCATAATCATTTTACAATGACCGTTTCACACATTTTGCTACATTCCTGTCCTGAAGAAGCATCTCCATTCGAGGCATTCTTGACTTCCTATCTGCAGTTTAGTATTTCCCCATTATTATGATCATCCTGATTACAATCATGATCATACAAATTGAAAGACAGACCTAATTCGTCCTCATGACGAATTAAATTTCTAGTTTCTTCTTAATATTACTATTAAGTATTACTTAACTTAGGCTTTTCGTGCAGTAGAATCGAGAGCTAAATCCCTTAGTTTAAACTAAGGCAGTGGCTATTCTTAAAGGCCAAGTCCACCCTAACAAAAAGTTGATTTGAATAAATAGAGAAAAATCCAACAAGCATAACACTGAAAATTTCATCAAAATAGGATGTAAAATAAAGTTATTGTATTTTAAAGTTTTGCTTAATGTCGCAAAACAGTTATATGCACATCTTGGTCAGTATGCAAATGAGGGAACCAGTGACGTCACCCACTCACTATTTCTTTTGTATATTATTACATGAAATACGAAATAATTTTATTTTTCTAGTTTCTTCTTAATATTACTATTAAGTATTACTTAACTTGGGCTTTTCGTGCAGTTTAAACTAAGGCAGTGGCTATTCTTAAAGGCCAAGTCCACCCTAACAAAAAGTTGATTTGAATAAATAGAGAAAAATCCAACAAGCATAACACTGAAAATTTCATCAAAATAGGATGTAAAATAAAGTTATTGTATTTTAAAGTTTTGCTTAATGTCGCAAAACAGTTATATATGCACATCTTGGTCAGTATGCAAATGAGGGAACCAGTGACGTCACCCACTCACTATTTCTTTTGTATTTTATTACATGAAATACGAAATATTTTTATTTTTCCTTGTTATAATGTGAAACAAGGTTTGATTCCTCGCTGAACATGTGTAATTGCCATTGTTGCAACCATACACAATTCAATGGGAGCTTCCAAATTGTGAAATCTGCAGAAATTAAAATATTCTATATTTCACATAATAAAATACAAAAGAAATAGTGAGTGGGTGACGTCACTGGTTCCCTCATTTGCATACTGAGCAGGATGTGCATATAACTGTTTTGCGAAATTAAGCGAAACTTTTAAATACCATAACTTTCTTATTTTACATCCTATTTTGATGAAATTTTCAGTTTTATGCTTGTTGGATTTTTCTCTATTTATTCAAATCAACTTTTTGTTGGGGTGGACTTGGCCTTTAAACTAAAGGCTTTTGCCAAACAGTCGGGTAACGTTGCGTCGCGTTGGTAGAAATTTTTTTCAGGAATTTTATGTATGGTATCTTTTTTTTAGCAGCAAAAAAAAAAAAAAAAAAAAAAAAGAGGGAAAAAAAAAGGTGGCCTGATGGCAGCATGAATTAATTATTTGACTTCTTATGCCATGAATAAATCGATTGTTGGATTAATCAATTAATTATTCAATTAATCACTGTTTTATTGAACTTTGGATTGAAAACACAGAGATGTTTAATAATTTTAATAATTTTAGCTGTGTTTACGTTTTCCGGATTCGTGGAATGGCCTGAGCTGCGCATGGCCTAGCCTAGTTTGCAGGCACAAACCCTAGTCAGTCGTAAAAAAGTGCCTGCACTGTAAGACTACTATAGGCCATGTACTATAGCTGCTCTTTCCGACCAGAAGGTAGCTGAATTAGGCTTCTGTCAAGACACAATGATTTTCTGATAAAGTGTCAAATTAGGGTCTGTGCTTGCAGACTAGGCCTAGCCTGCCTATACACGTACGGTACGTGTAGGCTAGTCATGCTCTGGTCTACGCTGCATATCTTTTCATGCGTAAAGTGCTTTGCACTGTGTCACGATCATCGTCATCATCATCATCATCAGACATCATCCGTGAAAGTACAGGCCACCGGGATGGTGTATCATCGTACGATGGCTTCAAGTTCAAGCTCAGCCTTAGGGTCAGGGGAAGATGGTGACAGGTCAGCATTATATTAGTCTGTTAGTAGCTTCAATTAATTTAATCTAGTTTTGTTACCTTTACTTACGTCTACTGACTACCATCGATCGACATCTTCAAGACTAGAGTCAAAGATGTCGGCATACATTAACCCAAAATATGAGAACAATTTGTATATAGTGTAGATGCGTTCGTTTTGGGAATTATTATTTTTTTAAAATAAGTTTACGAGCAACATGTTTGATCGGCTGCTAGACAACCAACTGCTGTGCGACGATACTCCTTGGAGGTTTATGCACGCTACTGGAAGAAGAAGAAGAAGAAGAATCTAGATCTAACACAGACGGGGTACAGAGGGAAGCTGCACCGCCGCGCAGCCACCGCCACTGTGACGGACTGTACGTCTTCTTTGCATTATCCTTCTATTGTTTTCTTTATTCCCTTGTTTGTCGTTTTTAGCCTGAAAACGGGAAAAATCATACTGAGATGGACTCTTTTTCAATTTGTCCCCTTGAAGACACCTTCCTGAAAAATGTTCGAAAATTTCTACCAACGCGACGTTACCCGACTGTTTAGTAAAAGCCACACGAAAGGCTTAATTTTTCTTGTTTTTTTTTTTTTTTTTTTTTGTTTCCTTGCTGAGTGTTGAACATGCTGTCATGGTTTTTAAAAATATTATTACAATTGCTATTGTGTTTATGAAAAGGTAGACCTCTATCACTCAGTACAATACTTAATAGTATTTAGATCTGTTTTTTTTTCTTGAATTTACTGGCCAATTTCCAATATTTTTAAAATTTTTATTATTTTTATGTCTATTTGTGAATTGTGAATAATGTTTTCCTCGGAGTCGGAAAGTAGATGTTGAATTTAACATATAGGATATTAAATAGTAATAGGCCAGTTTCGTAATGTATGCACAGACCTTTAAACCTGATTATGTAATCGGAGGGTTGGACAAACAACTGGTGACGCGGCAGTGCGAAGCTACTATTGTACATTGTGTCGTGTGTTTTACTGTGCAACTGCTGCCCTTTGTTCGCTATTGAACTGTTTGTTGCATTATTGTTTGAACAGATTATTGGCGGATGAGATTATTTAATAGAGACTATTTAATATTTTGAGGATACGGTTCAAACAAAGGTCAGAAAAATGGGAAAACACTACTGTTATGGGGCGTGTAACAGGGACACCCACTATGACACTTGCAAGGAGTTTTTTCATCCCCCTTCCCAAACAGAAAACAATGATGGACAAATGCAAAATTTGGTTGAAAGCATGCGGAAGGAAAGACTTTGGTGTGGATAACATAAAAAAAAATATGTATACATCTGTTCAGAACATTTTGTCTGGGGAGTGGGGAGCAGGGCCTACCCGGTACCCGAGCACCCACATCCACTGTCTGCTGCAGCAACGGAGCTTGAGCAGCGATTGGCTGCTAAAGCCGTCCGCCCAAGTCCTCGCGATAGACAGTCGATATCACCCCGGCCACAGAAGCGAAACTTGCGCCTGAGGTCGATGGCGTGGTACCAGAAAATGCGTTTGAAATCTCTTATTTCTTTTGTTATGAACCCTATAAAATCCTGAGAAAAAAGTATATTCAAAAGAACTTTCCCTCCCATTCTCAAAACGGAGTGGATGATAGATGACGGGTCTCTGCTTGTTGTATCCTATGGTAAAATCTCCTCTTTCTCAAAGAAAATCTTGTAAATTCTTCACACTAAACTTGTCAAAAGAAAGTAAGGAAGCCATCAAAACAAAATCAAGAGTTGAGCAAGGTAATCGTAGACTAATAGTGAAAATACGAATGAAATAAAAATATGAGGTAACGGAAATCGGCGCAGAGCAATACCAAAAGTACGGATCCAATATGGCGGTATGTCAAAGCTTGGTCAACCTGGTTACTATTACCAGGCATTATGTCATCGCGCTCGCATTGCCGAAACTGGGCTGTTGCCTTTAGTTTAATAATTGAATGTGGTTTAGATCAAGAATGGCTGAAGAGTTTAAGTTTTGTGATCCTTTATTTATCCAAGTATATTACATGTTGATCTATTTAAATGATGAGATGAACTAGCTAGTCAGAGTCATACATAATAAAGTTTTTTAAAAGTAATTTTGACATTTAATCCATATATTAAATACTACATGTATGCAGAACCCTAAAGATAAATTGACATCAAAATTAAATCTTTTGCTGTGATTTACACATGGGCAAACATAGAAAAATAATCTGTGAAGAATTTGTGTGATAACCATACTACAACCTCAAATTTTAATGCCGGGTAACAACACACATCCACTGAACCCCCCCCCCCCCCCCCCCCAAAAAAAAAAAAAAAAAAAAAAAAAACAACAAAAAAACAACAGCAACAACAAACAAACAAAAAACACAAAACAAAAAAAAAAAAACAAAAAAAAAAAAACAAACCCCTCCCCCCCCCAAAAAAACAAACAAACAATAGGTCTTAAGACTCCAAACTTTATGCCAGATATGCATTTACTGATAATTGAGAGATCCATCAAAAATGAAATAATTCTATCAATTGCCAAGAAAATTATACAGTAAAACCTGTCTATAAAGACCACTCAAGGGAGACAAGAAAAGCGGTCTTTATGAGCAGGTGGTCTGAGAGAGGTTTCTTTAATGCACGTTTCAATGAGAAATAACCTCTTAGGGAAACAAAAATTGTGGTCTTTATAGACAGGTGGTATTTCTATACAGGTGGTCGCTAAAGCAGGTTTGACTGTACAATAATTATGACTGTAGGGTGATAAGAGATAATTTGTTAAATGTCTAAATGATATTGTGTGATAAATTTTTAATCTCATTTTTTTTTCTAAATGCTTCTGTATTGAATTGACTTATTATTTTGAAAATAGTTATTACAAAAAATATCACCAATATTCAAATTAATGCAAAAGAAGTTACATTTGTATATTACAGGTCTTTAAAGGGCTAAGAGTGCAGAATGCTTGCTCTGTGATAATATCTGGCTGTGAATAGCTTGTTTTTTGTTTAATCTGTGAAGGTAGCTAAAAGTAGCCATTCTTGTTCATATACAGGCCTTGTAAGAATAATGGCCATTTCTAACTCCCCCTAAACCCAACCATCGGTCATATTTGTTAAAAGATGAAACGAACAAACATGAATCTTTATTTTTTCTTATTTGTGTAATTGGGATGTAAATGTACTTACCCTATTTGGCCTTCATTGCAATACAGTGGAAACTCACTATAACAAGGACCATGTTGAGACTATACCCGCTTTCACACACGGGTAAAATTCTGTAGTGCTGATTAGTTTAAAGAGCTTTAAGCTAATAAGCTTTACATACCATGTCATTCACACAAAACATTTTGGTGCGATCTTTCGAGATTCACTGCTGATTAAATGCGCAGTAGGGCCATTGACCATAATAATAGCAGGTCATGTCAATCAAAGTGCGCGCCTGGTCTTAGCTCCGCCCGGTTAGAGACGTATATCCGTTCATACACAAAATATCTTGCCTCTTCCATACGAACTTTGTATCTGTAGGTTGCTGTGACCCGTCTTTAGATCGCGAGTTCGTATCTGTACGAATCGTATAGATCGACGTTGACACGGGGAAAATTTGCTGTAGGGCTGATTAGTTAATAAGCTTTAAACTAATAAGCTTTCCATACGATGAATTTTACCCTCGTGTGAACAGGATGTATGAAAATTACCTTGTTATATCAGGAATCTCTTTATATCAGGGTAAAAAAACAAAAGAACATAAAGACCTGGGACCAGCAAAATTACCTTGTTATATCAGGAATCTTATTATCTCGAGCTCTTTATGACAAGTTCCACTGACACTGTGTAATTCAATTTTTAAGCTAAATAAACCTTTTGGAATCAGTGAAAATACATTCCTCCAATCACATCTCTCTCTGCTTCCTTCATAGTACCTTTGATGCTTATGGTCGTGTTCGGACAGTGGGCGGCACAATGAGTGACGATAAACCTTTCGCTTGTCGAGTGCCTGGATGTAATCAGGTAAGGAGTCTATTATAATTTCTTGTACATAAATTAAGATATGCGTGCTTGTAAATCACTTGTTTTTATATTAGCCCTATCGCCCCACCCACCGACTGAATGGAGATTTCCATTACTTGCCCATGAACTACACATGTAACATAGATGAAAGGAAAGTACCAGTGGCATATTCAAGTTTTTTGGAGGGGGCTAGAAAAGCAGCTCAGAAATGTTCACCAAAGTGAAAGTTCTGTGAAGAGAATGGCATTGGATATCTTTGAAAAGTTGAACAGTTGAATTTGTTTGAATGTTTAGTAATTTTAGTCAACTTTAAAGCGTAAAAGGTAATGTGCAGTTTTGGTATAAAGCCCTCAAAAAAATTTGACAAATTTCTTTCAGTTTAGTCTTTAGATGATTAAAAGAAGACTACCGGTAAGCTGCTGTGAAGTTTTTTCCTTCTCATGTTAAATATTTTAACAAGTGAGAGGTGAATTTTTTGTTTTAGATACCCATAATACTGGGACAGGGATCTAACTCACACAAGGTGTATGTGCATGTGTAAAACCTACATGTATTGGTGGACTGTGTATGCAGTGCACACACTATTTCCACGCGAAGCGCTGACATGGTTGTGTGGGCAGCCATCGGGATGAAAGGGTCCTACATGTAGCACAGGGCATTGTGTAGCAGTTATCTAGCGTTCCTCACAGATATTTACTCTAAAATTAAATGGAAAACATGTTTCTTGAATCTTCATAAAATGGTTGTGTGGGCAGCCGTCGGGATGAAAGGGTCCTAGCACAGGGCATTGTGTAGCAGTTTTCTAGCATTCCTCAGATATTTACTCTAAAATTAAATGGAAAACATGTTTCTTGAATCTTTATAAAATTTCCTTTTCGGTACAAAAACTGCACATGAGCTTAACACTCTGAAAGTCATTTGGTTCGTTTACTACCTACCCTGTGCATACAATCGCCATACAGTTATGCAAATAAAAAGTGCACTTCTCCTTTATCTACTTTCATTATTCCTCAAGTGTGATAAATAGAATTGTTCTCTTCTTTCTTTCTTTCTTTCTTTCTTTCCCTTCTTCTTCATTTTCTCCTTCTTTATTTTTTTCCTTTGCCTCCTCCTTTCTTTTATCCTTTCCGTCCTTCTTTCTCTTGTTTTGTGCTTCTTCTCTTCTTCTCTTCTTTTCTTTTTCACTACAGAAATTTGTAAATGAAGATCACTTAGAAGTACATAGGAGGAAGCATGACATTCACCTTGGCTTCTCAGACTTCAAATCACTTGACACCCCTGTTATTGGTAAGAAACTGCAATTATTTTTTTAATATTAATGATATGTATCACACTTTGATGATAAAAGATTTGTGTGGACATTTTTAAAGCCTGTCATTAATATTTCCATATTTTTTTAAAGTGTTTGCTATTTATTTATCAAGTATTATTAAGGGTCCCATTTGTGTAGGGGAAAGGCTTTATAGAAATTAAATAGTCATCAAAACAAATACATATTCAATAGTAAAATGATGAAGTTAAGTTTAGTTTTCAGTTATTCCTGCTGATCTTTTAAAATTCTTTCACTGATCCCATGATACTACTAGAGTAAAAATGACACTATCAAATAGAGAAAACAGAAGGGTTATGCAATATTCAGTGCATTGAGTTTGTGCATTGAGTTTGTGCATTAGATAACTGTTATTTTTAGGACTGTATTGATAATTTGCATTCTATTTCAGATTGATTGAATGTTAATGTATATTATACACTATAGCGGATCAGACTCCAACCCCAACAAGATTTCTCAAGAACCTCGCAGGAGAAGAAGGTCTTTTCAGTGACCTCCATCCAAACCCTTTTGATGCAGAGTTTAGGAAAGCCAGCTCAAAGGTAGGTTGTACTAACAAAGATCGTGATGAAAGGGACGTTGGAATAGATGATGTGAATGACCAAATGGTTCCTTCATGTTAAAGTGTTAGATAAAATATAGATTTTTAAGCATAATATTCAGACTAGGCTTAATTCAGACGCTTCAAAACATTAGACCTCACTTGATCCCTTTTACATTTTCACTAAAAAATACTTTATATCCTTTATAGAAATGTGCTGAAAATAGTTATATATTGATGTTTACACTACGGAATGAAACATTTTCAAAAGGCTTGCTATGATCGTATAACACTTCAACCATATGGCAGGACCCAGATATTTTAGGGTTTTATGTAGACTGTTTGAACATTTTAGATTATGAATAGCAGCTTCTGCTGGCCCTCTTCCTTGGTTGAACTAATTTGTCAGAGAATTTCAACAATCGGTACCCAACACTAATGAGTGTAGTCTTCAAAACTCTTGCCTTTTTTAAAACTTTTTTTAAAATCAAACAGCTGGCCACAGATGAGAGCGAAAGTGGCTCTGAAACTCCAGTTGACATGTCAACAGCCCTCACCTCCAGAGACTCTGACATCTCACAGAGAATCATACTAAATACAGAAGAAGTCAAACCGGAGGATGTGGGTGTGGGCACGGAACCACTAACTGTGGGTGACATCAGAGACAGCCCTGAACTTCCAAAGGTGGAGCCTGAAACCCAGGGGCCTACCACAGTGGTGGTGGTGTCGCAACCAGCTCAGACGTTACAGCTTCAAGGTGTAAGGTAAGTTTTCTGTCATCCCTTTTGCAGCCCTAAATTTTGCGAGTATGCAATAAATTACAAAAGAAATTATAATTAGAAAACTTGTGTGGATGTGAAAAGGATTATGATTTGCTTTTAAGTAAGTACTAAACAACAATTTGGTAACACTAAAACAAAAGCCATTCTGTTTGGCAATAAAGTGATAAAAACTAATTATTTACCCTATTTAGAAACAAACACATTGCAGAGGTTTGCAATTTCTGATATATTAATTCTTATGAACTCGTATTTAAAAATCCTTCATGATTCATTCGTTAGTAAAATAATTATATACTAGGTCTACTTGTGGACATTAAGAAAAACAATTGCAGTCTATATATTTATGTTGCTAGTGGATAATGCAAGCAAAACCATCTGTTTATTTTGATAGCATCTTCATTCTCTAATTAACACCCATTTTTTTCCATTTGTGATGTGTTAGCAGTGACCAGCTGGCCCTGAATGGCATCCCCATCAGTGGTCCTATCATGATCAAGCTACCTACAGGTCAAACCATCCCTGTCCTACCTCCATCTGTTACCAATCCTCAAGTGCCTATCCCCACAGCAGTCTCGGCCAACCCCAACAAGGAACATGAGACCTCAGGGAGCAGCGTTGATGGCAAGCCTGCACAGAACAACTCGGTGAAGATGGTAAGTAGAGCAAAGGACCTTTCAGGAAGTCACCGGAATTTCCTTGTTTTCTCTTTGATTAGCAGAACAAACACTCTGGTCATATCCATGTAGCTTGGGTTGTGAAAGATTAACTACTTTGTCACTATCAGGAGCAAAATCGTTTTTTATTTCACATGTATCAGTTAAGACAAGAGTGTATGTGCAAATGTTTTTTTTTAATCTTAGCTGAAGTAATATGGTTGTTGGTCCTAAATTTTAACAGTAATTACCGTAACTCAAGGCCTTTGAGAATGATGGAGTGAATCCTGTAGCCATAAATCCACATGTTTAGTTAGCTAAAATTTCAGCTCCATTTCTTCAAAGTCATGTAAAGGATACTTGGATTAATCTCATAAGCAATCTGGGCCCCGTTTCATAAAACTTGCTATCAATAACAAGTTACAATAATTGTTATAAGCTACTGACATCCTTGCATCCGATTGGCTGAGAGCAAATTTGTGTTAGAAATGTGGCAGTTGCTACTGATAACATATTTCATGAAACAGGGCCAAGAATTTTTTGAAAAATCAAGGGCACTATCTATACGCATGATTACACAAAATATTTAAACTATATGTAAAGTATATCTACTGAGAATATTTCTTTTCTCTCCAACAGAAACTGAAGACTACATTACTATCTAACCAATCACAAGGTAATATGAATGTGATGGCACAGGCTGTCGATGTGGTCACCAAGCAACAAGAGGTCAGATTACTCAGTAGAGCATTAGTAACTCACCAAGAGCCATCGGGAATGTAAGTAATATCATTTTCGAAATTCATCTCTCGGCAGACTATTAATCATTGGGTATTTCATTAAGATTTTCAGTGTTCAGAAGCTGTTCTCCTTAACAGGAATCCTCATCTAAAACTTTATTACGGTTTTAGGTAAATAAACTACGTGTAACTAATGCTATGGTCACAACTTTTTTGCGCGAGCGTGTCTGCAGCTGCGATCGGCTGTGGGCCAACTTCTGTGATTGGCTGTGGGCCAACTTCTGCGATTGTACGTCCTTCATTTGTCACAGTCACAACCGGTCGTGCACCTCGCTGCTTTCCTCTTGGGCGTCTTGCACCCTTCTCATTAAGTTAAATTAATGTAAAGTTCAAGGAGGAGTGCTACAAATTACCAATTTTCCCCTCTTTTTATTAATTGTTGCATTGTCATGAAACTTACTAAGAATATTAAAGGTAAAATAAGTTTTTTCTTAAAATGTCTTTAGCTGCTGCCACTGGAACATAAATTTTATGTAGCGGGTGCGAAAATGGCGCAATGCGGGTCGCATGTTTTATTGTAATGATCCTATCCTGATGCACCCTGCCTAGTTTGCAGTCACAAATCCTGGTCAGTCGTCACAGATTGTCTGTACTATAAAATTACCATAGGGCCTGTATAATAGCTGCTTGTGACTAGCAGGAACCTGGGTTAGGCTTCTTTCAAGACATTATGATTTTCTAATGAAGTATCAAATTAGGGTCTGTACATGCAGAGTTCACCCAACCCTGGGGCATAGGGTGCATCATAACAATGAACAGGTACATTTACTGCATTATTTATTTTATTTTGGGGTCTCTTGATAAAAGTAAAAAAGTGTGTGTTCTGCTGAAAATGTATTTGTTTTCTGGATCACTCATGTAGTGTATAGGAATTCAGGAGGTGCATGTTTCAATTTATTTTGATTTATTATATTTAATTATTTTTATTTTGCAAGCGATGTGTTTTGACATTTGTGGTTAAACAGATACAGTCAAACCTGTCTTAGCGGCCACCTGTCTATAGCGGCCACCTGCTTATAGCGGCCACCAAAAAATCCCCCGCAGGAAATTACTGTGTTGTAGACCCTGCATATAGCGGTCACCTGCCTAACGTGGCCAGCGGCCACCCATTATGTATCCCTCGGTCAATATCTGACCGCGTATAGCGGCCACCAATATCGAGTCGAGCCGTAACTTCATGCACAAAAAGTAGTTTTTGCATAGGCATAATAAAGCCGCGATGTGTTTACCGAGTCCTAGCTCAGTGGGTCACACTCTCACACAAACGTCGTGAATAGATTCTACAATAGCCAAGAAGATCTAATAGTTTCACCACATTGCCGACTAATTAGAGATTAAAAGTCTTTTTAGTAAGAATTAAGCACTAGTATTGTTCGTTTACATAATCTTCGCACCATCCAGCTGCAATCCCCTGCACTTGTATTGTTCTCATAAGCTATAATCACGGTCGGGATTGATATCGATCGCCATTGCGCAATAGCACAGGCTCGTACACTTCAATATTAATTCTTATTTTTAAAAGATTTATAAAAAAAAAAGAATTTAAAGGGTTAAAACTTTCGAAAAAAATAATGAGTGATTTTTTTTAGAAAGTGAAAATAATAAAATACTACCCAACTATTATTTTTTTTAAAGATCAATAACAACGATTTCATGTACGAGAGATTGTCCTGCTGAAAAACGGCGTGAAAGCCCGTCCACCGGCGATCCATTGTCGACGTCGACGAATCAAGCGAGCACCTTCTATCGCCTGTTCTCAAAAACAGTTCAAACTTCTTTTAAACCATTCAAAAGGCAAATATTTATTGAATGAAAACTGCACAATTTTATTAAAAAGATAAACTTATTATTGTAATTTTTTGACAGGAAGCAAAAGCATGATTAGACATCGTTTTTAGACTATAAAAATCAAGAACAGCAGTCTACCGCGGGCGGTACGTACGTGGTAATTTGAGGGAAAATTCATTTTACACAGATGCTCGTATATCTATTGTTTTTCTCATTTATTGACAACAAAGCATATTATTTTAGCATTTATATATCATATGACATGTTATAGTATACGTCAAATCTGTAGATCCATAGCTTGTTTTCCTTAGTGATATATATGGATGCATGTACCCTATAAGTATAACTTTGTTGCGTGTAGGTGCAAAAATTAAAAATGGCCGCCGACCTGTGTATAGCGGCCACTTTTTCCGTTTCCCTTCGGTGGCCGCTATAGACAGGTTTGACTGTATTTACATTTGTGGGCTAAATGTTTTACATTTATGGTTATTTTTACACTTGTGGCTGACATGTTATGACATTTGCGGATCTGATGCTTTTACATTTGTGGTTATTCTTACATTTGTGGGCTTTACACAGCATCTCTATGAAAATTGTTATGATCTAAGCCTGAGTCATATCGAATATTTCATAAACGGGATTCGACGGCTTTGATTCGATCGAATACCGGTGCATCGATAAATGATGGGCGGTGAAAACAGAGTTGCACGCAGTGCATGCACCATGCACCGGTGACCGGTCCGCTGGCATCGCGGGCATGCATACATATATGTATGGGCTCTCGCTCTCTGCTCGACATTAACGTTAGCCCGCTAGCCAATGGCTAGTAAAAATCACAGCGGACGAGCCAAAAGCTCAAGTTTCTAGTCCGTATGGCTAGCCAAAATATCACTCTAGTGTTGCACGAAGCGATGCTCATTGTCGACACATCCGACAATGATTCAAATTCAAAGAATTAATAATCTTACTTTGTCTTTGGAGAGCTGAATGGAACACGTTTGTTCGATGCAAAAAAAAAAACAATACGAAATAAACTTTTCGTCGCTCATGACTCGACTTCATTCAGCTTCAGATCAAGAAGTAATTGCCAATTTGATGAGAGCGTGATAATTATTGCGAATTAAGTAGGAACACTCGTACTCATGCCCGTATTTATCATGTTCAATTAATACAATTGTCAAATTGACAATGCAGAGAGAGTGCAAGAATATTATCGTAAACTTCAGTTCGTAACGACAAAAACGATTTTTCCATAGAGAAAGCACAGGTAAAGCGCGACGTCCTCCGCGAGCGAATTAGCGAAAGTTAGCCAACAGTTTGAAGTCGCCTTCACGTTCTCTGCTAGTATGCTGTATGTTCGGAGTTTCTTTTTTTATTTGCTTTTTTCATGGTGGCTACGGTAGTCAAAAATCTGGCGGACTACAAATCGATGCACCGGTTTTGCCAAAACGAAATCGGGATTCGATGTCTTCGATCGAACATCGGCTAACCAATCGATTCGACTCAGGCTTAGTTATGATCTGTGCCCCCTGTTTAAATTTCAGTTTGAATTATTACTGTTATTTTATTTATTTTTTTTTCTTCATTTTTTCATTTTTTCAATTTTTGTTGTTGTTTTTGTTGTTGTTGTTGTTGGTTTTTTTGTTGTTGTTTTTTTTTTTTTTTTTGGGGGGGGGGGGGGGTTCCAGAGTTGAATTTTGGTGCACATGAGCACCAGACACAGACCCCTGTTAGTGTCGAGCTCTGCTTTCTACAAATCAAAGATTCTGTAGTGGAAATAAATCATGGCAAGAGTTATAGGTGATATACGATATTCAATTATAGATGTATTTTAATTCAACAGCAAGAGGCACCATCCCGAGGAGGAGGATGATAATGAGACGAAACGACAGAGGTTTCTTGAGAGGAATCGAGCCGCTGCGAGTAGGTGTCGGAATAAACGCAAACAGTGGATCACCGATCTGGAAAAGAGAGCTGACGAATTGAACAATACAAATAATCTTCTCAGTGTAAGTATATAGACCACTTACTTTAGACAAACCATTTTTAGCTCATGGTACATGTGGCCCCAGGGGGCCCAGGGGG
This sequence comes from Heliocidaris erythrogramma, assembly GCA_025617745.1. NCBI lineage: Eukaryota > Metazoa > Echinodermata > Echinoidea > Camarodonta > Echinometridae > Heliocidaris > Heliocidaris erythrogramma. The sequence continues at coordinate 56,818,014 of CM046853.1, forward strand.
AGGGCCCCCAATTGTAAAAGATATGTAAATTTCAAACATCTTCTCCAGAACCAGGCATAGCTCAGACTTGGTATTGTGTATGGAGATACCTCTATAGATGAAGAAAGAATGAATGTTCATGAAACACTGAGTGGCCCTATAGGGGCCCTGTGGGGGTAACATACTGGAAGGGGGGGGGGGGCGCTGCCAGGCGAAATGTACATTCTGATCTTCTCCAAAACACATGATCGGAATTCAACCAAACTTGGTAGGAATCATCCTTAGGGGTAGGGGATCCAAAGTAGACCATGGGGGGGGGGGGGGGGGAATTATGTTAATTTCTAACATCATCTCATGTACATTCTCCTAGTTGTTTCAATTTCTAACATATCTCCTGGTGGTGCTAGAGAGAACATGCACCAGATATGAATTGATCCACATCAGGTGAGCGTCGTGCCCCCTGGGGCTCTTGTTACATTAGGAAACAGATTTGTCATATTTTTTAATGGGGCTTTATGGATTGTTTAATCTTTTTGCGACATCATCCCACATTTTGTGGTTTGGCTCTTTAACTTTTGAATCAAAGCCCTGAAAAATATACCAGATGCATGAGTAGAAAGAACAAGAATTTCTGCACACACTGTGTCCATTTTTGTTACATGGCCATATTGTGTTTGATCCCAGGAATTTTAAAATGGAGAATAAGCTTTGAAATCCTTTAATTGGCAACACATTGAGAGGTTCAGAATCATTGTTTATCAAATGAATAAAATTGGCATTGTTTTCAACTTATCAACAAATTCATATATGTTGTTTTTCAAACACATTACATCTTATTGGAACTATGTAGAACTAAAAGAAGAATATTATTGTTGCCAATTTGAAGAACAAAATGTGATCAAATTAGCCCATAAATAATTCCTGTCACAAAACGGGTTAAATGTGTATTGTCCTTTTCTTGAGAGAAGAGACACTGATTCGATACGTGTAGAAACTCTTAGAGGCGTATATATTATATATTTCATTATTTTATTTGGGCAGAGCGAAGTTGGCAAGTTGCGGAATGAAGTGGCGCAGTTGAAGGAACTTCTCTTGGCACACAAGGACTGTCCTGTTACTTTACAACAGAGGGCAGCAGGCATGTTTTTGAGAGGTAAGCCAAAATTATTAAAAAGATATATTTCCAGTTTGTTGTCTTTTCTATTATTTTTTCGCCTTTGTCTTTCCTGTAGAAATTCTAATGTTGCTTCTCGGTACTGTAAAAGTGGAAATTTTCTTGCGATTAATTTATACGCGCACGGCCAAGTAAGGTGAATTTCACATGTTTTTAATTTTGCTGATGTGCTAGGCTCATGGGCCAAAGAATACATAAACACAAATATTTGTGTGGGTTTTTTTTTGCACAAATATCATGCCGTGCAAAATGCGCGAAAATCTCCACACCGCGAAATATTCCACGTTTACAGTATTTGAGTTTTGTGTTTGACATTTCTGAAATGTAAAACAAAATATTAAATTCTTCAATTTCCATGTACATGTGCTATATATTAAATTGTAAAGTCAATTGCAACTCCTATGGCCTTGAACAGATTGAGGAGACCTGTTTATTTTGTTGATATTACAATTTTAATGGGTTATGCTGCAAGAGTACACTGTTCTTTGTTTGATGCTGTGTGAGTCTGAACAAACTTTGCATTAATTTGTTTTGGTCACTCAGTTTTCTCTTTAAAGGCATTTCCACTTCTGTCTGTATTACATTCAGATCCATTCACATGGATGATAATAAAATGTCATTTAACTACAGTAAGTGTGTTTTAACTTCTTTCAGTTGGTGACTTATCAGGCAGACCAGAGCAGGAACATGAGGCATCAGGGGTCATCGCCATAACAACCACTACCCTATCGTGAGAGTCACAGATGACCTCGCTCTGTTCATTGCTACAGAGGTCAAAGTTTGATTATTTGATGGTAGCCAATCCCGCACTGAAGAGCTCTGTGGAAAACATTTGAAATGATTCAACGGACATGAAGTAATTATCAGTACGGTTTTATTGGATGTGATCAGGTTTTGGTATAACATGCATTCTCCCTAGACTCCAGCCTGGCTTATCTTGGGCTCAGTATTCAACGGGTTCAGGTGACAAGTGACGTGGTTGTATGGAAATTTCCATGCATCATTCCAACTCTGTCTTATTGATCAAAGGTTGATCAAACAAAATTTTTAAACATATATTTTCCTTTTCTTACATCATTAAGGATAATGGCCTATTTGTCAGCCTGATATCCATCTCCTATTGGGTGCTGTGAAAGACAATCTTTCTCTTTTTGTTTTAAAAGTATTGAATACAATTTTCAGAGTTTTGGCAATAGAATCATCAGGAAAAATCTTTTGTATAATTTATGATTAGGTGGACATTCTAAATCATACAACCTCATCCTTGTACTTGATAGAGTTTTTTCCACATGAAGTGGTTGTGATTGTACATGTAATATTTGGAAAGTCCAATGAGTCAGAACTAGTACAAGTACATAGCTTGCTGGAATCTTTTAGAAAACTTTTGAACTTACATGTACTGTAGTGAGCATGCCAAAATACTAAGCCAGTTCGTAATTAAAATATGCGCATGTGCAGATAAATGTCATTTGTACCGAGTACAGATATGCTCTACACCTTGCCAAGGAGTGCACACCATCATGCGCACACCAATGTGATTTTAGTTGTTAAATAAGCAGTGTATCCACCAAACCAGATGTGCGTGTGTGCGTGTACACATCAGGGGAATTTGTACCATTTACAATTTACGAACTGGATTATTGATCACAAAGAATGAAATAAGCCAGTTTGTAATTAGTTTATGGTACAAATGACCCTGAAATGACCTCAATTTGTACGCACACATGCATTTGTTTGGATCGTTGTACTACATTTGTAAGAAGTAAAATAATTAGGGCTGGGACTAAAATCCGGGAATTCGGGTCGGGCCTGAGAGCTGCGGGTCCCCGGTCAAAATACTGGAAGCCGTTTCCCGAAAATACAAAGTTTTTAACATGTGGGACTGATAATGAGGAAAGAGTTCAAATATCATATAGTTTTTTACTTTTTCTGAAACCAAAATAGGTAAAACAAACTTTGAAAGTCAAAAACCTGGAATTAAATTCTATCATTCTTGTACGTATTTGAATTTATTATTTATTTTACTGTTGTTTTTACCACTTGTAGTACTTGTCTAATGATGTATTTGAACTCATTTTAATGACAATTCTTACTCTTAAGAAAATAACTGTAATTAGTCCCATGTGTTTAAAATCATGTCATGTTTTTTTTCACGGCTACAGGAAACCATGAATCGAAGACTTTTTGTCCACTCTAAATACCTTTTAGGGGTTAAATACACGTATTGTTTACTAATTTTCGGGTAAGCGGGTTCCCACCCGAAAATTAGGTCGGGTTCCCGATAATTAAATACCCGAAATTCCCACCCCTGAAAATAATACTGGTGCGTACATTATGATGCGTACAAAATGACAGCGTAGAAAGGTCAATTCGGTACTAATGACCATTATCTGACATGGCTTATTGATGACAAAGAATGCGATTGGATTCATGGAATTAAGCAGTTTGTGATCTTTGGTAATGGAAGGATGGATGTGAAGTACAAATTTTGTAAATGTCAACACAATCTCGCCTTGCATGTATGACACTACATGTACATATCAACTAGCCTGTATTGAAATTTGAACTGATTGTTTAATCTATACCTATCATTATGAGGATGGAAGCCTTTTATCAGCATGAATTTGTGGATTTTTTTTTTATCGACTTTACTGAATTCCCCATTGAAGTGCTTTGAAAGGAAATAATTTTTGCCATTCCAGCCTAGATACAGATCTTAGACTTGATGGTTTCGTTACAGTGCACTAGACTAGAGCTTATTGAGAATGTAGCTTGCATAATACAGTAATATGCTATTTTGATTTATTTATTCATTGTCATTCATTCTCTCAACAGAGAACCTTTTGCATTTGTATATATTGTTTTCTTGTCATTCTTTCACCATGTACTATATGTAAATATCTTGTATATAAATTTATATCATAAAACTTGTATTTTATCAGTAACCTATTCACCATGCCTGTACAGAAAATATGCATGTTGTAGTTTTCATCATTTAGATGACTCAAGTGCATTTAGAATTATCACCTCATTTCAAGATATTGGTTGAATGCTGAGAAAGCTTTAAACGTGGAAAATTCAACTGATTTACAAATAGATCGACTGGAGATGTCATTTTACGGGATTTCCACCATGAAGGATATAATTCAGACTTGACAGATTAAAACATGCTAAAGTGTAGACTATTCTTTATTTGTTTAGATAGGTGGAATTTTTAAATAAACAAATAGTGTTGCCATGACTCCCTGTAACTTTTTCCATGAAGCCCCACATTTATGGAATGTATCAGCAATCAGATGTGCTTGACTCTTTTCTGTTTAATTGACAAAATTGACAAAATTGACAGAACTGACAAAAATTGTATTTTTTTAATAATAATATTTCAAAATTTATGTACATGAATTATAGTGTGTGTTCACCTCAAAGTCTTGAATCAGTCTTGGGTGTTACGACAGGTCTTTCAAATTCTGCTCTCTGTATTTTTGTGTATAAGTGTACTGAATTTTTTGTATCAAAGTAATCCTTGTTGTTTTAATCCATTCAGCTCTTGTTCAAATTTGCAACATATTGTCTTTGATTCCTACTTTTTGTATGATACAGGTTACTCCTACAATGTAGATCGTAATCAAATGGTTGGTCAGGCACAGTAAAATAACATGTGATTTAATATGTATTGAGAGTTTCACTCCTTTTTCTATCAAGAAGCATGTAGACTGGTTTGCCATCTCTAAAGACATCTGCCAATCTGAATTATCTCCATTTTAAAATCAAATAACTAGGATCTATGGGGTTAATTGTATAAATCAAATGATGCATATCTTCATTCATTCATGATACATGTACAATCTGTCAGGTCTCAATGAGCCCTTGTGCATGTAACATGCTTAACTTAACGATTTTGGGCGATTCCGTGTCCCGTACGACATATGACATTGATCCATATATTTCATCCACAAATTAGAATCACTATTTAATGGTCATAACTAGGGATTATTGATTTTTTTATGAAACATACAGATAAAAGATGAATGTTTTAATGGACACATTGCATGAACTCGCCTTTTTGTACAATAGATGTACTTCTGATCATGCTGATAGATAGGTATAACTAACTCATTTGCATCCACCTTTTGTATAATAAACTTACATATCTATTAAAAAGAATGTAAATGGCCCAAAATATTGGGATTTTTAATTTTTTAAATAGCGAACGTGTACAAAAACAAACAAACAGTGATCTTGAACTTTGAACTTAAACTGTTGCCGATAAAATATGTATGGTCATATTAATTTTTTATAAAATGCTGTCATCTAACCGTATAGGGTAACACTACATGAAAGGCCACATGTGCTTTGTTTGCACGCATATCTAATATTTTTCAGGGTCCTGTATCTGGAAGGTTAATCTGGCTGTGTATGAGAGGATTGTCCTCAAATATATTGTATGTCGAAAAAACTCAGGAGTTTTAGCTCCAATTTAAGTAATTAATTTGAATGTAGGAATAATTGATTATCAATCTCACGCTATATAATTTTTTTGTATGTCTTTTGCAGATCATTCTCATTGTTCCCCAGACCTTTACATGTGGGTATGTGGGTTGAAAAAAAAAAGTTACCAGAATTATGACTGAATAATTAAACTAGTACTGGTATTCAGCATATAAGACTTTGTCATGGGATTTGTAGAGTTTAATACGAACCGATGCTTTGAATAACTTTGGAAGAATTTGACTGATTTGGGGTACTCCTTCAACATGGTCACAAATACACTAAAGGAAAAAAGAAACTTATAAAAGTTCAAGAGATCACCAAATTAAATTCTCTGCATGGAAATGTACCAAATTTGGATATAATGTTGATTCAATGCATGGCTTTAAATGACAGTCAATAACAAAAAGTTTTCTTCAATGCCACAAAAGAAATGTGCACTGAAACAAAGGACTCTCTAATCCCAAAGTCACAAAGATAAACTGCAGCCTTGTACACCATATGCATGTCAATGAATGAAACAAGCTTGCTGGCAAGCTGTACACTGTCTTCGCATGCTTCCGATCAGATTCGCGATGGTAGCCTGGGGAACATTGTTCCATTCCTCTTGCAGTGCTGCAATGAGCGTCTCCCTATTGATGGGTTGATTGTCACGCCTTGACACACGTCGACCAAGCTCTTCCCAGAGATGTTCAATTGGGGAAAGGTCTGGTGAACGGGCGAACCATGGCAGAACATCAATATCCTCTTGCTCGAGGGGTGCAAATCCCTTTTGAAATTCTTTTGTTTCATTCATTGACATGCATATGGTGTACAAGACTGCAGTTTATCTTTGTGACTTTGGGATTAGAGAGTCCTTTGTTTCAGTGCACATTTCTTTTGTGGCATTGAAGAAAACTTTTTGTTATTGACTGTCATTTAAAGCCATGCATTGAATCAACATTATATCCAAATTTGGTACATTTCCATGCAGAGAATTTAATTTGGTGATCTCTTGAACTTTTATAAGTTTCTTTTTTCCTTTAGTGTACATTGTCTTTTAAAGGAACTACATGTAGGGTGCCTCAGCTTTGAACGTTTTGAAGCCTACTCATCATATGAATAATTGGGGTAACCTCGCTAGTCATAAGGACTGCTATCCATAACGTGTGCCTAAATGAATAGCGGTTTTGTATTAATAGCGGCCCTTCTAAATATCGAGCAAACCATAGACAAATTACCTCGCTATTCATAAGGACCTCCATTCATAAGGACTGCTATCCATAATGCGTGTTAAATGAATAGTGGTCCTTATGAATAGCGAGCAGACCTGGAATAATTAATGAAAACTTTATTTGGGGCAATCGTAAAGAGAGGCTATAAAGAGCTCCGATATAATGTTCAAGGTAATTTTACTGGTCCCAGGTTTTTATGTTCTTTTGTTTTTTTATCCTGATATAAAGAGTTTCCTGATATAACAAGGTAATTTTCGTGGTCCCAAGGTCCTCGTTATAGTGAGTTTCCACTGTACCATTCGATAGTCAAAAAAGCTGAAGTGATACAAACATAAAATTCACTTTACCCCAAATTAAATATCACTCAACAGAGTAGACTTGTATACCTTTTTGATGTAACTAATTATAACAATTTTTATCAATTATTTGTACAGTTGATAGGGTAGAAAACATGTTCCTTTTTTTTTGTAATATAGAATTATGTCACAATCAAAAGAACATTTTTGAAGTGTTAAATTGATGTATAGATTCATCAGTCTGTTAGTAAGAAATGCCTGCTATGTATATTTTGCCCTTGACATTGGGTATTTTTGTATGAAATACATCTTTGAAATGTAGAAATCGCCCATCTCATCTAATTTGTGTCTATCATTCCTTTTTTAAGGAGAAATTACCCAATTATGTAAATTATACTTTTTAAAGAGAGTACCTTGTGTTAATGATAAAGTTGAGTTTCAGTCATGGGATTGAATTGTGAAAGAAACCGTCTCAAGGCAATTGAGAAAGGTTGATTATATAGCACATAAGAATTGGTGTATGGCGGTAAGGTCTTGCAATCACCTTGATAAGAATCTGACTCGATCCTGCCGAGAGTAGCATGCACTGCACACAGAAATGTGTATATGGGAATACACATAAATGTTAGGCCCGAACATTTCAGTCATTTCTTGTCATTTTGAATGTGAGGGCATTTGAAGAGCAAGCCTTTTCAGGGGACATTTCTACTATGATAATCTTCCAAACTGACATAAAAAGAATGAGAAAGCTCACAAATGATTTTTTACTTTTCCCAGAACTTCCCCTTTATCCCATCTGTGACATTATGTTGAACAATTTTCATAAATTGATTTTCAGGAGTCAAATTTAGGGCTTTGATTCCTTGTTCAAGGGCAATCAGCCTTTGTAAGAAGTGGATCTTTGTGAAAGCAGAAAAACAGGACAAACGGGAATAATGGTAAACAAGCAACAAAAAGATTGTAACCACAGAAAAATTTGGTTGGAAATTTTATTTCTTCACAAGATGACGATATGAACCCTTAAATTACATAATCATAATAATCCCAACACCCGTAGAGTGAGAATGTAAGACTAATACAAAAGTGATCAGCAACGTCTATAATTTCTTATATAAAAGCAGCAAAATAGATTGGATATTGATGCCTCTATTACAAATATTTCATGATACAAGCATAAGTAGAATTACTGAATACAAGATATCCTCGTGAATACTATAAAAGAACTTAAAATATCTTCTAGAAAATAATTTGTTAACACAACAAACTTGAAGGAATCGCTCTCTCTATATTATCATGCTGTAAGTTCAAACTGAATGTCAGGTGTTTAGGCATTTTCTATAGGTTAATAATGGTACATTACCACACAGATGAAATGCTATAAATTATTCTCTGGATGGAAGCTGGAACTATATCTCTATCACAGAATTTGCAGATAGTCCATGAATACAAAAAATTAACTATTTTTGATATCAAGTGCAAATTGAAAAGAAGGAAAAGTACCGAAGCTCAACATAACATGAAAACCAATGTCTGTTACAAAAAACAAAACTACTAAAAATCTCGGCTGAAATCTTGTGATGCCAAATACAAATACACAGGAAAATTATCTTTGCATGTGAGAAGGCATTGATGATATTAAAATGTCTGATGAGATTTTCAAAACAACATTTAGACAACACACATGAAAGCAGATTAAAATGAGAAAAAAAAATAAGATGCTGGTTGCCAAACATGGTTTCAATACATGTATTACAAAAATACATATTACTATATGACTGATGTTCAGGAGATTGGAGATTGTCTACTCTTGAACAATTCGTGTATTTGGGATTAGCTTCCAGTAACTGAATTTAAGTCCACACAACAGAGGGACTTAATTTTGAGGAGTATGTATACACAAATGTGTACCTTGCAGTCAGTCATCCTCAAGATGTATACTATTTCACAACTATCAGAAGCACATGTAATTTGAATCACATAAATGGAAAAAAAGGAACCTTGTTGTAATCTTGTGTACAACACAAAATCCTTTGCTCCTATTTCAGAGTTTGATGTCAAATAAGGAAAACAGAGATTTGTGACAAAGATTTTAAATATCTTCTGTAATTCCGTCTTGCATGTACTTTTTAATTAGCAGCAGTCGGCATTCACTAAAGTGCAACACACACAGGTATACATGCTACATGTAACTAAGGATTTGACATCAAAACAAAACCATGAGAACCTGATAGAAACTAAATTAATGAATGAAAATTCCATTGCTCATCCCCCCCCCCAATTCAAGGATTCATAAACTACGCTTTTTTATACTTACAAATCAGAGGCAATTAATAGAGGTAGGATTTCTCTAAATAGTAATCAAATATATGATTAGTAACAAAGAATGAATATAAAATAAGGCATTTACAATCACATAATCTGAAACCACTACAGAGCAAGGTATTGTGTTAAAGTAATGAAGCAATCTTACAAATACATAATACTTTGGTTAGACTAAACAATAGGCTAATATTGTTTACAATTTTGTAGTCATGATTTGAAATCTACATCAATATTTACAAATGCAGTTGGACATTAAGATTTCTAAATTCTCATTTACATCTTTTGATATAATCTTCAACAATAAAGTCAGAACTCCCACCGATCATTTGATCCTTTATTCTCATTGCCAGTCAACTGCAGAATACTATTTACATCATATCAAATGAAATCATTGATTGCTCTTGGGACAAATTCAATTACTTCCAATTGTGCTAGTAAAGGCACTACTCATTCGTATAAAAATACACTGGCGTTTGAACTAGGCTATAATTATGTAAACAAAACAATTGGATATTGTCCCCTCCTGTTGTCCTCACACAAAACTCATCATAAAATGATTATTTACATATATCTGGAGAAAAGGACAATAAAATCACCTTTCCACATATAAACTTTTTGTTTTATTTTTGGAAGAGCTTAACTACCGGTAAAACTTACAGATGCAGATCTAAATTTTTCATGTAAATGTACACTTAGCCTACATATTTGGCATGATTAGGGGAGCAAATGTATCACTAGTTCATATGAATCCATACATAAAACTGCAAAACTGTAATTGAAATGAAAAAAATTCCATTGTAATTTTGCTCCATAACTGAACAAACACATAGAAGAAAAAAAAAAAAAAAAAACAGAACACAGATAAGTATTATTATTATACATTAGTAACAGTGATGTTTCAATCTCAAAGAATACACTTAGCCAATACGATGTATATGTCTCCCTTATGGAATGAATAGAGAACATAGAATCTAATCTAAGTACTGTCAATGGTTAGTACAGAATCGGGTTTGGTACTGGAATACATGAAATATTTACAATATATAAGTGGGATGCGCAAATACATGAAGTACAGATATCTGGGGATATTTTGGAAATCAATATCTGAAACTGATTTTGTTAATGATAGAACACTAATGAAGTTGAATTCTGCTTCATAATATTCAGTTCATGTTTTTTTTTTCACACAGACATTACTACTGCAATAAGAATCAATAAAATATGTCTTTTTATGGGCCTGCCAAGGACATGTCTAATTTCTTCAACAAAATACCTTTAAAAATATGGGTGAAAAACATGGTTGGCACTTAATTTTTCATCAAATATCATTGGTCTCAAGAAAGCTGCTAAGAACAATTCAATACAATTTCAGTTTTATCTTGTCCTACACATCCTTTAGCTGTTCCCTAAAGGCACGAACTGTTTGCTCCAGTTGTTGCCACGTTTTACTCCCACTAAATGAAAAATAAGTCTAATCCTGTACATTAGACGTACATTGTAGACCTACACTGTATGCAAGTAGATCTTGTCGCTTTCCTTGTTGTTGTTATTGAATACATTTATCGTTGGTCGTTTCTACACAGATCAAGTCCATGTGTTGCATTGTCTTAGAAGTGGTCCACCATTACAGACACAGTCTTGGTGATGGGTTTGGCCTCTGCACTCTTCAGGCCTGGGATGTTCTGATTCTTCCATTGTGCTGGCTCTCCTGTAGAAAACAATAAGACATTTATTTAGACGACAAAGTTCCATTGCACATTGATATACACATCAAACCTTGATATCTTAGATGACATTCCATTCTGAAGTTAAGATATTGAAGTTTTAGGCATATAAAATGCTGTATGATGATTTGACAGGTATGAAACAAGATTTATAAAAAGTCACTGTTATCAAAATAACAACTATTATAATTTAATGAAAAGTATTAGAAGGGAAACCCACTTTCAAGCTGTCTGAGTTTCAAGTACAACATCACCTTTCCATTTCATCAAATAAAAGTAATAAAAACATGGAATTTCTGTTTGGCATAACAGAAGATTTTTAATCATTTCATGCTTGTTATTATATTATAAAATGGACATTAACAAAATGGGCATGCTTGCTTGATGTGTAAAAAAAATACTGACTTAAATAAAAACACTCCAAAGTCCTCAAGTACATATATGAAATATATGTAATACATGCAGGTTATGAGTATATCAATTTTACTTTATTCATTATTCAATAAAATTTATACTTTTCAATGACACAGATAAAAGGATTATCAACATTACTTTAATCCTAATATAATTCATTCAGTAGAAAAATCCCGAAAGTGACCATATGAATGGCACTATGGTTTATATCTCTATAATATTTTTTTAGTAAGGCCACGATGTTTACGTAAATGTAGCTTGGCGAAACGTGATGGCGCATAAAACGCGGGAAAAGATGCAAATGACAAAATTCTTCAAAATAATCTTATTCCATACAGGTAGAGCCAACAGACAGTATTATGATGTAGAATTGATATTTCACTCCACTATAAACACTAATAAGTAAAATAATAGCAATTTTGCTCTTTGCGTCTTTCCTGCGTCTTTACGCACCACTACGTTTCACCAAAATGGTAATATATCTTTAATAATAATAAACTGTCACTTATATAGCGCGTAATCAATTAAAACTGCTCTATGCATACAGCTCTCCAAGATTACTTAACTACAACTAATTAGTGGATTTAGTGGTAACAAGTGTAAAACTATTCTATATGCATGCATCTAGGGTTTTTAAATACCACTTCACGACCTTTCACACAAAATATGGTGCTACAGCAGGCACACAGTGGCAAATTTCTTTGATGCTCAGTGTTGACTTTGTCCTGGATGCCTTCGTCTTTGCTTTTTGTCTTCATAGTTCAAACGATATTAGTCATCTTGAGACAATTTTGAGGCATATGTCAAAAACGTGTGCAGCTATGCCCCTACCCCACCCCACCCCCCCCCACACACACACAAACATTCAAGTGCAGTATTTTGTCTTTGCACTATTCTACCATTACAAAATGAGCTTCCCTACTTTGCAAATTTGTTCCACATATTTTGAACATGCATATACAGTTAACAACAAAATTATTCATACCCCTTGGAAAATTCTAGTTTTTTGCATTTTCCTAAAAATGAATGGTTAACTGAATTTAATTGCACATCACTTGAATACATTTAGTTATCATCTGCAAATGAATGCTGTTTCTGGTTTCACCTCATTTGCATAACAATAGAAAAGGTGAATTATCCAAACTGGGTGATGTTCAAAATTATTCATACCCTTGGTGATCTATTGACTTTGTCAATCAGTATGAATCCAGTCCTTGTGATTAATGCTCGTAACACTTTCTTCACACTGTCACAATGCTTCTGGAGGTCTCTACTGAGATATCAGGCCAATACCTGGTCTCCAATGGCCCAATCTCCTTGAGGATGTTGTCCACACATGCCATCACCTGGTCTTCAGGGGATTCGATGGATTTAAAGCAGATTTTGTGTTTGCAGGTGGTGTAGTTTTAGACGTCATGAGGATAGGACTATGATATTGATATTTTCGTTAATATTCCTTACATTTTAATGACAATTCTGTATCTAAGTTGTAAAATCAGCACTGATTTTCTTATTTACTATATAAATCTATATACCTACCTATTATGCCTGTAGTCTTGACTACGGGACCCCTTCGAGAATTATCACACATGTGTCACAATATTGTGCGCACCCCCCGTAATCCTATTGTCCCCTTCGCCACTCACGCGCGTCAATACGCTACGGCCATCTTCCTCTTTTGCGAGCAACCCCAAGAAGAAACATGTTGCTTGCAAGGAGCGGGGAAGGAGGGAGGGTCATAGGTAGGTATATAGATTTATATAGTAAATAAGAAAATCAGTGCTGATTTTACAAATTTACTGCAATAAATCATATATACCTACCTATTATGCCAGACCAGCGCCAACTCAAAGACCGGGAGGCATGTTTCGAGCGGAAGGAAATAGGATTACACCAAAGACTACAAAGAAGACACAGCGGCCTTCAAGGTGGCTGACGCAAACAAAGCTTCACCTGCGGGAACATCCCTAAGGTAGCAAGAAATGAAGGAATTGGGCGAACGCCAATAAGCAGCCTTCAAAATATCAACAAGCGCCACACCTTGAAACAGAGCCCAAGAAGTGCTGACACTACGAGTATCATGAGCACGAGGCTTACTGTCGGATAAAAGAGCCTCTGTGCCAGCGGCCCTAATAGCTTCAACGATCCATCTAGAAATGGAATCAAGAGAGGCAGGAGAAAAGGGCTCTCTAGTGATCAGGAACAACTGATCATCCTTACGATAAGACTTAGTCTTATCAATATACCATTTGAGAGCCCTAACAGGACACCAAACTTTGTCCTCACGCACCGAAGAAAAGTCAGAAAGCGGACAAAGAAAAATCTCAACAGGACCGGAGGTAGCTGTCTGATTCTTGGCAACGAAAGAAGCCCTAGGAATCAACCTAACACCTTTTCTCTCCCAGCGAACATGACCAGGAGTAAGACAGAGAGCATGAAGAGTACTGCGCCTCTGCCCAGAGGCAATAGCTACCAAAAAGAGCGTCTTAACCGTAAGATGATGAAGCGAAGCTTCACCTAACGGTTCAAAAGGAGGTTTCGCCAAGGCCTCCAGGACCTTAGGCAGACTCCAAGACGGCACTAACTTAGAAAACGAAGGTCGTTTCAGAAAGAACGAACGAATCAAACCACTTAGCAGCGGGGAATTGGAAATCCCCGAACCATCCGAAAAACCCGAATGAATGGCCCCGATCGCCGAACGGTAGCCTCGGATAGTAGAAATAGATCTCCCTTTGTCAAATAACGAGATTAAGAAATCCGCAATTGAACCAATAGGAGCCTTAGAAGGGGTTTGATTTCTCTCTTTGCACCAAAGGAAAAAGACCGAGAGACGGGAATTGTAAATTTCCCTAGTAGAAACCCTACGACTGGACATTAAAAAGTCCGCGGCTCTATCAGAGAGACCTGACTGTCTTGCAGATTCCCTGACAGGGGCCAAGCAGTCAAATGAAGAGACTCCGGATTGTGGTGAAGAATCCCCGATAGGGGCTGTAACACCAGATCCGCTCTTAACGGGAGAACTAACGGTTGAGCCCTTAGAAGGCTCATAAGTTCCGGAAACCAATTCCTCCTGGGCCAAAAGGGAGCTATTACAAGCACCCTCGCCCGATCTTCCCTGATTTTCCGCAAGACACGCGGAATCAGTTGGAAGGGAGGAAAGGCGAATCCCTGAAGGTTCTCCCAGCTGAGGGAGAAAGCATCGAGAGCCCATGCTCCCTGATCGCGAACACGGGAGCAATACTTCGGCAGCTGGTGATTTAGCACCGACGCAAATAGATCCACTTCCAGTGGACCTAGGCAACTGCGAATGCGGCAAAATACCTCCGGATGGAGCATCCATTCCGATGGAAGATACCTGCCCCGGGACAGAAAATCCGCAATGAGGTTTTCCCGACCGGGGATGAAAGAGGCCACGGGTGTGATTGCCATGCGACGACACCACCTCCACAGCTGAGCTGCTAGGGCATTCAAGGCAACCGAACGAGTGCCTCCCTGCCGATTGATATATGCCGCCACAGTAACGTTGTCCGTGAGAATCAGAACCGAACGACTGAGAAGTCGACTTCTGAAATGGAGCAAGGTCAACAGAACTGCCATAAACTCCAGGACATTGATATGAGGAAGAGTCCCAAGATGAGACCAATCCCCCGCAACCGTGCTGCTGTTGCAGTGTCCTCCCCACCCCAACCGAGAGGCGTCCGTCGAAACCGATATCGACGGAAGAGGGGCAGAGAAGGACCTGCCTCGCGCGAGAAACACCTCGCTCGTCCAACAAGCGAGAAGAGACTTGATCTTTACTGGTACTGGAATCCAGACCAAAAGAGAGTCTTTTCCCGGCTTGAAGAACCTGAGGAGATGTCTCTGAAAGGGTCTCATGAGGAGCCGGCAGTCCTCTAAAACATCGACTAGACTGGCTAGATAACCTAGAAACTGAAGCCACTGTCTGGCCGAGACTCTTCTGGCCAGCAAAAGCTTGCGAGCCGCAGAGACAATGGTGAGAATCCTGTCTCGACTGGGCCGAGCTAACTGATTCCTTATGTCTAACACCGCCCCCAGAAAAACTGGGCTGCGAGTGGGGACTAACTCTGACTTTTCCCAATTTATTAGGAAACCTAAGTCTTGAGTAAGAGAGACGAGCAAACGAGTCTCGTCCAACAAACGATCGCGCGACTCCGCAAGGAGAAGCCAGTCGTCCAGGTAACAAAACAACCGCAGGCCGCGACGCCTCAGAAAGGCCGCTAGCACCGCTACAACTTGAGTAAAAACCCGAGGGGCCGGGCGCAGCCCGAAGGGAAGAGCCCGAAAACGATAAGTCTCCGAGAGGAAGGAGAACCCCAGAAGATCGCGAGATGCGCGATGAATGGGAATGTGAAAGTACGCGTCCTTGAGATCTATCGAGACCGCGTAGTCTTCCCTTTTGATCAACGGAAGAATGGAGGCAAGAGTCTCCATCCGAAAATGAACCGGAGGAATAAATTTGTTTATCCTCTTTAGGTTCAGTATCAAACGAAGTTTTCCCGAGCGCTTGGGAATAACAAATATTGGAGAAAGGGAAAGAGACGGCCTGTCTCTTACTCTTTCTATAGCCCTCTTTTCCAAAAGAGACTCGATCTCCTTCGAAGCATGAGACCGAGACAGGGCAGACATGGGAGGTGACCGAATTCTTATAGCCCCTCCGGGGAGCGAGGCGCAAAGATCTATGAAGAATCCGTCTCGCACGACGGAGAGAACAAACACGTCCCCGGAGATGGCCTCCCAAGCGGGGAGAAACGCATGAAGTCGGCCACCTACCACATTCGGTCGAACAAGCGCTCGGGGAAAAACATCAAAATCCAGGCTTGGCCTTCTGCGAAGCCATCGCCTTACCACGAGAACCTCTCGAAAAGCCCCTGCCACGACTCCCTCTCCCACGAGACGGAGCTGGCTGAGGCTCAGGAGGCGGGACCCTAGACACGCGACTGCGTTGACCCGAAACGGGACCAGCAGGTCTACGCCGAACAGGGGCCCGCGTTGGCTTAGAGCTAGTGTGAAACTGCTTAGTCATATCCGAGATCTGCTTTCGCGCATCGATCTCTCTTTGAAACACCGTAGCGAATTTACCACCAAAAAGCGAAGGTCCCCGAGACGGAACATCTCGGAGAAGTTGAGCAATGCCCGACTCTCTAACACCCAGTGCTGAGAGAGCCGAGGTCCTGCGACGGAACGTAGCCGAAGCAGCTGCTGTGGAAAGCTGCGACCACTGCAGACAAAAAAAGAGTATGCAGCAAGTCGTCAATAATCAGCTTGTCACCATCGGTAACATTCAACTCCTCCGCCCTGGACCTAAGGTCGGAGAGAAGCCCTTGAAAAGCCGCCAAACGCATCCCTGACCTAATGTGGTTTTCAATATTAGACCAAATCTTATCCTCCGCCCTGAACGCAGCGGAGGTAAGCGGATTAGTCGCCCGCAAGCGACGACCAACCTCTAAAATCTCAGGAGAAAGAATCTTAGCCTTGAAAAAGCTGTCTTGGTCCTGAGAACAAAAGGCAAAGGCCTTACCCCTGACCGCATTAGATCGCTTAACCAACAGCGCGGTCTCAATGCGGTCATACTCCAGCTTGAAAACCTCCTCAAGAGCAATACCCTCAGAGGAGACCTGCTGCTTGAAATTCCAACGCGAAGTCGAACCCTGCGCGCGGGTTGACTGAACTTCAGGGAGATATTTGGACAACAAAGCAATCGCTTCCACTCCACAGAGATTGAGCGATTGAGACTCCGCCTGCCCAAGCGATTCGGGAACCGAAGCTTGAGAGGACGCATCCAAATCTGGTTCCACCCGAGTGGAATGAGACAAAGGAACGCTAACAAAGGCCTCCGCAGGCGGGTCCCCGCATGGTTCACCAAAAGTCTCCTCGCCCGGCGGAGCCCCGAGGGCCGCGGGAATAGGAGGCACATGCGAATCAGTCTCAGACAAAGAGGAATCAATCACAAAAGGCTGATTAGACTCAAAGCGAGATCCCTGAATAGGGACAGAAGTCAGGGTTGAAGAAGCCGGTACAAAGGACCAACCCTGATTCTGAGCAAAAGCCCGCATCATACTGAACATGTCAGCTTGAGAGGAGCTAGCCGGGTCAGCCAGGCCAGACGGGCAAGAGGCCGGCAAAGCCCTGCCGCTTTTCGCCTTCTTCTTGGCCTTTTTCTTGGCTGGCTCGACAAGAGTCGTAGCCGAAACCCTTTTCTTAGAACGCTTAATCGGATTCGTTCGGATCCCCAAAGCCTCTTCGGAAACACGAACCGATCCCTCCGCGGAGGGACGTTCACTTCCCATAAAGGGATTGGAGCGCTCATGGCGTAAGCCTAGAGAATCGCCCAAATCACCCATACTGGCTAGGCAAGAAGATGCCATAGCCATGGGTTGGGAGCTAAAAGCTCCCAGTGCGTGGGCAGACCGAGATGACTCGGTATGTGCCCGATGACTACTAAAGGCATGTGAACCCACTATTGGACCGCTCGAAAGCAGCAATAGGGGAGCACTAGTAGTCACGCACTCAGGTGAAAACACCTGTTGCTCCGAAGAGCGTCCATAATTGTTAGCTCGAGCATTCCCATCAGCTGGCAACTGAGACAGCCCAGAAAGTACTCGTTCCCCCATATGGCGTTTGCCGGGGGCTAGGGTTTGAGAACCCAGACCAACATGGACTAAGCCCGTGGGTTGCCCTGCAGTAGTGGGGCGCGTCTCCCCTAACGGATCAGAGCGAGTGAACGCTACCGTACGGGAAACAACAGCCCCCCCCTCTGGTCTCAGCGACCGGGGGATTGGATTCGAGATATCCAAACCACTAGAATCTGACGCCACCCACCCCGAAACCACAGGCTTCGGAGTTGACAATCCCGATTCAGTTAACGCCACCCGTCCCGAAGCCGCAAGCTCCGAAACTGGCAAACTCTGCAAGGGAACACCACTAGGCAACTTACCTTTAGCCCTCCTCCCTGGAAGGCCGAGTCGTCTTGCTAGACAACTCTTCGGAAGAAGCAGGTCTCCTTGACCCAGCTGCTTCTTCTTCCGAATTCATACCACTGCAATAAAACAGACAATAAAGTATACTTTTCAAATTAAGAAATACTTCAACTGAATGCAGTAAATAAAACTAAAGTTTATTTGGGAGATACGCACTAAAGAAATTTTCACAGCCTAAAAACCGTAAGAACAAACACCGAACCCGAAGGCTCGGTGACAAACGGAAACACCCGCAAACACGGAAATATCTACGTGGGGCTGACTGTGAAAGAGAAAAATAAATGCCAAGAAAGGGAATCAAAAAATCCCTTGCAATCGGCAAGAGTGACTAATAAAACACAAAGTACTATAATCTAAACGAATATAGGTACCTAAAAGTGCTTTAACTATGTGAAAAAGCGCACCAAAAAGATACTATACGACCTGATTTCAGGAGCGCTGTGACTATACGTCCTAACTCGTCGGGGGCGAGCAAGAAAGAGGAAGATGGCCGTAGCGTATTGACGCGCGTGAGTGGCGAAGGGGACAATAGGATTACGGGGGGTGCGCACAATATTGTGACACATGTGTGATAATTCTCGAAGGGGTCCCGTAGTCAAGACTACAGGCATAATAGGTAGGTATATATGATTTATTGCAGTAAATTTGAAACAAAGCACTCTTCCTGGAGAGACTTCCCTAGAGGCATTCACTGTTGCACTGTCAAGGGAAGGTATTTCCTGATACTTTTGTTCCATTATTATTAAGAATGTTTAGGGAGGCCATGGTAGTTGTCTAAAGGTTGGATGGTGCCAATTTTATCAGTTTATTCAGTTACACTGATTGACACATTTTTGATATGGACACCTGCAAGTGGGTACTCTAGTGAAGCTTAAAATACTGATCTTTATGTTCCAGTGCACTGTCAAAGTCGTAGCATTTTGTGCACTGCAGCTGGTAACATGGAGGGCATATGGTATAAATTTGGTTTACATTCATTTTGATATCAAGGATTGTACCTTTCATACCAAAGATACAAAGAATATACCATATGAAGATTGATATACAGTAACAGTCAATGTGGGATGTGTATGGTACTCAAAGGTTACATACTGTTATTCATGGTGACCTGACGTTAGAGTCATGCAATGACTTTAATATCACCAACATGGCCTTCCTGAGCACTCTTATTAAGAATGGGGCCAATGAATAAAGGTGAACCCTCCCACAGGCAGTGCAAAGGGGAAGGGCTCTTCAGGAATGGTGTTTTGCTTCATAAGTAGATACAGAATTTTCATTAAAATGCATGGAATAAATGACCGAAAATTTCAATATCATAGTCCTGGCATCATGAAGTCAATAACTGCATCACCTGTAGGACACAAAATCTAATGAACTCCCTGAAGGTCAGGTGAAGGCATGTGCGGACACATCCTCAAGGAGATTGAGCCATTGGAGAACAGGTACTGGCCTGATATCCCAGCAGAGACCCCTCCGGAAGCCTTGTGAGGGTGTATTAAAATAAAGTGAATTACAAGCATTAATCACAAGGATCGGATTCATACTGATTGACAAAGTCAATAAATCACCAAGGGTATGAATAATTTCGAACATCGCCCAGTTTGGATAACTCACCTTTTCTATTGTTATGCAAATGAGGTGAAACCGGAAACGGCATTCATTTGCAGATGATAACTAAATGTATTCAAGTGATGTGCAAGTAACTTCATTTAACCATTCATTTTCAGGAAAAAGGCAAAAAACTAGAATTTTCCAAGGGGTATGAATAATTTTGTTGTTAACTGTACATGTAGATGTAAACATACTGTTTGTCTTTTTCTGTGTGCGAACCTTCATCTTCATACATTTATGCCTAGGCCTTAATGATTTAGGCCTTGAATGCAACGCTGGTAACGAAAGCACATGCACTGCCTAGAAGGAAAGGTTACAAAGTGATATTGTGTCAATAGCTTGGATGCCATGCTATGGTGAGATGGTGAGATGGTGAGATAAAAAGAGTGCAAGGTTACCTCAAGGTGCTTTTAGTTTGTGAAAGTGTGATATGAATGGATAAAGGCTCGTTCAAATATGCAGTTTTAACCCTCAGTGTTTTTGTGTTTTTTTTATAATGATGCAAGTGTAACAAGCTTTGACATTGCTGTATCATATAGCACAGATATAAGTGAATAGGACCTTTGTTGAGTACATTTGCCATTTATTTACATGTTGAAGAAAAAAAAACGATACGGTTTACAGCTGCATGTGTGAACGGGCTTATTAAAGGATCAAGGGAAGTAATGCAGAGTAGATGGGATAGGGTGACATTGAGTCTACCTTGTCCTGCATCACTAGACTTGAGGTTAAATTCCCAACCTTCTTGGGTGTTGGATGCAGAGTGAGGCAGCTTCAACTCCACAGGCTTCATGAACTTCAGACCATGGGGGCCACACATCACCAGCGGGCTCAGCAATGTCTCTCCTAGAAACACAAACAGACAAAACAATATTAATCACATTACTCCTCGTAATAAAAATGATAGAATTAGCAAAAAGGAGTGTAGAAGCGAGTGTCCACCATCCCAACCAACCCAACTACAGAGTAAGGAAAAGACAAAGCTATGTCAGACATGTCTGCATGACACATTGCACGTGACGCACATACAACTTTGAAAGGCTGTGTCCTTAGGCTGTGTCCTTTCGATATCATGATACCAGTATCTGAACACTGGTGATACCACCAACAGGTGATATTCAGTGAGCCCTAACAACGAAAGAATAGAATATCATTGTGAGGTATGCATGCAAGATCAAATTGCACAAGGAAGACAAGGGGCCCCAAGTCCATTATCTCATTTTATATATCCACCCACAAACATGACAACCAAATTTCTCAAATGCAGAAATGGAAGGAAAAAAATGAAGCAGATAAAGCTTCTGTTTAATGTGTCATCAAGAAGACAAAATGGCAGATTGTCCATGGAATGTATACCTAGGCAAGTCCAAGCTATTTCAACCCATAAATAGCAACCACATCTAAGATTAGTTCGTGTTTTCTCAAATCTCATGATCGTTTCAAGTTAATAGCCCTATTAGAGCTTGGATCAGACCAAATAGGAATGTTGAAAAACATTTAAATAAATGTAAATTTACCATAGTAACTCCACTATACCTTCTTAAGTTTATAATAATAATAATAATAATAATCCAATTAAAGTCCATTACAAATTTTATTAACCGAAATGGAAATTCCTTTTGCCCAATTGATCGTGGGCACGGCAGCTACTGTGCAGCGCCAGAACGACGTTGCTCTATCCCTTCAATTGTTGAACGGCAAACAAGGTAGCAGCAACTCCCATCTTTTAACGTCTTTTGGTATGACGCGGCCGAGGTTCGAACCCACGACCTCCCGATTGTGAGGCGGACGCTCTACTGACTGAGCCAACATATCAGATAACACATTGGATACCTTTTGACCAAATACCTTGGATTTGCCCATCTAACAGCAGATGGGACTATTTCAGACTAATTAATGAATGTTTCTAGGAGTCTCTAATGGACCTACCTTTGTTTCTGTCGAGTGGAGGCAGCATGCTGTTATCTCTGCAGACCTTGAAGTAGAGCTCCTGGCTGTGACCTTCAGGGATAGCTCCCTTGGGGATATGGATGCTCACTCCAGTGGAAGGCGAGTCCAAGACACCTCCATTGCTGTCAAAGGTTCCTCGGACAGTGTCCACAACTTCTTGTCCTTCATCGGATTTCAAGGCGATCTCACTGTGGAAGAAATGGGCAAAGATAACAATTAGGTTCAGGTCAAATAGCTTGGCAGTATCATTTGTTAGGTGACAAATTTAGGAAACTGGGGGTAGGGGGAGTTAATATATTGTAAATCATGTTTTAACTTTCTAGAAATATTATAAGACCTTCAATAAAATAAAACAGGCATGGCTGAAAACAAACAAGTAATCTTTACTGATCAATAACTAAGGCAAATCATTCAAAGGCAACTTTGCCAGGTCAATGAATATCCTTCATAGCCTTTCTTTTCACAAGAGGAACACAATCACTATGGAGTTTCCTAACAAGAGGTATGTAAGTGCAAATGAATGAGTACATACTCTACTGGGATGGGTTTGAATGCTGGTTTCTTCTTGTCATAGCTGTTCTGCGGTGGGTAGATGCCTGCCCTCTCCTGGTATTGCCTGCCTGGTGACTGTGATCTCTTCTTAGTCCTCTCCTTGTGAGCCTGGTAGGATTCCCTGTCATAAGGTGATCCTGGTGCTTTGGGTGGGGCACTGGTCTCCGAGGCATTAAAGAAGTTTTCCCTTGCCTTTTTACTGTCCAGGTAGGCATTTCCCGTTTGTCCTGTTGTTGTTGGTTTGGGTGCCCTCACTGGCCTAATTTGGGAGGGCGTTTTGGTAGCATTTGACCATCCACGGGGGCTATCACTGCGCTTAATCATATTAGCCATTTTTGCAAGCTGGTTGCGGTATGCATCAGCGGACAGTTCATCCTCTGATTTGTCACCACCAAGGTCCACTTTCTTGACCTCTGCATTGACGAATCCTGAGCCGACTGTTATCGTCTGCACCTCAGGTTCTGCTTTCCTCTCCCATTTCGGGCTGCTGGTGGCTGGTGTTGAGGTCTGGAAAGAAGGCTGCGCTTGTGGCTGCTCTACCTTTGCAGGTTGATCCCATCCTCGTGGACTGGTTCTTGGACTTGGTTTACTCTTCTGTACCTCACTGTGGTCCCATCCTCGTGGACTGGCCCTTGGACTTGGCTTACTGTTCTGTACCTCGCTGTGGTCCCATCCTAGAGGACTAGCACGTGGACTAGGTTTGCTCTTTTGCACCTGGCTGTATATGGGCTCCACTGGTTTTGGAGGGGGGTAGTCTGGTTTGGGTGGGGGTAGCTCATCTTCTTCGGGTGGGGGAGGGGGAGGTCGTGCAGGGGGCAATGAGTGGGTTGGTTCCGGGAAGTCTGGGATCTCCCAGCTAGGTGCGGAAATATCAACCGATGCTTCTCCAGGGGCAGGGCGAGAAGTTGCCACCCTCTTTGGACGTGAAGATTCCACTGAGAGAGACAGAGACAGAGACAGCTCATCAGGACGAGCCTCAGGTCTGGACATTGGGGTGTTCGGTGTCCGTTTTGGGCGGGTAGGTTCTGAAGGACGAGTTTCTGGGGTCTGCTTTGGAGTCGCAGCTACTCTTCTGGGACGAGAGGCAGGCTCTGCAGGATGTGTCTCTGCTTGACGAGGTTCTGAACGAGTGGAAAATGAAAAATATGTATATTTTGCTTATATTCATACCAAGAATTACGTCTTAATTTTCACTAAACCGTTTTACACAACAGTAATTGAAAAGAGCCAACAAATAAATTATTAATGATTATGGGTTAATATACTTTAATTACACGAATTAACCTTTTTCCAGCGTAAAGGCCGCAGTATTTTCACCCAAAATATGATCACAAAGTCTGGGTGTGGCCTATGAGCAACATACAAAAATGAACTGCCTTCAAAACCCTGATCTAAACCACACGTATCGAAATGAATGGGACTACAGTCAGCCAGTGGTCTAGCTATCTATCGATGTAGAGGAGAATTCGGCCACTTGAGACAAAATCCAATTTTTGGACTCTTTATTCCATATTTATATTCACTCCTTACTCACATCATGAAAGCCAATATTGTTACAATTTCAACAACAAAATAATCCCAGAAAAAAAATCAAGAATTGCCATGGCAATATTCATTTTCATTTTCGCTGTCTCAGAGTCAGTTTTCAGCCTTGTGGGTAAGTTTTCAGCCCGAGCCTGCATCTCACGTCGGAGCTTCACCCAGCCGAATTTTACCTCCCCAGTAACAGAAACTGATATCTCGAGACTAACGGAGATATTGCGTCTGTCTCACGCACCAACTATTTATGACTGCGATTTGAAAACTGAAAATTTCTTGAAATATAGCTCGGTTTTGGGAACCCATTTACCTTAGGGACAAGCGTAAGATACGCACATTTTCAGATCAGGGTAGCGGGACCGCCGATTACATTGCTGAAATGTGATATTTATGGATACTTTTTTCATTGCTACTGCAGTTCCCCTGTGACTTTGATATGTATTGTATGTGTGTGATATGCTATCATGCTATGCATTTTAAAGGCATTCGGTAACTTTGTAGAGGCTTGATTTAATAAATTGTTGAATTTTGATATCTGCCTTGTATAATGATGTTCAGAAGGATAAATAAATAGCCAGGCATAGAAAGGTTTTCAAATATATAATGCTATTATTAAGATATCTGTACCTGAATACTCCCATTTTACGAAAGCGTATGGCCATACGCTTTAGTCTAACACTGAGTCAGTGGGGGGAAAATGAGTCTGGCATTTCCGGTCACTTGCATATGTTTACTTTTGTGAAGCACATGATGATTTTGAAGTGCTTTTTTCCCCCATGGGCTTCATTTTTACACCATATTACATACACTGATAGCATGTAAGGCCAGACAGCTCAGATTTTATCAAGCCTTCACAAAGTTACCTAATCACTTTAAAGTGATTTTATCATGCATACGACGTACAAACCAGCCAAAAATACCGCTTTTACTCTAATTATTTTTTTAAGTATCAAAATATTTTCATTCATAAATATAACTAATAACTAAATATATCATAAACATAATGGCAGGATCCTTCGCGGAGATGTATGAGTATTTTGTATGGAAAATGGACGGTCGTTGCGGTGGATTTTCATAGCACACTGGGCGTGCACATTTTTATGCGCGTTTTTTCCTAGGTCATGGCAAGGACATTTTTCAGCATGCAAAGCGTTGTGATTACATTTTCATTTTCCTCTTCGAAACAATCATGCTGTATGTATTTTTCTGTCTTTGCAAATCACTTAGGAACCTTTGGATAGAATATGTACCCATGTAAGATATCTTGACAATTTTTTAGAGTGGTGGAAGCATTTACTTTCCAATTTTGTTTGTGATTGTGCCTCAATTTTTCCAAGTTGCATTCAAAGTTGACAGTCCCGTTCGTACTTGAACTTTTATAGCAGGCAAACTGTGCACATACCGTGGTAGTCTACAAAGATGTATGTATTTGCGAGCACTACGCCTCGTCAGATTCTCTTCTTCTTTTTAAATTCTTAATGACATAAACGCAAAGACATCTAAGGAAAATCGTGTTCAAAAAGTCAATACAATAAAAAGTTTGGCCTTTTTTTTTTCTTTATATGAAGTTTTTGGGGCAGATTTCTTACGCTTGTGATTTTCCCCAATATTTTTATTTTCCCCAAATGAGTTTTCATAGTTGGGATGCGTGCGGCCTTTACGACAGAAAATAAGGTAATAAGTTAAATATACTGTATATCAGAAGAGCAATAAAGTGATATTTCAAGTTTGACAAATATAAATATAATTCCTAGGACTCACCCATACGTGCAGGAGGGGGTGGACCCTCATCGTCATCATCATCATCATCGTCATCATCATCATCTTCTGGCCCGAATGTTGTCTCCAGGACTGGAGTCTTGGCTGCTGGTGGCAAAAGATCTGATTCCTCCTCATAGCCCGAGTAAGGAGGTTGAATGGCATCAAGGTCAGTCTCGATGGGTGTCGAATGCTGGACCAGAGAGACTACAGGCTGAATGGGCTTGGGCTTAGACTCCCTAGGCTGTGGCTTGGGTCTGAATGCCGAAGGAGGAGGTGATTCGACATCTACGTTAAGAGATGCACTGATGGGTGCTTGCTCCATGTGGCCATTGACACTGACATCACCATCAATGCCAAAGGACTTGAACTCATCAGCCAGGGTGCTGAGGTTGATGGTATCGCTCAGAGCACTCAGGTCTTCCTGACCTTGTGACTTGCCTCTCGAGTTAAGGGCTTCCTCTGCGAGCTCCTTGGCCTCGTCTCGGCGACGATGCTGATCTTTCTTTGAAGGGCGTTCCTCTTGATTGAACGTTGCCTCCATCCTTTCCCGCTCTAAAGTGTTCCGTTTGTTCCTCTCCTCCTCTTCATATCTTTCTCTCTCTTCTCTCTCCTTTTCTCTCCTTGCTTCTTCCTCTTCTTCCCTTTCTATCTCCCTGGCTTCCTCTCGCCTATCTCGAGATCGGGAGCGGGAGCGGGACATGCTGCGCCTGAGAGACGACCAGATACTCTCCTTCTTCTTGGATCGGGATCGAGATTTACGTCTGCGGTCAAAACTTGATGGGAGCTCATCCTCATCTGAGGAGTACCTCTTGGGAGGTGGGTCTGACTTGGGAAGGGTTTGCTGAAAGTAAACAAAACAGATATATGTATATTGCAAAGGTGGTGGGTGAACTATGAAGAAGCATCAAACCGTTACACACATAGATTACTTATAAAGCAATTTTTTAAAATTGGTTATTTCTTCATATACTTGACAGTGTATAATGTAATATCAAATAAAATATTGAGAAATAAGGATGAACCCTTTGTCCAAAAAATCTAACATAGTATACATGCATGAGTAATATCATCCGTAAGAGTGGGATTACCACAATGGAGCAAGAAGAAGAAAAAAGGAAATAGTATCCAAAGGATAAAAAGGTCCTTGATGACATAAAAATAAAATACTACAAAGATTTCCACTGGATTTTGAGCTGGCATTGTCGAAAAAATTATCTACATCTCCTTTCTTTCTTTCTTTTTTCCCCTTAAAAAAACAAGTTAAGAGAAATTTCTTACAGCTTTGACTTCTTTCTCACTGAAGTTGAATGAGCTCTCTGAGGCAGCACCAGGTGTGGCCGAGGTGTTGGCCGTCACTGTGGGTGATAGCTGCTGCTCAATGTCTGAGTCAATGGTGCTGTTACCATGGGAGTCTGGCATGATGGATTCTGCATCGGTATCGTAGTCAGCTGGCAGGATCATAGGACCAACCAAGGGTAGGTGACCCTCGTCTACCTCAGGTTCCTCATACTGTAGAAAAGACAAGAATTGGTAAGAAAAATATAACGATGCTTTCCCATTGTCTTCTTCCAAAATCAACATGGAATTTGCTCTGAACTATATTTTCTAAAAGATAATAGGGTTAGTGTTTGAATTACATGGTTTTCAGTGAGATTAAGGGTTAAGGTTAGGTACCGAGTTTGGTACAGGAAGTTAGGAATTTGGTTTAGGAAATTGACAGTGGAGCAATCGTCGCAGTATTATGTGTCATATCTGATGTGATTATCCCTCTCTGCAATCAAAGCCAAACTCACACACTCAATGAAGTTAAACTCTCGCTAGGTCGTGACGTACTACCAAAAATAGTAATATCCGATAGCTTCTTTTTCTGGGGTTTAAGCTCTGGCCCAACACTGATGCGGAATGATTAAGCTCAAAATTCAATATTCCTACAATTATTGCAAGATAGAAAGAAAAAAGGTGCCTGAGTAAATTTGATATCTACCTTCGTCTCTGACATCCAGATTTCTTTCCTTTGTTGTATCCTGATGGCATCTTTCACATTCTGCAGCCACTGGCCATCCGACGACAATGGGATCATAGCTGAAAAATATAACAGAGCAAATGCTTAAATGACAGAAAATAATGGCAAGATTCACTACCGGTAACAAAATACCAGCAAAACCACATTCATCTTTAAAAAAATAGTTTTTAAAATCATGAGTATCTTGCTATTTTCTGACTAATATCAGACTACACACTTCTCCACATTTGTTTGGACTCCGAGGTGGCTGGATTCAGGGACCTGTATTCTGAACTCCGGTTTATCGTAAACCGTGGTCTAAGTGAGGTTTAAACCGAGTCTAAACCTGCCCTTTAAACCAAAATTTAAGATAATCACATTTGAACTCCATTTTAACTTAAACTCCAGTGCAGTCCAGACTCTAAGTGTGGTTTCACTTTCTCCGAAAAATGTCACAACTAATAAATTATGCTGATTTATGCATAAAATTAATGGTTTGCTCTAATTAATTAAATAAAGCCCCAAAACTGCTAATTTTTTGTATAGAGACTCTTTGTCAGATTCTGATCAAATAAACCAAAAAAAAAATTCGGTAAAATCCTTTTTTTCTTATGTATTTTACCGTTTTTTAAATTTCTTATGTATTTCTTTGTTTTTCGACTTTTTGTTTTTTACTGTTTTTTCGATGGAATTCGTCGGCAACACTATTTTAATCATAAACAACATAAAATTAATTGTTTTTAAACAGTAAAAGTAAAAATAATGAAACATTTATGAATTTTAGCTGGAAACACAATTTGCATTGGATTTGTACACGAAATCACGTTTTTGAGCAATTTTGGGTCTGACATGCACTTACGAAATGTTGCGTAACTCCGGAACCGCACGCGCGGACATCACAAATTTGGTCTCAAAAGTTGCGCAAGACTTGAAAGAAAAAAGTAGTGAAGCGGCGTGGTGACTGCTTTTCGCGATGCAAACATATTACGCGAAACGTCGAGGGGGGGCGGAATCCCCCCCCCCCCCCCGGGCCTATTAGGGTTGTCCGGTTTAACTTAGACTGGAGTTGAAGTTAAACCAGAGTTCAGAATACGGGCCAGGGTGTGAGGCTTTACCTGTGAAGAGATGTGCAAAGGCCTTCTTGAGAGTGAGGCTGGTCTTGTAGAGCTTCTTGGAACCCTTGTTCTGCTCAGGACTCATGTAGTTTCCCCTGATATCCTTGACCATGGAGCGAGACTCTGCATTCAAGAAGATGACGATGGGGTAGTACTGCATCAGGTTCAGCTGCTCCACTGCAAACGGTGTCACATCAAGCAGACAGTGTTTTCCCTGCAAATGGAAAGGAGCAGCAAAAATATAAGCTAATGTGGGGTGCTACCTTGGTCTTATATAGAATACACAGGAATAAAAATTGGTTAAAATGCCTGTATTTAACCCTTACTGAACTGGGCTATTTTGCTCCATGAAAATGCTGGGGGGGGGGGGCCTGGGAGGCCCCCCCCCCATTGATCTCAGAAACGCAATGTCCAATGAACTTGAAAATTTGCATGTCGATCTTCACATGCTGAATCTGATGGTGTGATAAATTTTAATCAATTATGCAAATTTTTTGATTAGCTAATTAATTCATAAAGAAATGCAAGCCATTGTCTATTGACAGCATGTAACTGTACACAAATATATGGAGCGATTAGCAATTTTAATGACATGCGCATACTAATTAGCATATAAAATCACCTAGGTATGTCTGATATGGACAAATGTGGTATCAAAACGTGCGCAAGACTTCAGG
This sequence comes from Heliocidaris erythrogramma, assembly GCA_025617745.1. Taxonomy (NCBI): domain Eukaryota; kingdom Metazoa; phylum Echinodermata; class Echinoidea; order Camarodonta; family Echinometridae; genus Heliocidaris; species Heliocidaris erythrogramma. The sequence continues at coordinate 56,847,830 of CM046853.1, forward strand.
GAAAAAAGTCATGAAGCGAGAATCCGAAATTGCCTGCGGTCGCGATGCAATCACCAAAAATATGGAGGGGGGGGGGCCTCCCAGTGCAGTTAGGGTTAATGCTATTGCAATTTGTTTCCAAAATCAGATTGCAGTCGATCGTATAGTGTGAGGTGCGCTTTTAGGATGGTGAATAGTTTAAACTTGATAATCTTCATATTGGCAATGCCAATAAATACAGTGAATGAATAACACATACCTTGTCAATGATGTCTTTGATAGAACCAATCTTGACCATGCCTTGAGGATTAATCTTCAGCTGCTCTCCGGGGTTCCTGTCAAATGTGTGCTCTGTAACTGAATACATTCATGACACATCAAACTTTGTTATCCCAACAATACAAATGACACAGTAATTCGAAACTTGAGACCTTTTTCAGTATGGTGGCTCAATTAGTTTCATACCTGAATCAGAAAAGTAGACTTAACTTAACGAACGGTGACAGTTTTTGAATGCATACAAGTACTAAAAATTCTCAGTAGCAGGCAATAACAGTGCAAAGTCTGTGCTTATGCATTAAATTAATATTAATACATGTAATCTGCTTATTTTCTTGTCTTTCTTTTTAAAAATACTGTGTTTTCTTTTTTTTGGTTTTTTAATATCATGGCATTACCCTCAAATGCAATACTACAAGTTTTTTGTTCTTTAGAGCTTAACTTGAGATTTTCTAATGAAGATTTGATCTACTTACGAGGATTCTCAAATCTGTCAGGGAGGGCATCCTTGAGATGGTCTCTGGCGATGTCCGAAAGAGGTCCAAAGATGACCACAGGTCTGACAAAACCAACTGCGCAACAAAGAAAAAAGGATTGTCGGGATAATTCATTTCAGTACACAAACTACAATATGTCTGCATATAATGACACACAATACTGTAATGATGTGCAAATCAAGGTCACAAAATCCTTTTGTCAGTCATATCTACAACTCATTCCCAAACAATTACTCTGCATTGCAGTCATTTTCCTACACTAACCAAATTCCCAACATCAATCCTGGACCAAACACCAAACCTAACCCCAACCAAACCCTAAACCTAACCTAAAAACCCAACTGCAAGCATAACTTTAAACCTATATATATCACTGACAAAATAAAGCCTGGTGCCATTGAGTAAACTCCCCTCTTGAGGCATGATTACATTAATTTAATTTCATGTTAGCCCCTTTTTGGAAGGCATCTGTTTGTGTCAGTATAAAGTAATCAATTTTTCATTAACACTTCAATACTGGCACTGGTAGTCATTCCTTTAATATCATGATGGCAGCGGTGGGATATGAACCCACATCATCAAAATGACTAGCCCTTTAAACTTCCTACAAAGTTTCGGAGGCAAATATGTCAGGATCCCCACTCTATTGCAGAAGGTTGGAAGGTTGGTATATTTACTACTATGCACATATATAGTGAAACTAGATGAATATTCGACCGCGCGCGGTCGGAATTTATGCCTCCGCCATCACCAGATTGGAAATGTATGGCATACATGTACACTCTAAAAAGGACTGGTCCAACAAAATGACAAATCTTTTCACTTAAAATGCACAGGAGACAGAAAAATTTATTTCATTTCATTTTCATATAAAACTAGAAATACTTGATAACAAGGCTAAAAACCAGTAATTTCATGTAATTTTATGTAAATTGACCTCTGTGACCTCTGACCTTTGACCTACTTACCCAAAAATCTAATCAGTTCATCTTTCTATGGGTATGCATACTGGTACCAAGTTTGAAGTTCTCACCTCAGATAGTTCTTGAGATAACCACTAATTCCATGTAATTTCATGTAAATTGACCTCTGTGACCTTTGAACTTTGACCTACCTACCCCAAAATCTAATCAGTTCATCTTCGTATACGGTAACATACTAGTACCAAGTTTGAAGTTCTTACCTCGAACAGTTCGAGATATCGTGGTAACGGTGCTAAAAACCAAGAATTTTTATGTAATTTCAGGTAAATTGACCTCTGTGACCTCTGACCTTTGACCTACTTACCCCAAAATCTAATCAGTTCATCTTTGTATGGGGATACATACTGGTACCAAGTTTGAAGTTCTCACCTCAGATAGTTCTTGAGATATCGTGGTAACGGTGCTAAAAACCAAGAATTCTTATGTAATTTCATGTAAATTGACCTCTGTGACCTCTGACCTTTGACCTACTTACCCCAAAATCTAATCAGTTCATCTTCGTATGGGGATACATACTGGTACCAAGTTTGAAGTTCTCACCTCAGATAGTTCTTGAGATATCGCGGTAACGGTGCTAAAAACCAGTAATTCCATGTAATTTCATGTAAATTGACCTCTGTGACCTCCGACCTTTGACCTACTTACCCCAAAATCTAATCAGTTCATCTTTCTATGGGGATACATACTGGTACCAAGTTTGAAGTTCTCACCTCAGATAGTTCTTGAGATATCGTGGTAACGGTGCTAAAAACCAAGAATTCTTATGTAATTTCATGTAAATTGACCTCTGTGACCTCTGACCTTTGACCTACTTACCCCAAAATCTAATCAGTTCATCTTCGTATGGGTATACATACTAGTACCAAGTTTGAGGTTCCTACCTCAAATGATTCTTCAGATATCGCGGTAACGAGAAGTGGGACGGACGGACGCACGGACGGACGCACGGACGGACGCACGGACGGACGCACGCACGGACGGACGGACGGACGGACGGACGGACAACCCGAAAACATAATGCCTCCGGCACCCACCTTCGGTGGGCGGAGGCATAAAAAGTGACGAGATTTTGTCTACACTTACCTGTCCCTAGAGAGACTCTTTCATAGGCGGGGAATTTTCCTGGTGTTCCAGCTAGGAAAAACACAAAAACAAAACTGAGTTTACCATGGCAAACTAGAAGTGTGTTTCATTGATGACTAGACTACAGAACAAATGTAAATTTTTGAATATTAACTTTTATTTTTGAAATGTAAAATAAAAGATAATTGGTAAACAATAATTGCTCTGTGATTATTGGGTAAACACATAACTTGTGAAGATTTGATACAAACTGAGAAAAGGCTCCCTTCTATTTTTCGAAATCTAGAGACACATTCAAACCTCATGTCTTAAATTACACAAGTACAAATAGTATCAATCCTTTAAACAAGAAATATAACGTCTACATTTCAAAGCATATATTCTTTTTCTTCCTCTCTTTCTCCTCTTTCATGAGCACATATGGAAAACTTTTGAAGACCATCACTAAAAATTGGGCTTACCGAAGACAACCTCATCATATTCGTCCTCGATCTCAATGCGAACGCCAGAGTTCTTGAGCTTCCTCATGCTGGCTCTATTGCCCCTCCTCTTGAAGAACTCTTTCCTAGTACCACTGGTATTAAGAAGTTTGACAGTCTCCACTGACTGCTGAGCCATATTACTCTGAGTTGCTCTATTAACAAAAAATAAATAAATTGAAAACAAAATTTTCCAACTGCTGGCACTAGAATCCATATTCAACTTTTCCCCCATGTATGTAAAAACGCATTTACTCTGCAGCATGGTGTAGTATTTATATTTTTAAAATATGCATTTTTTATACATATTTTATATATATATACATTATATATAAATATATATATATATATGACAGAAATTTAACCAAAATATCTTTATTTGTCCTATTTCCAATGGCAAAGATGAATCAATCAGCTCTCTACAGGTTCATTGCCAGAGCGATACCCAAGTCACACTAACAAGACTGACACAACAGACTGAACAACAAAACTACATTACCTCCGAATAGCCAAGAGTCGGTCTGTTTGGAGCTGGTTTGGCTGTGTGACTGGGGTACGAATGGGTCTTATAAATACTTTTCCCTTTACCTGCTGTTGTTTGGAATGAGTCCCCTCTCTGTTGCAATGTTATTCCTATCCAATCTGATGGCATACCAGTAACCCATTGCACCCTCTGGGAAAGTGTCGACGGTTCTGAAGACCGTCCCACGAGGGAACTTCAACTCCTCGCCTACTGGGTTCTCGTAAGAAAAATGTGCTCTGAAAAACAAGGACAAGAATTGGAATCATCAAATGAGTAAGAATTATGGTCCCCATAAGCAGAAAGACTATTATGGTCCCCATAAGCAGAAAGACTATCTTAATTGTAAAATATCTAGACAGAAGATTATAACTGTTCATACATTGTGGATATACGAGTAGTAATGTCTGGAATATTGATGGTGGTTTACAATCCATGACATTTACACTAAAATTCACCAGAAATCATGAATGGAATACCAAATGATCTCGTACATACATGTATATCTTTTGATACAAGGAAAAAAAAATGAGACTATATTTAACGTTTGTTTCTAGTTTCTTTTTTGTTACCAAAACTGCCCATGAACTTTAACAACCTTATACCTTCAACAAATGAAAAAAGATGTACAAATGACAATGACAGTTCTTACTTGATGTAGAATTTGTCTCCTCTCCCTGATTCCATGACTTTCCTAAAAGCTGTAAAATAGATAGTAAAATAGACATTGATTAATTTTTTCTCTCTCTCTCTAGCCACAATGTGTTCTCCAAATGGAATCTAGTGCTTCATCCTTTTGGAAATATTTTGGCCTAGATATTTCATAATCAGAAGAAAGGTCATTTCATCTTGCTTGCCTAGCTGATTTTTTTTTTCAAGTAAAATATTTTTTTTTAAATCAACTGAGAGTTGCATAAACAAGCAAGAACTTGTTTGCTTTGTCTCAAGCTTTAAGCTAAACAAATTTTCAATACATTTTAAACAATCTGGAAGTTCCTATTATGCAGTTTGAACCAAAGAACTTGGAGTTGATCTGGTTGGTTATGTCTGATCTGATTGATTTGCCTTGTCTTAAGCTTCAAGCTAAATCATCTTTTTAACACAAAATAAAAGAATAAAGTTCCTATTACAGGATTTGAACCCAGGACTTTGGAGGTGATCAAGAGGTTGGTGACTAACCTGATCTGCTGTGTCTGACTTCTAGCTTGATGTAATCAGGTAATGTGAGAAGGAGGAGAGCCACCTCTTCCTTTGTCAAACCTTGGAGATAGATCTCCTCGTTCACCTGGAAAGGGATGAGATACAAACGGGTGAATATTTATAGCCAGAGATGAAAGTGCAATAATTCTAAACCTGTCTAAAGTAAATGTAAATGGAAATTTAAAAAAAATTAAAAAGTTACTGTTTGAAGATGTAACAATCTGTTCAAACGATGCATTATATCCAAAATATGCAGCTAGTACAGATGATTCCAAGCTTTCTATTGGAATACCTTTATCAAATATATTTACCCAGTATGTGTGTTTGTATTGATTTTATATTTTATATGAACTTCTTAACAATCAAAACCATTTTTTAATTCCATTTTTCCCATTAAAAACAGAATTAAGGACAATAAAATGAATATTAAAATGCATGAACAGATCAAATTGTAAAACACATAACTGACTTGTAAAGAATTTACACAAGTTCAGTGCGAACATCTCAAGCCGTAGGCCATCAAATCGAACCTGGTACAGAGATTATTAGACAAGTGATGGAGTGAGACACTTACACATGTGATCCTGTCGGCAATGGCCACTCCAGAGTTCTCTGCAGGGCTGCCTGGTTTGATACCAGCCACGTAGATTCCCACCTCGTTGCCTCCGATGAGCTTGATACCCACACTGCCTCCCTTGTTGAAGCTGATCACATGGGGGTCTCCTTCCGGGTCCACAGGAATGCTGTGGGTAATACAAAAGGGCATGAAACGAGGTAATCAAACGTTTGCTCCAGGCTTTAATGTGCCAAATATATATATATATATATATATGTACATGTAGGTCACATGTCATTTGATTAACCTGTAATCAAGTTTATTACATGTTTTTCAGGCCTCTTTCTCATTCTCTCTTTATATCTGTGTAAACACTAATATCAAGAGGTCACCTACGAATTACATATGACTCTGAAAGTCAAACTACAAACATAAACTCCCAGATGTATGCAAACCATGCTCAAGAGGAAAATTAAAAATCTATTGCCATTTTCTATTCTATGGAGTAACATAGACCAAGTGAAACTTTGTCCATGTTAGACGAAGACAAGCTTAAACCAAATGCCGAGTTTAAATTACAATACTGACCTAAGAATTGTAAATATACTTCTAGTAGACTAGAAAACAGAAAAATAAATTACCATCAATATAGTTTTTGAAATATATCACTTACCCATCTCTGAAATCATCCTGGCCGGGACTGGGTGGTCTTGGGGGAGGAGGAACTGTTCAAAAAATATATATTTGATAATTTTATAGAGTAAATGAAAATGAAAATGAAATATTATATATTGCATTAATTCATTACATTCACTGGTCTATAATCATAAATTTGTGTACAATTGTAGTTCTACATACATGCAAAATCAAATAGGAAAATAGATTTGGATACCCTATTCTAAATTAACATCTGCGACCTTTAACTTAACCAAAAATATGATGAAGAGAGTTACGAGTACTTATACATCTATCTTATAGTAGATACAACTCTACATCCACAACATTCCACACACAATCCAAATCAAATTTGCTTTGATGCTTAGAATAACAATGATAGGGTTTAAGTTAACAGTACACAGTGACTTTGTAAATAATATACTCTACTGGGCAACAACCAACAGTTTACGTACGAGGAAGAAGCTTCTACATGTATTTTAAACAGAGTTAAATTTCCCATAAATCAATCTTACGGATATCATCATCGTCATCTGGGGGTGGAGGTCTGGGTGGGGGTGCTTGCATGGTGTTTGGGCCTGCCTTTAGAGTGGGAGGGGTGTACACCTCAATGGAGCTGGCCGGAGAGACCCTATTCGAGGCCAAGGGAACGGGCCGGGTGATGTCCAGATCCATGCCATCCCTTGATCTCTCAATAATAGCATGGGCATCAGCCAGGCTGACCTGCTCTACTGGGGTGCTATTTATCTGGAAACAGCAACACGAACAAAATAACAGAACAGGGTTAATGGTACATTTTGGGTTGGGCAATTGTGTAATGATATTTTAATCACTTATTCCTGCCATCCAACAACATAAATCACAAGAAACATTAAAATCAGGCATTTAATTACCTGCAAATCTTTACTTTATTTGCTGCATCCTGATCTCTGATGTCATGAACCAAAACATTAATATTCAAAACAATCAATTTGCATATTCATAAAAAAGAAAATTACCATGCCAATACGAAAAACAGAATCATTTTAACACTAATAGCACAAAATTACAACTCTAATCAGAAACTACCTAGTTTTCTATATGACTCTGTTTTAATGAGGCACAGTGAAAACAGAATTGGTACAATACAGTGCCTACCAACACTCCTTAATGGCACTGAAGTTGTTAACCTTTATATTTGAAAGGTTTCATCTAAAGATTCAATCAATATTCATGCTAAAAAAACGATGCTTCTCAACATTGTAGGATTTTTTACATGTTGATGAGACTATGACTTACTGCTATGCATAAAAAAAACCTGATCAGTCATCAAACTAAAAGCTATCCTTGAGTTCTAATAATGAAACCATTGAAAATGGTTTGAGGTCATTATTGATTGACCATGCTTTTGATATTGGGAATGAACTAATAAAATCACATTCACTTAAAAGCATAACACAGGTTCACATTTGATAGTACATGTGTGTTCCTGTGGTCAGAGCTATTAACCATTTGCCTACGGGAATCGGATGGGTTCCTGTACTAAGTCTACAGGAACTACAGGAACAACAGAATTCAGTAGTAAACGGGTTAACTCAATTTTTAGTTCTGTTCGGTGGTTTGCTTCAGGGAGAATGATTCCCCCCCCCCATCATTACCAGGGGAGCATTTCATCAAGTAATCTTTGAGTGTTTTGTCAGTGATTTTTACCGACAAATTTGCTCTCAGCCAATCAGATGCAAGGATTCAATAGCTTATAACAGTTATCGGTAAAAATCAATGACAAAATGCTTGATGAAATGATCCCCAGAACTGAAAGATTACCTTGCATAATTCTGTGAGAATGCAGTGAACTTACCCTAAGTATTTCATCTCCTTTCCTGAGCCCCAAGGCTGCTGCTACACCATACTCATTCAGGCTCTCCACAAAGAGCTTGTACCCCAGTCTTATCCCGTAGCTCTCATTCCTACTCTTTGCGAGCCGTATGTATTGCTTGTTGTCGCCATGGCCGTCAACCAGCGTGTCCGCTGTACGAGGAGGTCCAGTGATCTTGCGTTTGTACGTCTGTGACACAGAGAAATAAGGTTGCCAAAAACATGTCAAGAGGTCAAGAGGAATCTTCGTAGCTACATGCAATACTGTTCAACACCACTGGACAACTTGACAACAATATATGCAATCTTAAAGATAAAAGTTGAGTTCTGGTTGTGCGATTACAATGTGCAAGAAACTGTCTCAAAGCAATTGGGAAAGGTTGATCATGTCTACATAAGAATTAGTGTCTACTGTGAGGTTTTGGAATCATCAGGATGAGAAATTGACCCAATCTCGCTGAAAAGTACATGCACTGCACACAGAAATGGGTATATGGGACTGCACACATACGTAGCATGAATGTTCAGCCCGAACACTTCAGCTCTTTTTCGTCATATTTTGAATATAAGGGCATTTGAAGAGCAATCCTTTTCAGGGGATGTCTCTACTGTGACATGCTTCCAAACATGCCTGAAAAGAATGAAAAAGCTCACAAATTATTTTTCACCTTTCCCAGACCTCAACTTTCTCTTTAAAGCCGTGTGCACACAGTATGCATTCAATTGCCTTACAAAACCAATCAGAGGAAAATAAAAACTATTTCATTTGTAAATGGATGGAAAGTGGAGGTGAAAAAAGTAGCTGTTCACAACAAAGGCCCCGAAAAGTACTATAGTTATTTTTAATGTCTCAATCACAATTGTGTATTAAACAGTAAATAAATGCATGTATCACTTTGAGTTACCTACGTCTTTCTATATTATGACATACTTTTTTTTCCCGAACTCATAATTGAAAAGCAGAAAGAAAATAAATGCATATTATAAGTGCGTATCTGGTAGGCTGCTAAAGTTATTGTATACTATGACAATTTTTTTAAATAAAGGCATGTAAATGGATACCTGGAACCATATTCATAAAACCTTACTAGGCATATAGTTGGCAACTAGCCAATGTACTGTAGCTTATGCTATTAGTTGACAACTGGCTTCGTAAGGGTTTATGAATATGGGCCCTGGATGCTAATGTAATTGTGGTTTAAATTATCACAAGCACTGCTGTAAGGTGGTGACTGATGAGAATACTTCTTGGGAGAATTGAAAGCCTGCATGGCAAGCATGGAAACATGATTTGATTCCAATGACAGGTATAATATCTAAAGTATTTTGATTAGAAAGAGTAAAGGCGGTATATAAATAAAACAATCATTGTAATGAAAACATGCATATGATGTATATGTAAATCTGGTGCTTACAATTGTGGCTATTTCTCCACTGTGTCTGAGAGCTCCTACAGCATCAGCATGGTAAGCATACTCCATGCTAGCTCCATTTACCGATATGATACGATCATTCTTTCTGCACATTAAAAAAACAGGACGAGACAAGACAAGACAAGAGCAGCGTAATAGGAATATTCCTTAAAGTATAAAGAATACAAGTAGGTGAAGAATATTATTATCATCATCATCAATATTATTATTATTATCATTATCATTACCATTATAATTATAATTATCATTATCATTATCATTATCATTAATTATTACCATCATTGCTCATTATCATTATTCTTGTCATTATCAACATTATCGTCATTATGATCAATAATCATTACTGCAATGATCGTATTAACAGTTGATTTTTTTGGGGGGGGGAAGGGTGCATATTTTTACATCACTAGTATCAAATTGCTTGATCCACTTCCATCCAAATTTTCTAGAAAACCCCAAATAAATAGGCAAATGGAAGGAAAGAATGAACTTGCATTTCTTCATACTTGTAGTTGGATGAATTATTTACAAGCTATTGTAATGGTTAGAAGCACCTCTGGAGCAAGCCAGAAAGGTGATGACAGGGAACTTACTTGAGCAGACCCTCTGCAGGTCCATTGGGTGCTACATCTGAGACGACAATGGAAATCTCACCGCTGGAGAAATGTGGGTTATCACGACCGCCGCTCACTGCAATACCAAACCCCATTCCCTGGGCCTGAAAAGCAAAGGTGAAATGGTAATAGTGCAGAACTATGGGAGGAAAATTTTGGTTGTCTTGACCACCACTCACTATAACACCAATCCCCAATCCCTTCATCTGCAAAGAAATACATGGATGTAGTAAAATAGGCTACCGGTACATGTAGTTCAAGTGTGATTGTACACTGACCAGCAAAGGTTCAAGATTAGCAGTTACCTTGGGGGTGTTTCTTGAAAGGACTTGTCAGATATTTTATCCGACAAATTTGCTCCCAGCCAATCAGATGCACGGATTTCAGTAGCTTATAACAGTTGTCGGATCATGAAACGCTCCCCTGGATGCCACTGTCCTACTGGGCAACTATACAAGTTGTGCCTTTGTTTGCTTGGTTGACAATTAGAAATTCTCACTATTATTATCATTTCATGTCATTTTTTTGAAGTACACAGTAAATGACCACCAAAAGTTGAACTTGGAAACCTAACTAATTCTCATAGTTGCCAGGCTGGCAACCAAATAAAAAAGTTAAAGTGAGAGACCTGCCATGGGAGAAAACGATGTGGGAAATCTTGATACCAAACCCCATTTCCTGGACCTTAAAATATAGGGTGAAATAGTGCAAGGGTGATAAACACAAACCATGGGAGAAAAATAGAAGGGTTTGCCCTTGGACTGAAAAGAAAGGGTAGAATAGTTCAGTGTTACTGTAGGCATACCACTAGTCAAGGTAGCCAGCTAAGGACAGCCTCTCTTTAGAAGCACTGGTGAGCCATTCATATGTATTGTACCAGCTTCTTTCAATAAGCCAGTTCATAATTACAATTTGTGCATATGCAGATCAAGGTCATTTGTACCGGAGTATGGAGTATGGAGTATAATTGACCTTTATACACTTTCATAGTGTGTGCACCATGAGCGCTCCAGTATGATTTATATGTTAAACAAGCTGCGCGTCCACCAAAACAGAAGCACATTTACATACAAATTGGGGTCATTTCCGGGTCATTTGTACAAAGTTTTAATTACAAACTGGCTTATTCTTCTCATCCATTCCAAAATCTGATTGTGTAGTTACTATAGATCTATGTATCTACAACACTCTAACAGGAGGAAAATCTTCTGTACTTGACTTCACATGTATAACAATATTTGTGTTGGAAATTATATCTAAAAGTGCAATTTGACCCACACACACTTCGAATACTGTCCAGTTGTATGGAAAATATGCAAAGCAAGCAACTTTTCATCCAATACTCAGTAAAAATGGTAAAAATAAAATGGATACATGTCACAATAAGAACTAAACTTTATATGAACCGCATTACAAATTATTATCTTTTGCTTCCAATTAATCAAAAGTAGGTTGATATGACACCAAGATATGCCTTTGATTCATACATGTAGGAGACCAGTCAATACACTAGCCCTGCATCAATGATCATCAATTACCAATGGGGACAGCCCAGGTCACAAGATGCCTACAGGATCCTATACCTACAAAGATTAATTTTACTATTTAACTCAGCAGAGTTTTTTTTTTCTTTTCTTGTCTAGGGAAATGCGTTTGGAGTATGTCGAGTATGCTGATGACAACAAACCCGTTATGAACTCGATATGACCGTCTCGCTGTATGGCTATACATTTGTCTCTTAAAAAATGAAATACAGGAGCATGAAGAGGTCACAAAAAAATATAACATCAAATTGATGGAAAGAAAAGATAAGACATTTGAGATAAAAACCATGAAAATGGTCAAGTGTGGTTGCATGAATGAAGAAAGAGAGACATGTATGCAGAATAGAGATACCAAGATAAAGAGAGAGAGAGGGAGGGAGACAGTGAGAGTGAGAGTGAGAGAGACAGACAGATTGATGGATAGCCCAGGGAAGTGTAAGAGAGAATGCATTATATTCCTGTCCTCCACAATTCCACATTCTTCCTGGACTTCTCTCTCATTGCCTTGTTAAATTCCACGAGCTGTATTGTGTTTCCTATTCTGGACATGACCTTAGCATAGTTATGACTGAAGGTCAGCTCACCCATAACCTTTACACTGCAGGGAGGACACTGGTCTACAGTGGTCTATGGGATGCAGGTCAAATAGTCTCACAGGAATATAGTACAGACGCTGACCCCTCAATGTAGTTGTATTTGTTTCTTTTCTTTCTTTTCTGATTTACTGATCCACCTTACCGCCACCCCTAAAAACTATAACTTTGAATACAGTATGAAGTTCATCAAAATAATGAGGCCTATGTGGTATTTCATTTAGAGTAACAAATAAAATGCTTAAACCGAATGCATTGCAAAATACTATACAATAACAAATTTATGAGAGAGAAGATTCATCTGGAGAATGCAAATAAAGTCTCATCTGGAAGACTAAGTTTAGATACACTGTTCCATCTCCCAATGATGAAGGGTTATGCTGTACAAGGTTAGATACAGTCGTGGCTTTCGATCTCTCATTATCATCACAGCTAGAAAGCAAAGGCAATGCCTTCCTATTCCTATATGTCATGCCTAATTTGATGGTGCCTGTTTTGATTTCAAACCATGCTGATCTCATTTGTTTACATCAAGAGTGCATGTATGTATGTTCACTGCATGCCTACTGAAAAGTGCTTGTTCTATTTATGGGCAACATGAATTCTAAAAAATAATTTTTATTTTCTGATATAGGCCTGTTGCCATAATAAGATATCACTCACACAAGCAGGTTGGACTATCAGAAAAAGAAAGGCAATGATGTTGATCTTCTAAAAGAATGTGAAACATAAAAATCTGTTCATGGTATAATCATGGGCCCAGTCTTATAAAGAGTTGAGATTCCTCCAAATTTCAGGTCATCTGATGAATTGCAAGCGACATGTAGCTCTTCCGTGCAGAGTTGGGATTAATGATTGGAAATGAATTCCAACTCTTTCATAAGGGCAGTGAGCCTTGAGGGTCTATCCCCCACCGCTTCAGCCTCAGTCTACTTCCTCTCTCTCCCACTCTCCTTACCCCTCCAACCAGGTTATATTTACCCTTCCCTTTCATCCTCTCCTTCCCTCTCCTTTCCCTTTACCTTCCTCTTCCATCCCCTCCCCTCCCCCTCCTCCTCCTCCCTCACTCCATCCCACCCTACGTCTCCCTCTTTCCCTCCTCCACCATAACTTACCCGTCTGACGGATACTGTATCCTTCTCCCATCTCACATCTCCACTTCCTCCTCCTCCTCCTCGGTTCTGTCATAAACAAGAAAGAGACAATGTTTACACCTATGCATCATAAGATATCATTAACTATCAAAATGAAGCCCTGTTTCCTCATATCATCGATCTATAATTTGATGTAAATGTATTTGATGGTGATAGTGGGGGCACTGTGGTATGGGTATGTGGGAGCACTGTGGAATATTAGCACAGGCTCTTGAATCCCACATAAAGGTTCTGGGTTCGATCCTTGCTCGGTACTGACATCTACGGACATGGGCAATTCCATGATTAAGTGGACATCAGGCCAAACTTTATTTTTGCTCTTTCTGAAATTCAGGTCGATTTTTGGGGTTTAAATAAATACAGGAATTGTTTTTACAAAGGGGTTTCATACTCGCCCAAAACAATTTTATTTAATATGGCCCCTTATAGAAGAATCCGAACCATACACAAATTTAGATAGATGGGACTTCACACAGTTTTTTGGTCATGGACAGAAATATACTGCATATTTTGTGAATTTTTCGATTAGATAATTTGTAGGGCATTTAGTCACACCAATTTAAAAGAAAGTAGGCAATAATAAGTTGTTGAAAAGGTATAAAAATCTCAAATATGTAGTACTGGACAAACTGTAACATGACTAACCGTAACGTTACTAACCAAGGTTTTGGGCTCTACTTAAACAAATTGAGAGATACAATCTCTAAGCAATTTGGGGCAACATTTGTCATCATTTAAGAAGTAATACTGATATGGCTCCAAGTTTGAGGTACAATACAATAAGGAGGAATATTGTTTCAAAAACTTTGGTTTGTTTCTGTCCTTTTTTTGTAACGTAACTAACCGGCATAAAACGTTCTCATTACAGCTCTTATTTTATTCATTTACTTTTGATTTCTTTATGTACTGTAGACCTTTGTTAAGTGAATATATATTTGCAAGAATAGGACTTCAGATGAAAAAGCTATTGAATTATCTGTATCAAAAATATTAAAATTTGATAAAGTGTAACGTTACTAACCATGGAATTGCCCACAAGGTGTTTTACCCACAATTGTACCTCCCGAGTCTTGACCCAGATGTATTAATTAAAAAGGGTACCTGGATTACAGGACCCTGGGGAAGAGCAGTATTATTACTTATGAAAACACCCCAGGTAAAAAAGACGATACTCTAATTCAATTTCCAAAAACATTTTACACACAATGTAACATTGTGACATTGCCATGTAAACATTTTTATAATCACCCATTTCTTGGGAATCTCATCAAAAGCGAACCATGCAAATTATGAGCTAACAAAAGGAGACATAAAGCAAATACACATGATGTTTGAGCTGCCCATTGACTTTCGACGATGGCAAACAAGACCAGGCAGGGTTCGGTTAGGCGGCACTATTCAGCATATATCAAATGATCCCAGACATGCAAGCAGGCACAATGCATCAAATTTATGGACTGCAAACACTTACAGAATTTCAGCAAATTGTACTATGACCAGTGAGTTAGATTTTCCCTTTACAATATATATTGGCTATTGCACCGTATCTACTTTTAGCATAAAATGGCTGCAACACATATGCACAGGGGTCATTTTTAATACCCGGTATGTTGAAAACCAAAGGATCTTGATAGAATTCATATATCAATCAATGAGATGACTGCCCATAGTGGATAATCATTCTTAATTGCAAGTGCTAAGTTCTGCTGAAATAAATATGAAAAGAAATGGCATATTTGTTCGTCATAACTACCTACATAATATTGTTTACTTCTGCCTATTATTGTTCAATAGCAGCCCTTCAATTCCCCTATCCCTTCTTCACCCTACCCACATAGGCCCTATTTCCTCTAAGTCATACATAGGCAAAGTTAAAGCATCACTGTTTCATTGGTCAACCGATGATAGGAAAACAAATGGGATTCGCTTTGTACCTAGGCTGAGAGAAGAAGAGTCTACCCTACATGTAGGTGTCAAAGTAAGCATGTATCCACCTTTTATGGGAAGTAATAAAGACCTGTGTACAATCATGTGTTTTCTCACGGAGCTGCTATCTCGGTGGATTGAAGGGTATCTTTTGAAATATCTTTAACCCTACTCCATGGACCAGTCATGGGTGACTCACATGACATGTTCCCCCACATACGCCTCTTCTAACGCCACTACATGTACCACCCCTCACAGACTCACGCATTCAACACCCATATCTTCCAACACTCACTAATGCATGAAATATGTCTGTCAACAGACCACCCAAAACAGGACTCACTATGTCAACAACAGAGTGTTGGTCTATTATGTTATCAAGCTCCAATCTATCTTCTGATATTATTCATATTCATGGAGTGTTATTTTGTAATATAAGAACAACCCTTTCAAAGGTAGGCTCACTAATATTCAGCTTCATGCACGAGGAGATATTTCAAGAAAACACCACTTATATTGCAAGATGCAAACCATTCGGTTGGATTGTCACTGTGCAATTACAAGTGTCTAATTATGCACTGGTTTATTGAACAGTTTTGTTGCATGACTGGCAACCTTGAATCAAGACATTAGTTACGAACATTCAGACACGCCGCAGGCAGGCATTATGGGGAATGAAACGTATCAACAGACATCAAGCAACATTTCTTTGAAGCAAGAATGAGTAAATCATCTGATCCAATGAAGTTCTCATTTCCCTTATCACAATGTTTGGTATAGCTTTGGATATGTGCCAATTCAACCTTGCTATGAACAAAAAGTGCAAGTTTAGGAGATCCTAAAGGCATTTCCATAATCAAATGTTTTTATTTTTAAATCAAATGTTCACCTTTGAAAAAACCAATTGCTAATATCTGACATGTCCCAACTCATAGACATACAAGTAAGATGAGAAGATGCAACTGGTTGTTGTTGTTGTTCATAACATGAATTGATAATCAAATCTCTAAATGTAATGTAAACACGTATGCTACCTGCAGAGATGCCCTTGGCTTTTCAAGGTTGTACCCAGTACGTGCCAGAATTATGAATCCATTTCTCATAATTCCAATCGTTGTCTATGATTATAGCATGAGGTCGTTAAAATAAATTGGAAATTTTTTAGACCAGAGGAACCATACATGTACATAACAACATCATGAATTTAATTGCTGCCATCTGTCAGCTGTCATATTGCTGTCAGTGATATACAGTCATTTGCAATAGTTAAAGACCACCTGGAAATGTGTGGACATCTCCTGCATCATATATTGTCTCATTGAATGATTACAAAATGTGTATTTCCAATCTCTAGTCGGTCCATGGTATTTCACAGTGATCCGTATCATCAGAGTAGTACTATGATTCAATTTCAAAGAAATCTTGTTGCAAAGACAGGTCTTGTCCGATGATTTGTTGGTAATGCAGCATGGCAAAAAAAAAGTTAAAAACAGAGGGCCCCCAAAAGTGACCCCTCATTAGAAGGGCTACTCAGGGTCGGTATTCAAATCAAAACACGCATTAAGTTAGCAGTTTACTTAGCATTTGGCTTGGCTAAGTAAACTGGCTTAACTTGTATTCAGATATTTAAAGCACTTTACTTTAGAAAGCCAACTTTAAGGCAAAATGATTACTGCTATCCATTGTGGCATCACATATCCTGTCCAAAATCATGCGCAATAAATGCGTCACAGTAGATGCGCGCTTACATGGTTTGCTTGTGCACAGCTTATACTGCTCCGCGTATGTATGAAAGCCATGTAGGCCTACCTGCCAATCAAGTAACTGGCTCAAGTCTGCGAGGGAGCGGTCTTAGACTTAAGGTAAAATACTTAGCCAAAAGATTCAACTGAATACCAAAATTGCTCAAGTATTTTATCTCAGCCGAAAACTAAGTAAACTACTCATATTGAATTGAATACGGGCCCTGAATATCAAATATGCAAGAAGACTGGATGCTGCCAGACTGGAGTGCAAAATGCCACTTCAAAATTTCAAGAACATGCTTCATTTTCTGACCGAAAAAGGTGCGGTTGTCCAAGAAAAAGTACCCCCTCCCCTCCTGTGATGACTGTTATTCAGGGAATCCTTGCAAAGAATTACTCAAGTTTTCATTGAGAATTCAAGGCAGCTCTGACATATGTTAGTGTAAGCATCATCTGAATATCTTGCTGTTTGAACAATGAATAAGTTGTTATGATTAATGCACTTTGTATGGGTGGTCTTAAACTTTTGCAAAAGACAGTGTAGTCAGTAAAAAACAACAAAGAAACAACAAAAATGCAGATGCTAGATGAGACAATAATCACTGGTAAAAACCTACATGTAAGCATGCAAAGTCTAACATCAAAATAAAAGGAAAAAAGGCACACTCCTGCCAAATTGCTTCTTTTCCTTTTTTTTTTCCGACTGGTTGCCGTGCCCCCCCCCCCCCCCCCCCCCCCGGATCCACCACTGCTAAAACAACTCCTAGGCCTATACCAAAAATGAAAGAGAAAAAGAAATAGCTATATCAAACTTCAATCGACCGCCTCACAGAGTCACAGAATGCAGACTGCAGAGCAGAAATAGTAGAAATGTCTCACAAAGAGCTTTCGCATTCCATCACAGTACTAACTTTCATCTTTCACTACAGATGTTGGCATACCCTAAAGCTCAAATGTCTCCATTTTGGAAGTCAATCAAATTACATACGTTTTCATCCTCTCGTCCGTCTTTTTTATTCTTTCTTTCCTTTTTCCAGCAAAGGCCCAGAGCCGCTAGGTGGAAGTTATTTTGGCTCAAACGAAAACAGGATCGCATTCTTTCAAACATTGTCATAAGCACTGGTTAGACGCTACATGTTTTCCCATAGCATCGAGGTTCAAAAAGGTGAGGGGAATTGGGTCAATCGTATAACTAAGGTCCATTCCAAGCCCTAGATGAGGTTTACTGATGCAAGATTATCTCTGTAAACTGCCCTATCTTATCGGACATCTTTTAGAAAAGCAGTCATAAATGAAAACTGAGGTTTGCAAAAGGATTAAAGAGCAAGACTTTAAGCCATTAAGTTTTCATCAGACATAAAATTCTGAGATTCTTCTTTTTGCTAATCTCCTATTCTCCTGCTGTACTATGATGCAACTCAACCACTTTTGCAATATTACAAGGCAAATATGGCCAACCTCTGAAAACTGAAGCTCCATCTAGACTACTTCCATGAATGATATTCTAAAAATTATTTTATCTGTAATTCAGGGACAGAAATCTTAATTGTCATAACAAATCTAAACTTTGCGCCTATCATGAGTTAAGACATTGGTCCAGACTCGAAACAATGCAATTTCATTGACGGCAGTGAAACAATTCTATTTGAGAGACAGGCAAGGGCTTGAAAGCAAAAGATGTGTATTAACTAATTCAGAGCTAATTAGTCTGCTATATCATGGTGTCACACTTCGAAAGTGGGCAAAATTGCAGTATGCATATAATCTTTCAATATCAATAAACAAAACAAACAGCACAAAATAAGAAATAGCAAATAGCAAACTAATACCAACCAAGTGACTCACATAAAGCAACAGCAAATAATGGTAAAATATTTATATGCCAAATATCTTATTCTCTCACTCTCCCACATTTTCAACACTTTATAATTGCTTTGGAAGCAAAGCCAAATAGATTTGTATGACATGCCCAACCACAAATCAAAAGTAAATATGCTTACCAAGGTTGTATTGATATTGATACTGTCATAGTGTCTGTTGAAATAAACAAAAGAGCAAAAGAGATCAAATATGAAATGAATATGAATTATTTCAATATAGAATTAACATATTCATCATTTACAAGCAAACGGAATGTACAGTACAATGCTAAAGAAGCAATAGTTAACAAATTTACATTGTCACTCATCTGTATTTTAACATATGAAAAAATTAATGAAAGCCAAATCTATGTCCAGAACTCCCAAACTATCTCAATCTTGACCGCCTACTAAAAAGTTAGTGTGTTATATCGGACATAATCATACGTAATCACTACCGAACACATAAAAATATTAATTTAGTTCATGTGAAGATAACACAATTTTTGAACTTTTTGATATACCGATACTGAAATTATATCTTTTCCACTGGAACATTACACCAACATTATAAGATACGGATCAAAATGGTTTCTTATTTTCTTTAACCTGTGCCCCTGCAACCCACTCCACAAAACTAACTATGACACAGAATCAAAATGAAAAAATACTTTGTCCATGTCAAAAATAGTTATTACAAGTGTGTGATTATTACAAGCCTAGCCTAACTCCAGACACTAATTTACATTTTAACATATTTAGGGAACAATTTGGATCACATGTGCAATGCGCATGTACACATGAAAGAAACCATACCAGAAAAGAGGGGACGACCACATACATGAAATACCTATAAACATCTTGTGCATTTCACATATTTGACATATCTGAAGAAAACTATTCAACAAATACTTTGAAACTGAAAGTTTGAAAGTCTTGGGAGCAGTCTAAGAGGGTCAGTGTGAGAGTGAAATTTTTGCATTCCTTTGCGTATTGTTCATAACTGGAATCAAATGTTCACCAGATCAAGTGCACTCCAAACTGTCAAATTACAGTTTTGATAAGAGCTCTTACCATTCAACCAAGGCAAGGTTTAATATGACAGGTTTGGTTAGCTGATAATGACAGGAGTTATCACAGATCACATGCCAAGAAAGCTTGTCATTCTGACGATAACACTACACCAGGAGCATTAACACTCTCATTTAAGAGAGTGAGTAAGAAAATCTCTGGACAGCTTGCCATTCTTCTATTAAACTTTAGTAATAAGTGGACCAGTAGGTCCATTGATTAAACACCCAAACCCTTACATGTACATGTAAAAGGTTGGTTTGAAATCTTACACCATCTTTGTGAGTTTATCGTCTTTTCTATAATTCCTGCAAATTAATTTCTCAATTCAACCTTACTAATCCTCGTACCTGAACTCCTTATATGTACAGGACACAACAACATTTAAAAATTACCGTTTGTTCACAGTTTCGAGCTCAATTTGGGTCATTTTCTATTGGATAATTGAGATTTTCTCACAAACGTATCGTTTTGATTTCTACAAGAGCTCTTTAGCTTCCTAAAGCTACAGGTATTAAAGTTGTACATCACTTGTGGCTCATATGACTTTCTTTATTCACTGTAGTATACATGTAGGCCTACATGTGAATTTACACTTATTTTGTAACTTGTTGATCTATCCTGAATAAAAAAAGCTGCAAAGATTCTACTGCACTAACATTGTGGGTTTGTGATTATGTCTCGTGTGTACACTTCAGTTGATAATATGACAATCCTATTACAAGACATGTAATGAATAATACATTAGTTTTGAGCAAAGTAGAATATAAATTGATCCAAATGATCTGCAAGCTTGCCAAACAAGGGATGTTCAACAAACAGAGGGTAAATTATGTTCTTTTTCCCTGCAAAGATATATTTGACTGGAACTGAATGAGTATTAAATTCAATTAATGTTGAATCTGTCAGTTTATTCAAACAGTACATGTAGGCCCTATACATGGTATTAATTACAGTTCTGTAGAATAATGGTTGATATAATGGTTGATGAAATGGTTGTGGTGGTGATAACTTGTCACTTGGGCCCGTTTATTTGAAAAGGAATTGACAGCAATGAATAATAAGTAACCCCCAAATAAATTAACCATGAAAGAGGCATATAGCCTGTATTCTAGGGACTAGGCCCAATACTCCGAAATAAATAGTAGGCCTACACATTTACATTGGAATACATTTTGATAGTTTTTGAGGGAATTCACCTCTGAATACAGACCCATCATCTGTCATTAAGATTAATTCATCATTAAAGAACTCATGAATCCATCAATCAACACTAACACTTTCATAGCTTCGGTGTTCCAGTTTAACTGAACACTGTCACTGACACCAATCTCGTCCATCTCGCACAGGGCAACTTGTAGTGGCGTAGAGTGACATTATACCCATGGTCTGTAGATATCCTATATCACATACCATGGAAACCTTTTATTCTCTGGGCTGATAACACAAATACCCTACAACTCAATTTAGCGACAGTCTTGCTTTCCGTCCCTTTTTCTCGAACATGTCCCCACAATTGTGAGATTCTTAGGAATTTTGATATAAGAATACCTTTTAAAAAGATCAAATCGCGTGCAGATTTATATACATGTAGAACATGGAATGTCAGTGCTTCGAAAATCATCACTCCATCTGTTGAAAGCCAGAAGGATTTTAACTCTTTCAGGAAAGGAATTATTTAAGGGCTAAATTGATCACATATTTTTCTTCTAATTGCCAACAATGATATTACCGTTTAATGCTACATGGATCTAATAAGGTGTAATGTCTTTGAAAACAATATATACATCATTAGGAATTTTGTTGAAAAGTTAAAAAAAAAAATTGCCAATTTTGATAAAAAACAATGATTTTGAACCTTTCAATTAAGTTGCCGATTTGAATTTCCTGGCATCAAACGCAATATGGTCATGCAACAAAATATGGACAAAATGCGTGCAGATATTTTTGCTCTATCTTCTCATCGATATGGTATATTTTTTTACAGCTCTGTATCAAAAGTTATTGAGCCAAACCAAAATGTGGTCAATTAGCCAGTTCGGAATTACAATTTGCGCATGTGCAGATAAGGGTCATTTGTACCGAGTACAATGAATTGACCTTTATATGCTGTCATTTTACGCACCACGGTGGGCTTGACAGTTTGATTTTACATGTTAAACAAGTAGCGCGTCCACCAAAACAAATGTGCATGCGCATACAAAATTGGGGTCATTTCAGGATGATTTACACCATTAACTTATTACGAACTGGCTTATTGTCCCGAAAGAACTCTACACTGAAGGAAAAGAGTTACCAATGGTCAGGCTCACAATAAACAACATGATTCATTTCTCTTTCTCTCTCATTTGAATTTACTAAATATTCTCATTATCCATTACCTATGCTCTAATTTAATTCTTTCTATCTTGTACTATTAGCATTTGATCATACATACATGTACCACTTTGTCAAAACACTTCATATCTTCGGACTACATGTAGGCCTATAGAAATAGTTTAATCTTTTCATTAAGTGCCATTAAACAATAAGCTATTCATGTGGTTCCAGTATAATTTCGTTAAAATTTAACACGCTCAAACGTGGTCCTCCAAAGTTGATTTCCGAAAACTTGGTACAGAGCTGTGCTCAAGCACATGAATGGACTTTTGAACTGTGAATGGATTATTAGATACCTCTTGAACTGCGTTTGACATTCTAATATGTCTTACCTTAATCCTGATTGAATACATTACTCATTAACAAACAAACAATGCGCCGACAGGCACGGCGTACTACGGATGGGCCATCATCAGATATTTTATGGGTTTCAGAATCCCTGCAATCTCATTGGTCAAGAGCTGTGCCTTGAATTTTACTGGCCTGCACGTTCGATATCAATAATTATTACGATCACTGACGATACCCATTCTATAAAACAGATGATGCACAGGTATTTTTCGTGGGTCGGTAGGAATTGTGTACCCTCGGTACCTCTGAATTTTGTCCGAAACTCAGACAATTCAGAGGTACCTTGTGTACACAATTCCTACCGACCCACTCCAACCTGTGCATCATTTGTATACTGTACACAGCTTTTATGATATAATAAAGACTAATAAACATTTTGAGGAACACAGAATTTCCTCCAGAGTTAATTGGAGACAGTTAAATGGACATAAATGCATGACCTTGGCGTTCTCATGCGCAGTCTGTAACATGTTGATGGTCAATACATCATAGAGCCCATTTCATAAAAAAAAAAAAAAAAAAAAAACATCTTACCCATTGATACGGCCTCCATAGCCAGTATCCATCATGGTTTCCAGTGTTTTCTTGTCCCTCTCTCTGGAGAGTATGTCTCTTTCACCTCTTTATGCTAACAGTCAAATCTATAAGGTCCCTTCCTCACGTGTTTTGGGCGTCTTGGGCCATCGACTATCTGAGAAATGTTTGTTGTTGAAATGTCTTTCTTAGGCTGCAATTCTGAGAGAGGAAGAAGAAACAATGGAAGTATAAATATCAAGGAACTACATCACACAAATAACTGTATAAGATATGACTTCATTAGAGTCGTTGATCAATAAGAATGAATAGTTGGATTTCAACATCTGTAGTCCGCTAACTTCATCATGTATACCAAATAAATCACTTTATTTTAGATGGTGGTCACTCATTACATGACCTATTCTTGCTCTTGTGAATATATTATATAATATATAAATATTAAAACTTTAAAATGTTAATTTCTTGAACCAAATTAGCATTGATAAGGGCCCTACATGATTCAGAAAGCCAATTAAAATTGCAACACAATAAAACTTGATATTTGAAAAGATGGAGAGACAACATCATATGAATCAAAGACATGTATTTCTTTAAAAGAATTGTAATATCACGAAATAAATCATCAACAATTCACTTCTCAAGCCATCATTCTCTGTCAAAAAGTGCAGAACATTCATGAGTGAATACTTCTGTATGGTCTAGTTATAGAGACTATGACAAGAAGGATCACCATAGCTTCTAATATAAATAACTCAGATTGGGGTCAGCTTCTTGTGTCCTTAGATGACCTTTCTTGCTGACCTATGGCCCTGCAATACAGCCTCTGAACTTTCACAGAAGACTCTATTTTCAACAATACAAAAATTATATGTTTTTCATGCTCTTTTCACCTGAGCCTGGAGGAAAATTCTTGCTGCATGAAAAGCTATTTTTTTTTCCTTTCAAGGTATTCCTATATATGGCATATCCTAGAGTGGTTGTTTTGCCATCTTGCTTCTCATCCCTGTCAGGCCTGGATAAACAGGTTTCTCAGTTTTGTGCTGATGCAGCTAAATGTGCATCACAACCAATGTTATTATTCCCACAAGTATGTTCATGTTCCCTATATGATTTTTTTTAATATTTCAAAGCAAAAGCACTTGTCCTTACCATATCATCCACGCTGTATGAGGATCATGACAATGGGATTTAGAAATCTATCTAGAGGTAGAACCCCACCTGATATCAGCTTACACCCCAGCCAGCAAGGAAACTTGCTAATATCAAATGAAAAGGTGCTTGTACTTTGAGAATATACATGTTCCTCAGTGTTCTACATGAATTCCAAGTTCAAAACATGTTTTATATCAAAAAAGAAAGAAATCGTCCTTGCCAGCTTGTGTACCATCAGTTTCATCATAATGGGATACAGTAATCTATTTGGGGCTAGACTCCACCCCGTTTCCAATTCCAGTATCATTTTACACCCCTGTGTGACTATGGTGTGACTCTTCAGCAAGGGAGATTGCCAATCAAATATGAAGGCTCCTGCACTTTTGCAGAAAGCGGGTGCTTCCTCGTGTTTCTCACAATAGAGCCCATTTAGTCTAGCATAGCTAGCATTGGTATGAAATGAGGTTTTTCAGAGGATATTTTCGTAAATGTTTACGTTTAGACACTTGTACGAGTGGGAATTCTTGGAACAATAACCGGGGTAGTAATGTGATGAGACGGTGACAAAGATTCCCAACCCTATGCCAATGGATTGGAAACTATAAACCCCAAAACAATGGTGGTGGCACTTCAGCAAAATGGCTTTTCTTCACCATAAAGCAAATCTAATGCATGTATCTTCAAGAGAACGGTATAGGCCTGTTCAAGTGGGACAGAGTCTAGCTTTCACATTTACATTTATAAGACGTAGCCTCCCAGTCACGATGCATCTCCTGAATAACGACAATAGCAAAACATGAACATAGCCCAGATTTTGCCTAGTTGAAATAAAACCCAGCTCATACGAGACTTGCAATATGAAAGGAAGCTTATGAAAAAAACGATTAATATTGGTGGTATCGCAGTTCTTTGTGTATGAACGGGGCTGCTGGGAAGTCTGTGAACAGGTGCGTATCTCCCTAGGATGTTATGACCCAATCTAACCCCTGCCTGAGATAGATACACGATCACCAGGCACCAATAATGTTCTATGGTTGAGGTGATGTTTAATGTGCATGGAAGAAATAAACAACTTTCCTGCACTTGTCAACTTCACTGACAAATTCCTCACAAAAGCATTCCACGGGGGCTGGTGCACAAAGAATACTAAGCAATAAAAATGTATACAAAGGAACAGATACACTGTCACACTGTCACACCGTGTATAATGCTCATCATTGACAAGTAGATAAACAGCAGTGAGGTGAAATAAAGTGCGCAGATATTTTATACTGAATAGCTCCATTCATGTTTTAAAAAGTCACCAGATTCATGTATTTTCCTCCCCCATGATATATTATCACTGCCCACTTCGCCGTTCACTGATATGACAATTACAACACTTTGGTATAAGTGTGTACCTCCATGAATATTGTTGAAAGCCTGTGTATGAATTTCAGCAAATCTAATAAAAAATTATTACATATGAGGAAAAATCCATTGTTGTCTGCCATATGAGGTGAATTTATTATAACCGTACATCGAGGGGCTAGAACTTTGAGGAAAATAAATAAAAATTAAGAAAATGCAAACAATTCAGTTGCATGTAGGCCTACAATTCAGAAAGATAGAGATAGTTTACCTCGTTTGTACTTTGTGGCTGAAGTCCTACACTTGTTTTTACTTAACATAGCATTGCTACATGTTAATCATATTGCATTTTTAATGTGAGAGGTGAAAGTACAACTAGATTGATGATTAATTACAATAACAAGTAGTTCTTAAACAAAAATAAGGAAGATTTGATGACACCAATGAGCAGTTAAATCTTGAAGAAAGTGATTTAGGAGAATTAAGCTTATAATAGCTTGGAGTTCAAAGACTTGTATTCCAACCACCTGATTCATTGCTTCCATTTGACAGGTATATTGTATGATGGATATAAAATGAATGTTCAAAGGCCAAGCAACAAATCACACCATATGACAGCAGGCAACAGATGGCTTTATGAACTTTGGCACACAACAGTGAGGTGGTAAAGAACGTGGACATGTACCCAATGTCACTGTTATTGAACAAAAAATAAATGTATCCCTCCCTCTCCCTTCATTGTGCACTTTCTATGAAACCCAAGGCAGCCTTATAAGTCATAGTATACTGTATTTTGCGATGTTAATCCAATTTGCTAAATAAAAAACTCTCATATGACATGATAAAATACTTTGGGCCTTTCTTGAAAATGGCTTTCCTGTCAAATTTTAAAGAGCAATTCACCTCTGGAAAGCTACATACAAAGATCCTTTGTGAAGAACAGTATCAGTAGAATATGAAAGTCACTGCAATATAATCTCACTTCGACTTTTACAAATCTAAACAGACCTCCCATGAACAGGAGGGTAATATGTAAACTTAGACCCCTGTTACACATGCGTAGGCTTTCAAAGGCGGCCCCGGAGCCGGCTTCACACCTGCAATTTTAGCCGCCTCAAGACCATTAAAACCCCTGTTACAATACCTCGGGCCCGCAATTTTGTGTCTACACATAGGCCGGCTTCACGTCGCCTTTTCATGAGCTGACGTTGGGGCGCACTCCATGTAAAAAATTTTGCGCGGTTCGCACACTCGCACTGCAGGTGCTGTACTATCCACAGAACTCCTAAAGACGTTCTGTGGTCCGCGCATGCACAGCTCTTACGGGTTACGTAACTTCCGCTTAAAAGCCGGCTCGCAGAGTCCACTTTGGTGTTACACATACTGATTGCGGGACTGAGTCCGGCGTGAGGCCGGCCTCAAACCACATCCAGAGGTGGACTGGGATGGAGGCGGCTTCAGTCCGGCTTTTAAAAAAAGTTGATGTTACACATATGTCGAGCCGCCTCCGGAGGCGGCCTCAGTCCACTTTCAGAGGTATGTGTAACAGGGGTCTTACAGCAGCCTCCACAATGCTGTCAAAGCAAATATTTATTTGCCATATACTTTAACTCTGCAAACCATTCTTTAAAAAAAAATATGCAAATAATTGTATTCCTTATTGGTTCATAAATATTTAAAAATAGATTTCATAGTTTCTTACATATCATTTTGAAGAAATCAACTTTGGGAGTTTACTTCTTTTTCTGTAGGAAATTCAACAACATTGGAGATCTGGGGGATTGCGGAGCTTCAACTGTGATCCTCAAGTACCCCTCTGTCGGTCATTAAAACCTAGTCCCACCATTCCAAATGACAAAGGTTTTCTTCAAGCACAGAAGGTCAAGGGTGTCAACATTTGACATTCAAGATTTATGCTTTGGAAGTTCATGGATGACAAAGCAATTTTATGATTAGATCGTAGATGTGGAAATAGGTTGGTGCTATACAAACTATACTTTGATTTGGCTTCTCTCTCTGATGTGTTGGGAAAATGGGTAGAGCAAGTTGGTTTGAAAGGGTATTAGTTTAATTGTTGCCCCAGATTCCATCTCAAATTCCTATTCAACCATGTAGGCCTAGATACAAGTCTCACACATAAAACTACAGTCAGTTGTTGATTGATCATCACTTTACGTAAGACCTGTCGATCATAAGGTAAATTCCGCTTTCTGAAATTTAGAACATTTTATTGGATAAGTATCTGAATGGTCTCGAGTTCTTCATTTGAACCCGAGTTTCAGCCAAATAGCAAGTGGGCAAGAAAATTTCCAAGTTTGCTTACCCCCTGCCTATGGTTGTCCCTGTGTAATGTCTTTGGGAATTGTAAAATTCAGCAGTCAACGGGTTAAAAAATAAAGACAAATACTAATGTCCAAGTAAAACTAGGGCTACACTGGTGTTCATCTGCCGTTTTTTCTCTACAGTCAATACAAGCATCTACAGAATGACATTGGCCTTGCTAAGAAAAACTTTGACTATACAAAGTAAAAAGGTCCCTAATCATCAGCTCTTGAAAAGGTCTGAATTCAAGCACATAATGTTGACAATGGAGGTTATGATAGACCAATGTGATTTGGCAGGGCTTTAAAATCTATTGATCCACTCTTGTTCCAGAGGATAATCTCAAGACATAACTGAGTATAACTAATCCCATATGCCAGACAGGTTAGAATATCAACTAGGCTATAGGCCAAAACCACATAATCCTCTTACAAAAGAAAATTCAGTCACCACAATCTAGTGTCTTATTAAGAGGGATTGAGGTGAGGTAGAAATGGCCAGGAGATGCTACAGAAACCCCCAGATAATTCATCAAATTTCCTGGGAATGGGATGGTGCATGTGACTATTTATCATTTGTTGGCTCAAAATAAGAATTATACAGGTTTGAAGACTAATTTTGATAATTTTTTTTTTTACATTCCGACATTCATGTGCTGCCATACACATTACACAGAATAATAAAATGGGCTTTATGGGCCATACATGCACTGATCTTGACGAGTTATCCAATCAATTGTATTGCAGCACCTGACATTGTACTGTAAAAATGTACATGAAAACATGACTGCAACATTAGCATTGTTAACATTGAAATCGATCGGTACCTATTCTCAATATATGGTTCCATCAAGTTTTCTCAGAAAAATAGCACAAAAGCCTCTGTGCACATCACCCTGCACACGTTTTGCATTTTCCTTCACTCTAACAACATTGTTATCTTTTTCATAGATTGAGGGTTTTATCCTTTGCAATAAGACAAAATAAAATCAATTCTAGTTTCCTGTCATCTCCTTCCTTTTTTCAAGCCACCTCAATTTCTTTCTATTTGATATTTTTGTTCTGAAAAGAAATAAATATTATTATCAGCCTCAGGATGTCTCAACAATGTCAAGGAGGTTGCAAAAATCATTAATATGATGCGAATCTTCCTTGTTTTGAAGTGCTGACGTCCATGTAAAAACGAAATTATGAAAAAAATTGACCCAATAGCATTTTCAATATGGCACGAAAAAGAGACATGATAACGAAGCTTTTCGACCTGCACTCATCAGGTTATCACGCAGGTATATAACAAATTACTCGAAATCGACTATATTATACTTGATGAACCCGGACGCAACCCAGACGCCGTGATTTCAGAACAATCGCAAAGCTTGTGTGAGGAAATATATCAAAAATAAGATAATCCCCTCCTCATTTTCAAAAAATCCCTACGAGAAACTGGGAATCAATTTTACTTGGCCTAATGCAACGGAAAACTGACAAAGGACTTCCCTAGCAAACCAAAGGAAAAACATTGAGAAATGGCTCGGTATACATTTAATGTTTGGAGTTACATGTATGTTCATCAAAATCATCAATAGATGCTGATGATTGATGCCCTTTGGCAAGTAGTCAAGAATGTTTTTCATACAATTCTTTTCCTCTTTTCTTTACTTTTTTCCAATGTTTTTCACAAACAGCACCCACTGAATACATAATAATAATGCCTACACAAACTTAACTAATTTGCAAGCTTGGCAACAAGGGCAGATATAGGAGAGGGAGTGGGGGCTTGGGAAAATTTATCTCCAAAATGGCTCAAGTGCAAGCATGAAAACAATAGCTACCAATACATCATGATACAAAGGTCAAAAAAATAATACATTTTTCCTCTTATCTTATCTACGTTCACCTGGAGTTATATAAATGGAAAGCAAATATAAAGCGAGTAAAATCTGAACCAGCCAGGAAATAAGGCTACAAATGGCTTCATCACATGAAGTTGCACCATACTCACATACCAAAGAGAATGTATTGAAGCATATCCCATATATTGAAATCTTCAGCTGATACGTGTCCTAAACGCGACTACAAACAAAGAGGATTATTCATGTGACCTCATTACAGGAACTAAATCTGACACACAAAAAGAAAACAGAACACGGCTCTGGCAGCAGTCCAAAAATACCAACAATGTAAAATGAACATGAAAAGGGATCATTCTCAAAGCTGTTTCATATTATCCATCATACATCATTATCAACAATACATTCTGTTACAAAGGAACTGGCTGTTCCTGATTCCCATGCAAATGTAACCAACAATGTATATGAAAACGTTATTCAATATTTCACCTCATGTAGTATCCTTATCTATCAATACTATTAAAAAAATAACAGGCTACAGCTCTAATAGGCTTTTTACACTTTCAAAATTGTGGTGGGGCTATCGGTGGGGCTATCGGTGGGGCTATCGGTGGGGCTAAACAAGGATTTAGCCCCATCAATAATACGGGACTAAGCTTATAGCCCACTTTCAGTTCACATTGCATTTTACCAAAGTGGGCTAACTCCATGATAGTACAGGGTAATTTTAGCCCTGGAAAAAAAGCAGGGTTAGCCCCTAAGCACTCTGGCTAGAGAGATAGAATGGAACTAAAGCTGCAAATGAGAACAGCAACTTTAATAGTCCAGGGCTAAAGATAGTACGGGTTAAAATAAACTCAAGTGCAAAAAGTCTATAAATAAAGGATAATATCATACAGTAAATAATAGAAAATATATTGCAGCTCATCCTCATGATTGCTGGGTTATTGTAAGAAGCAAAAAAAAATAAAAAATAAAAAATGAAAATTTAAAGAGAACTTTCCACAACACTGCTGTTATAGCCTGTACAGTGCCACATAATTTTTCAGGAGACAATGATTAAATGATGGCGTACTTTTCACTATCTTTATACAAAAAGAGTATAATCATGGCAAACTTTAAAAACTGTTAAACATTTCTTGTATTTCAAGAAGACATGCTTTTCTGGGTCCAAAACTACTACTATATATCCATATTAAAATTCTGATAACATAAATCACTTATGGCATTGAAAATTAATATTGATTTTTTTCCAGTCAATTCATTATCTCTTATGTTAAGTACCTATTAAACATCTACATTTTGGAACATTACAAGCAAATAACAAAACAGGACGATTGCAAAACTTCTAAGGATTAAATGCCAAACTAGACGTCTATGGACAATTAGGATGTAGAAATAGTTCGTTTCAAGTAACTGATACCAATCAAACACAATATATGCAAGTCATACAAAATAAATGAGATAGCCTGCATTCCTCTCTGGTTAATCATTGACTTTGGTACGTGCCCATCGTGCCCATCGCTATTTAAAAGAGATACATTTTTGCTCTGTCTTCTATGGGTTACACGTACGTGCTTACCTTAAAAGATTCATTTTCGCATCTGGTTAAACGAGGGGTAAAAAGATAAAGGGGGGCATCTGAGTGGAATAATATGATAACATTCCGTGGTGCAGCCATTTGTAAAAACTGTTTAAGGCCTTCCTTTTTTTAATTTTTCTTTAAAACAGGGTAAGAGATGCATGAGAGCATGAGGGGGACATGATTGTGATGACAATTAATAGAATTACAGTGTATTTTATGAAAACACAGATCCACAACTTTAAGAAATAAAACTGAGCTGCCTCAGTAATATAAAATATGTTTTCTCACAAAGTGTATCTATAATGGAACACACAAAATCTAATCCTCTTCATGTCATTTTCTATTTTTTGCAAACAAACATGACAAAGTTTGGCCTCACCATGTTTACTCTCTTTTTATAGGCACAATTTCAAAATGAAATTACATTTGGAAATTAGATGTATACACATGTGTGCATATGAAATAAATAAACTCGATTAAATGGCTATAAATTCAAGTCAAACCTATGAAATAGTGTTAAGAGACACAACGTTCTATAAGTCTTGGTAAATAAAACATACATTTTCTGAAATTATGTCTCCATTTGTATCTCTTATCAGAACATTAAACTTTTCCTATTTACCAGATTCCATCTGACAAAGGTAATTTGAGCCTATGTTTCATACATTATTGTGAAACATGCTTTTAGATGCGGTGTATACATGTTCCACACAATATTGACAAGTTACTCTACACGTACATATTATATTTCCCTCTATTATTCAAAAATGTTATTGCTTCTGTAGACAATATAAGGGTTGAAGTTCACAAATGGTGGTAGCAGTCTTTCAAGCATTCCTTTGTATTACATTTCATCCTATTCTATGGACAAGTGTCGCTGAGATTTTGGTCCCTCTGTCTTTACCAAGGGTCCAGGGACCAAAATTATTCAGATAATTGTTACGATGCTACATTTCCTAAAAGTCTTACAAAATAGAATTACAAGGTATTTCAACTGTCATGTTTTGTAGAAACTGGACACTTTGAAAAATACTTCATTTCATTCTTGACGATAGAATAGAAGCAAGCAAAATACAGTTTAAAACCAATGAAAGGAAGGATTTTATATTTAACGGACTGAAATTTCAAGAGGACAAAATTCAGCGTAACGTAGGTTCTTTGTGCTTCCCGCTGTGGCCTGATGAAGAGGTTGGCTGGGAATGCATATCAATCATGCTTCAAAATTATATCCCTGGATTAACATACAGTACCTATATCAATACACATTTTGCAGTTTCGATCTCAGTAGAATCCCATCTGATAGATGAAATTTTTTTTTTTTTTTTTTTTTCAATCTTTTAATTTTAATTTTCAGATGGATTTAATAAAGAAATGACTCACCGTCGATTCATGATCAGGTTCATCTTAACAGAAATGATCAGAAGTTATGGACATCAGTTTGACAAGTACACCCCCCCCCCAAAAAAAAAACAACAAAAAAACAACCAAAACAAAACAACAAAATGATGCCCCCTCCCCCAAATGTTCAAAGCTAGAATTTCAATTTATTTTTTTAACATGCTCACCTTCACATTTCAAAGCATTGTGCTATGGCTTTCCACTGTAATGCATGGATGTATGGTACATAAGAATTCAGGAACAAACTTGATCTTGATGAGGTAGATACACTTATCTTACATCAAACTCCAATATAGGAAATTATGATTTTATGCATCTGCACAAATACATGTAGAGTGTATTCTGGTACATGTACATGTGTAGTCATGTAACAACCTCCAGATAAATGTCTATTGTATTAATGCAATTACTGGATAGCATCTGTTGGAGTTTACTAGCAAGCATAAATGTGATATTCTAAAATTCAAATGCACCAAATAATGTTCAGCAAAATACCCCCTGGTTACGCACGCAACATATTTTGTTTTTTATACGTGTCAGGAAACCACATAGAAAGAGGAACCCAATGCAAAGATTCCCTGGTATACAAGACGGCACACCTCCCAGGTGCCTATTGAACAAGCTCACAAATTGTTTTCTTCTCCCGATCAAAACCACTGCCCAGCTTGCCGTGAATGGGACAATCCAAGTGCAAGTAACTCATATCACAAATTGCCAATAAGTCTTATTATGGAAAATTGAATAAGCAGCAATACTGCTATCCAGAGCAGGAGAGGAAGTACGGTACGTTAACAAGTGGTCGAAGCCCAACCAACAAGGGCATCATTGAAAAGATGGTACAAGAGGGTTCAATGTGATACTCCCATGATGGAACAAATAAAGAGTTCATGTGAATAATTGGTTTCTCTAAGTGAACAATTGGGTTCTTCGAGTCTGAAAAGACGTGGAATGCTGGTGGTGTTGTACACTTGTAAGCAAATATCTTCTGAAGACTGCAGTTGCGTTCTTGTGCATCTGACTGTGAACGATCCGGCTCATTTGGCAGGACAACTTGTTCAAGTGCACCACCGACGACTGTATGTGGGCTAGCAGTAGTAATATAAACATCTTGTTCATGGGTTCATAAAATGTACTGTAATTTATATTGTATCTCTACAATCTAGAGCAAGAAGTCACTCAACCTTGAACTTCCGTCCAGGCAAATGCCAATTCACAGATGGCAAGACAGCCTTGTATTTTTGCTCTTCTGTTATTCTCAGGAATGTTACGGTATGCATGACGTTATTTATGGCTCATCTGTGAAGGAACATTCACAGTTCACATGTGCATTTCAGCATGAAATTGGTACATGATTTTAGATTATAGGCATTTGTCATATTCAATAATTTAAGATTTTCAATATCACCTGAAGGATGGAAAAAAAAAGAAGAAGATCTTTGAAAAGGGGAAATCTACCCCCTAATAAAAAGTAGATCGTAAGAAGACATAAAATGATCAACCAAAATAGCTATAGACAGACAAGTATTCAAATGGTTAAGACTTAAAGGAATATCGCCAGGGAGGATAATTGAATATCAAGGCCTGCAATGAAATTTAACACGCAGTTAACTTCCATGGCTGCACGGGTGCTTTGAAAACCCTACTCATAAATTTTTACATGTCCTTAAAAATGATTTTAAACTTGCAATATCTCTTTCAGAAGTAATATTTGGAGCTGATATCTCAAAAATACATTTAAAAGCAGACTATTCAGGCTTGGAAGCTCACAGATACAGAGCAAACTATCTTCTGGTGATAGGTCCTCTTTATGCAGCTCAAAAAAAAAAAAAAATCACACCAAATTCCCAATTTTAAAATGTTTGAATGATGCACAGCCATTAAAAGGAGAAATAAAGATGATCCTGAGTGCAAATCCTATCACATAAGATTGAGCAGTCTATCAAGATGAAGTCAGGCCAATACATTGAATCTATTTTCAGTCCATTCAGCTCAGCTGAAATATCTCAACAGAAAAATCAATAGCCCCAGGATAACAATGGACTGATATTCTAAAATGTTTTAACACTCCTGGTCAGTGGTATGCAGACATTATTAGCTGGAGTGACCTCCTTCAGTATATTTGACAATGGATAAGTTTAGAGCTCTAAGCCAACATGTATAAATTAATATGCCCATTACCTAGTTTTTATAGTAAACCGAATAAAAGTGTCCATGTTCCAATAAACATGAACAGGTACATGCAGTTTTCATAAATAAATAAATAATCACTGTCAATGCAATTCATAAGTATGCATACCATAATTATACTCATTAGCTTTATTTGGATTAAATGAATTTAAGGCCATCTAAAGCAGATGTTAATGTAGCACAGTATGTGTGTACAAGGTGATAACAGGTACAATTGGTAATACATGTATGATACATTAGGGTGGTTGTGTGATAAGCATTTCACAGTGCAAAGAAAATAGTGTCTTTATATCCTTTATATAATGAACTATTTAAAACTTTTTCTAAACTTAGTTTGGGATAGCTTTATGTATCTATTTCTGAAAAGGAATATTTAAGTAAAACTTCTGAAAGTCTACATTTTGTTAGTTTGGAGAGTTTAGAGTTTCATGTGCATATATTTCTCATGAGGAATATTTAAGTATTTAAAACTTTTCAAAGTCAAATAGTTTGGGAGAGCATCATGTATATGTTTCTCAAAAGGAATATTTAACACTCATTTTACGTACAAGTAATTGCATAACTTCACTATAGATGCTACACTTCCATTCCCAAATGTCCTCGCATGGTATAAAAAACGTACAATGTCCATGTCTTATTAAACTAAGTTTTACCACTCCCTTGTGTACTAATATTTTTCTTCCCCACAGGGTCTTGTCGACTCTGTCTCAAACTATCTTGACCAGTTTAATTAGCTAGTTGGTCAGTGTAAAATACACAAGATAGCATCTTAATGATCACCTTGATAAGGGGTTGGCTCATTACATGTATGACACATAGCTCAAGAACTAGGAAACACCAAGTTCTGACTTCAAGTCTTATGAAGAAACCATGTTTTGGTAACACCCATTTCTTCCAGGATGACAATGTTGATGCTTCTCTTAATCCAAAATAGGTACTAACTTGGGTAACAGTGCAAGAAAGAACTTGACTCATGATTATGCTATCATGTTATGCATGAAGACAATATGTCATGTGGGTTTATCCTCTGCAGTAATTAATGTTTTGATCACTAGTTACTATGTTTATGGTATTAAGATCACAAGAGATGCAAGGATATTGACATCATTTTTTAAAATAAAGTTCATGATTAACTGAAGCTTCAACTGAATAAATGTAAACAGATGAATAAAATATCAAGAAATTGAGCATTTTAATGGAATGTCTGTTTGTATCAAATTACAGAAATAAAAGGCAGAATGCTCATGAATACAAAATAAGTTGGAAAATGAACAACGGTAAAAAAATGCCTAATACTTCAAGGAAAAATCAACTGCTGAGAGCCGTAAGAGCAAATACATGTAGCTGTTAAAGTTTTACCCCCCTTCTGGTTCTCGGGAGACGATATCATCTAGTGAGATCTAGAAGGGATTTAACACTAAAGTTACATGAGTTATACATGTTTAAAGCCTTTTTGTCTCTAAACAGACAATACAATTAAAAGAAAATACCCAGAGGATTTAGAAAAGTTTCAGAAAGGATTTTCTGCTTCGTGAATGATATAATACAAATAATTATTTCTGATCACGTCCCTACTCAGTTATACAATTAGTGCCTTCAACTCCTCTTGAGAATTAATGTGTACGTGGGGTGTTTCGTGTTACCAACTAACATGTCGAAGTTAACAAGTTTTGAAGTTGTTGCCGCAGGAAGGTCTACGAAGAGCAATTGTGGACCAGCTAGAAAACAAAGCCACACCTAGTGGAATGATCCGATATCGCCATTGACCTATTGCTTCAGTCATAACACTCTCACAGCGGGGTACCAGCCTGGCATTCAGAAACCAATTCTCTTCTCCCTGTGCCTTTCTGGGGTTTGTGTTTTCTCAACTCCTAATGAAGTATGTTAGAGCTAAACTTGAACATTGCTCCCTTAGTTCCAGAAAGTGCTCCCCAGATCAGGAATCAATTGAAATGCTGTACAAGTTCCCTATCCATTTGCACAAAGTTGCACATGTATGTTTGTCTATACAGGTTTACTACAGGTATTTGTACAGGGGTACCACAAGACACAATATTGTATACAGGCCTAACGGCAAACATACATACATGTACATACATCCTTCTCTAATATAATAACCAGTTATAAATGGTGACAAGAAGAAAAGTTGGCAGCAATATGTATTCAGTTCTGTATAGCAGTTATGAGTCATACAAGTAGACATTGCTTTTTAGTTTCTGATTTCATAATCTAAAAAAATTGTGGACTTTCAGAGTAATACCAGATCTCACATTCAGAGACCATAATATTTATTTAGTACTCGCCAATAATCTTTTAATATTACAATAAAATGCACTTTTCTTAGTTCATGGTACCTAGCTATATGGTGCTCATTAAAGCGAATCTGAAAGGTGAAAATTTGCTCTTGTTCAATTGTATGTAGCCAGCCTACCCCTTGTGAACACTTTGGTCAACAAGCTGTACAACAACGAGCTGCATCTCTATAGAACATAATTTATGTACACCCTTTTCATATAATGCCAGTTATTGGTTATTTGTGCCTGTTTACAATGGAAGCGGTTCCAACAAGTTTGACGTGTCAAGCTGAATAGTCTTTTTGCCACTGGCGGATTTGGATGAATGGATCAACACAAAGCATAGCAAGTTTTGCCATAAAATATATATCTGATGATAAACCATAGCATATTTTGTGAAATCACGTAAATCCATAGCGTACAGTTCTACACTGTAGACATTACAGTATTTTGGCCAGAAAATCTGAGTATACAACAGTAACAACTGTATGGATACAAGTATAGTGTATTTTGTGAAATAATGAGCATCCATTCATATAGATCTAGATAAATGTTGTGGAAAAAATTATTACACAAATGGTTACTGAAAGTGTTATAATGTGGTAAGAAGGAAATAAAATATCATAAAAGGAAGGTACAATTGCTGGAATTTGCTATTTATTCAATGAAATACAAAGACAAATCATTTTCATTAGTTTAAATGCATATTATAGTACGTTTATTACAAAAGCTTGGTCTAATATATTTTTCCAGGGCCATATTTTGTGAAATCAAGTGAACAATAGCATGTATCTAGATATTACTACATATGTTGGTTTTTTTTTTATATTCAATGTGGAAACAGACAAGTAAGTAACAGGATTAACCTGTAATACGTTTGGAAGGGTGGTTCAAACAAAACATAGCAATTTCTTTCTACATGTATCAGGCATTTATAAACCATTTTTTCTGTGAATCTATAATATGAATCCTACTGAGGACATACATGTACCACAAGAAGATTTGAAATCTACATTTATATGAGATGAAATGGGCCATAGCATTGCCCTTTTAGCCAGATAATCTACTTTATAAACATGCAAAAGAGTAAACAATGTGGAATTATCCTTTATAACACACAAAAAATTTCCAATTATTGTGAGATGTACATGTAGGCTAGATAAATCCCTGTTTATTTCATTTTCATAAGGGAACCTCCAAGCCTATTAAACACATGCTGCATACATATAAGTAAAATGGTAGGGCAGTCAAAATAGAATTAAAAATGAAATCAAACTGCTCTTTGTTGTTGTTGTCAAATATCAAAGAAACAAGGGGATATCATTTTCCTTTCCATTTCCAATGGAAAAGATGCACATGTAGTTTTCCTCTATTAAGATGTAAGTTATTTCCTCCTTCAATTTACTCTATACTTGTGTCTGATTTCTAATCTCTGCATTTTTGTTCAATGACGATGCTAGTCATGCTACATGTACATATATATATATATATATATATATATATGTATATATATGTTTGGAAGCCCATACAGTAACAAGTGATGGCTACAGAGAATATGCAGAAATGGGGACAAGCAATGGCTTGCTAGCTCAACAAACAGCAGACATCTCTCGGTGTTTGCACAGAAAGTAAACACTTCTTTTTACCGATATGATCATGACGGATGAAGTGGAAACAGAGGAAGATCATTGGATATCGGTCTGGTCTGCATTTTTATATCATACTAGTTTGAGTGATTGAAAAGTTCTCCTGAATCTGATTAAACTAGACCCTCCCTGCAATAGAGGGTTCTCTGGGCATCAGACTATAAAAAGCCATTGTTGTCATGGCCTAGTACACAGGTTTTTGTTATGTCCTCCAGCATGGCTGCTTGTGGGAACCCTCCATGGAACGTGTAAAATTACCAGTTCAGACCAATTTACAAGCCTTTGCAAACCTTATTGAGAGTGAAGTATAATAGTAATTTCCTCTATATTCTACATTAGAAATGCATATATTGAGTTAGCTCTTACAGTAAGGGGTTGATGAATACAGCTCAAATACATATTAAGAATATGAGGATTTGAAATCATACATCATTTCTCAAATTACAGAACAATTTAACGAACTACTATCTTTCATCCCAAGGCTAACATGAACATAGTTAAAATATTATTTGTATAGGAATGCAATTACAGCGCACCTGTTATAGAATCAGCAAAAATCAATAAAATGATAATGAATGTCTTCTCGTCTCACATAATGTACCATTCTGAGATAATCAATGAATAATTTTATTCTTGTCGTGATAAATGTAAGAATCTATGGCGACTTTAATGGGGTAACCTCGCTAGTCATAAGGACCGCTATTCATAAGGACTGCTATTCATAATGCGTGACTAAATGAATGGCGGTTTTGTATGAATAGCGGTCCTAAGTAGCGAGCAGACCATAGACAAATTACCTTGCTATTCATAAGGACTTCCTTTCATATAAGGATCATTTTTCATAAGTATTCATAAGGACCGCTATTCATAACACATGTTTAAATGAATAGCGGTTTTCTATGAATAGCGATCTTTATGAATAGCGATCCTTATGAATAGCGTGCGGACCCCACTTTAATTACATGGGTAGATGTAGTTCAGTACAATAATACAAGTGCAGTCCTAATTGTAAAAGTTGATTTCATGCAACTGAGTGAGGCAAGTATTTATGCAACACACTTTCAATCTTAATATGTGCCCCTCCCACTTTTCACTGGATGACACATTCATTTGACATTAAGAGGGAAACTGAGTGACAAAACGCTACCATGTGGAATAAGAGTCCTTCACTCAGCTTCCTCTTTTCACACACAATGCATGTGACGGAAATGTCGTCTAAATCGGCATCTCAGGTACAGCCTTTGGTACATGAAGACCGTTATCCACAGAGGCTCAAAATCACCAACATAACAGCTACATGTACTAGACACTACATCTCAAAGGAATAGCCTTTTGTACTGCTGAGAAAGGAATGCAGAAGGCTTAGCCCCTGACAGTATTGTACTGGAAGGGCCAGGTAAGGAATCTATTCCTTTTACAAATACTAGGTCAACTTACCCTTTACACTAGAGGCACTCAAGCTCGTATAAACACAAGGAAAAGAGCTTACAATCGTCCTTTACCGATCACTATCCACGCTAAAATACAGCGCCACTTCCAGTGCAATGCACACTTGTTGTTATATTTCCAATATTTCGAGTTCCGTTTTTACTGAGTCAGTCTTCACCACCTAATGCAAGCATATGATTAAGGGCTGAGATATGCGGTGACTGCTATTGCGTAGTGACTCGACTGCCAGTCAGCCAGCCGTGGGAGTTGGTGCTTATAGTCCCTCACAATATCATTACATGGGGGTGGCGTGAGTCAAATCACCCTAGTAAGGGAAGCCACATACCACTATTGTTATGCTGGCAGAAGAGAATGATTCAAAAAAGCACATCATGGCCGCCTCTTGGCAAGCAAAGCCCACTATACAAACTGAATTGAATCGGGTGCAACCATTCTGCAGCGTGGGGGAGGGTCCAGAGTGTTTGTTCACTCAGGCATGCATGCCTGATAGCAGGCCATTTGTTTGTGCCTTTTTTGCACACTTAGTAAACACTAAGCCTCCAGGATTCGAATGATGCCGCTATTTAAAGCTCTCATATGCATAACAAAACCTCCCTCCCTCCCTCTCTCTCTCTCTCGCTCTCGCTCTCTCTCTCTCTCAGAGGAAGGTGGGGAGTTTCTTTGAGCTCACACGCTCCCATCAGTACAAGGATAGTATGGTACAATTGACGTGCAACAATTATCAGCAGAGATTACACTGAAAATGTATTATGCAATATAGAACTTACGAAGTCCTTCATAATTATTTAGAGGCCAAAATGTAACGAGCATGCAAACTTTGCAACGAACATGTTTAGACTATATAAAACTTAAACCACAACCTGTAGCAACAAATTTGATCAAAATGTTTCATTCTTAAAATCTTTACTTCAGCTCTTACAACTGCAAGATGACAAAATAACTAAAATTAAAAATATTCATATCTATTGTCATACCTGTAATCAATATAGACAAACTAGAATAAAATGCAAATTTTCATTGTCAGAAATATTGATGTTAAAACATTGCTGTCATATCATCTCATCACCCATTGATGAATGATCTTAGTTTGTTTCCTCATCATTATTTTATTATTAATATTATCAATATATATGAGAAAGCCTATCTTAGAATGAAATATCAACAATGATGATTCATTATAATGATAATTATTGAAAATGAACAAGACATACTTATATTAAAATGCAACAGTGGGATGTACAGTATGTACACATGAACTATTGGACCGATTACAAAATGCTAAATATTACTCATGTCATTTATAATATGAAATCAAATCAGAATACAGTTGATGTCCTTTGGAACCTGTTGATATGAACTTGGGCTCTATAAGCTAACAATTAGCTTCCTTCAACAAGAGTCTATATTGACTTAACTTTATCGCAGATTAAATATTAACCCTGCAGTAACATCACAAGTCAACAAAACATATTTTTGCAATGCACAGTTTGTGTGGTAGAGACGATGGCCTTTGCCCACCAGAAAGAAAGCAAAGAATTCAAATATGATTAATCAAGGTCACATTTAAGTATGTATTTTTAAAAGGGCCTACTTTCCTTGCTATGATGCAATTCAGCGATAAACATGAGTCTGCAATAGTTCACCTAGAATGAGGGTGGGCAAAAACGATCCAGATCAATAATGATGTAAAATCCTTCATTATTCTGCTGTTAGGCCGTTTATTACCTACATTGTATACCTATAACTTTAACCCCTTGTTCAGAATACCTCGCTTCATTGTATCACTTTAAAGCCCGGCGCACACTATACGATCCGACTGCAACCCGATTTTCGAACAAATTGCAGTTTGCATTAAATGTGAAAGTTTTAAAAAGTGAAATTATCTCATCTGAAGTTCGGAATATAATGATACGAATACTAATATCGAAATTTGGTTTACTGCCATTCTTCTGGATAGAGTAAAGGCCAAATCGGCTTCAAACCTTAGTTGATCGCAAGATTGGTATGACGTCACTACGATTTGGAATTGGATTCGCTTTTATTCCTACATGGGGTTTTAAAAAGTGAAATTATCTCATCTGAAGTTCGGAATATAATGATACGAATACTAATATCGAAATTTGGTTTACTGCCATTCTTCTGGATAGAGTAAAGGCCAAATCGGCTTCAAACCTTAGTTGATCGCAAGATTGGTATGACGTCACTACGATTTGGAATTGGATTCGCTTTTATTCCTACATGGGGGCTCGCAGTAGCCCGGAATTTCGATTTTAGTATTCATACTACTATTCAGAACTTTGATCACAAAGATTTTACATGTTTGAAGGTTCATATCAAATGTTATAACAACTTTTCCCAAAATAGCATCGTAGTCAGATCGTGCAGCGTGCGCCAGGCTTAACTCGTATAGCTATATGATAAGTAACTAAATTTTCATAGTCTGAACATTGTATAAAGAAACGTTGTATTTAACGAAAGGTCGTATCGCAGAATGCACGT
Source organism: Heliocidaris erythrogramma (assembly GCA_025617745.1). Classification (NCBI taxonomy): domain Eukaryota; kingdom Metazoa; phylum Echinodermata; class Echinoidea; order Camarodonta; family Echinometridae; genus Heliocidaris; species Heliocidaris erythrogramma. Next base: position 56,890,872 of record CM046853.1, read on the forward strand.
ATGAGCATCGTTTTGCGAAACATGCATTTTGCGATACGACCTGTCGTTAAAAACGACGTATCGCAAAACGATGCTCAAAATGCATGTTTGAGTATCTTTTAATCAAAAACTCGATAAAGAATCAGCATCCCTTCATAGTCTGAACATCATTTCATATGAAAATTGTATTAACTATTTTTGGGCATTAATTATCATGAGTGCACGCTGATGTGACCAATACAAGACTTGTAACTTTCCTGAGTCTGAACAGGCTATAATATCAAAGAATTTGGGGAATGACCTCGTCTTACTTTCCTCATTAAACCCCCAAAATAAATGCATTTTAATAGAAGCAGAAAATTCAAAGAAGCATATCAGTGAGAGGTTGAGGAAAAAACGGACAACTAGTAAAAAAGTTATATTTCAATCCTAAAATCGCTAAATGAATGGAGATCTGAAATTGGCAATGTCCTCATTACGCTAATGAGATGCTGTGATGTAAATGTGCTATACTTTCCAAATGCCTTATACAAATAATGTTGTAAAAATTCACTTTCCTTGAATCTTAGTTGGGGGGTTGCTGGTCTTAATTGGTACTTGAAATGTGAAGGAACAAGGCAACAAATGAAGGGGATAGTATTCACTAATCTTTTTCATGTTCATCCCCTCTATTTTCTCTTTCTCTTCTTTTTCTTCTTTGTTTTCTGCCATTTAATGATGGGGGAGGGACCCCTGCCCCCATGGGGTAGCTACGCTACTGAACTTGATTGGACTGCATCAATTTAAAGCAAATGAGAGGGATGTCCATAGGTTCAATTCCTATGATGAAGTGTATTACATACAGTACTCAATTGAATTACTTTCCCAGGGGAGTACTTGGCATACTGGGCAATCAATAGTCAATCAACCATCAGGAATGATCATTTCAATCATCATCTGACACACCCCTGGAAGTAATCCTTATCTTTTATGGCAATAGTTGCATTCACACCATGGGAGCTAAACTTTCAGTTTTGCTTGTAGTTTCAAAACTTTAAGTTTACTTGTAGTGATCTTGTAGTGATCTTGTAGTTTCAGACCGTATGAGCGGACTCGTTTCAAAACTTTTTTACTTGTAGTTCTATAACCACAAGCGAGCTCGTGGTTAAGGCCGGCGCAGTTTCAGACCATGTGAACGGTATAAATAAGTTTCGGTAACTTAAAGTTTCGAAACCACAAGTCCCGTATGAACATAGCTATTGAGACTTTAGAGACTTCATTCAGGTGTATGTCTAGAATGATTGTTATTTTCTGCATGGGAATAACCAAATCAAAATGGAAGATTGTAGGTACATTTAGCTTGGTGAAAGGTAGTGGCATGAAAAGACGCATCCAGAACGCAACATAGATATTGTTGAAAATCTAATCACCCAAATAATGAGAAACTGACTCAATCCTGCTGAGAGTCACAGGCACTGCACACAGAAATGTGTACACGGGACTACACACAAATTTGCACACAAAACGCATTCAAAATATCATTTAAGTATGAGAAGTAAAAGAAAAAAAATTCGGTTTCGCTAAATAATAATAGAGAACATTTATACCACGCCATGTCTGTCAAATTTGACACTCCTGGTACTATTGCGAGGTATGGTGTAATTGTGGGCATACATGAGCATAAGTAAATTCAACACAAAATGCATAGTAACATATAAAAATGAAACATACTAAAAAATATACTACAGTGATTTTTAGAAAGGAAAACAGGTACATGTATGTTCAGCTGACTGACAACCCATCCTCTTACATAGTATTCAATGCTAATTGAAGAAAATTGAAGCCCAATCCACTTGTACACAAAGTTTGTGCATCGAACTGCAATTACATTTCGGACTGCACGGCCACCAGTTTGTCCGAAGTTTGCGCCCCGTGGGGCAACGGCATGATCAGGTAACAATCACGGTGCCCTCTCGCATCATAAAAACGTCCACAATCTGTGGTTGAGTATCCCTTTAACTTTAAACTAAAGTTGCCTAAAATTACCTAATACATATGTAACTCCTTCTCAATAAGAGTCAAAGTAGAGCTTAATGCCATAAAATTGATTCCTTTCCAAATGATACAAAGGAATTTGTAAACATCATTTACTTAAGAGTTAAGAGTGGAGGTTGAGTGGTCTGAGGATTATTACCACTTTTTCACTGACATGGCTGTTGATTCTATACTCATACACTACAGGACTAAAAGTTGATTCAATTGATTACTACAGATGAACTAAAGCAACGTCGAACTATAAATCTTTAACAAATCATTCTCCTGACTTTTATGTGGAAAACGTCTTGCAGACCCCATCTCGTTGATTTCTGTTAATGATCGACCCTTCAGCACCAAATTTCTATCGGTCAGATCAGATCGCAATACCAATATCCAGTAGCTTTTCCACATAAACTATATGTACAGGATACTGATTTGTAACAATTTATAGACATGTAGTTATTATTAATGTAACCTGTCAAACAGGACCTACATGTACGCTTTATGACAGGACAGAGATGAACATGCTAAAGAACATTCTTACGTGAAATTACTGGTTGTTATCATTGTAAGCAGGAAGTAAAAAACTGTCATCTTGCAGTCACTACAAACAACAGGAATTGTATGAATGTACTGTATAGTGAATCCTGAAATGACCTTCTATTCAATGTGCATTGCTGAAAGAACATTTTTTTTTTAGAAGAAACAAAAATAACAGTACAATTCCTTGTGCTCTTTTTCTCACCAATCATACTAAAAAAAATAATATCTCCCAATAGAAACCAGGGAAGGAGACGAATATGTGTAACTCCAGACACAAGGAGCAATGAAATGTAATTTTAACACAGGGATGAGGTCAGGCTTTCGATTCGAGAGATAAGGTCACTTATTTATGAATCCTATAAAGATAGTTATGATTGTCCAAGAGAACCATTTGAAGTTCCAGGTTTGACCTTTGCTCTAAATAAACAGTCAGAGTAACACTTCGTATTTAGATGTAGGAAAGCTGAAAAACGAGAGAAGTAGATTAATTAGTGAAAGTTTGAGCAAAATCCAATAGGAAATAAAAAACTTGATTTTTCAAAGTTGTAAAGTTGTAAAAAATCAAACACAAAGTGGCAACTCTGTGATGTACATGTAAAATATCTTGTGAGCTCCTCTCCCATTTGCTCAGTACAGAAATTTTCATAAATTTTCATTTTTTTAACTCGTTGATTATGGGAAAGATTTGTTTCATACAGGTTTTGTGTAAAACATATTAATTTTGCAATTATTATATCAACCCTGCATATATATATGATCGAGTATTTTCTATTAAAAAAAATGAAAATTTATGATTTTTTTAGTACAAGGCAAATGGGAGAGGAGCTCACAAAGATACGTCACGGAATGCCAATTTGTGTTTGATTGATTACAGCTTCAAAAATCATGACTTTCTTATTTCTCATCAGAGTTTGCTCAAACTTCCATTAATATATCTCTTTCTTTACTTTTTCTGCTTCTTTTAAAACTAACTTGATACCAGGGTGGACTTAGCCTTTAACAAAAACTCACAAAGATATGTTTGCACAACAAATGCATGTTTTCCTACACCTTCGCACTTATGCTGCTTCCTGTCTTATTCTACATTGATAGTTCAGAACCCAAGGAAATTAAGAAATCACGATAATTAACTTGCATTTATAGGACATCTTTGTGGGAATTGTAAAGGCAAGCGTATTAGTAACATGTAAGAAAATCAATCAAATGTTGGAATCTATTTTATACAAAAGATTGGCACCTTGCACAATAAAATAAAAGTACAAATATCACAGCAGTAGTTGAGCTACAATAACTGTCAGCCTTCACTAAAAGCCTAATTATGCAATGATTGGAACCGGGCAACTCGTTGAATAACAAATAGACGTCATGGGAAGGTCCCAGGGCCTTATCCATCTATTCAACATTCTCACTCCCTTTTTGTTGTTAATCAGTGAGTTATCCTCACTTGAAAATCCTATGCTTGTGTTTCATTTTCACAAGTTCCCACATTCAAACCATATGGTATGTTTAAAACAAACATATGTATACAAAACAAATAATTATGAAGATGATGCTGAAGTGGTAGCCTTGTGGATAGAGCAATAAGTATTGGAATATGGGGACCCTATACATGCATGTAGGTTCAATGCCAACTGAGGGCAATATCATGAGCACTGACTACTGACAAGTCAAAGAACATCATATTTGGCTAAAGTCCCTCCAATATCCACAACTTGTCTAAAGCAGCACTTACATATCATCTGTTAGGAGTCTGAAGGGCATTAACTCATACATGTATACTTTAACACAGAGTTAATGCGCTTCTGGCTTTCAACAAGTGATATACATGTAGTTCCTATGGAGATAAAAAAATGGTATATCTGGCAAAAGCTCCATCAGATGAACTGAACAAATACATGTTGACTTTTGTACTGGTCGCCTTCAAATTCAAAAGGGAAGGAATTTTTTCACAATATCATTTTTCATTTTCACAGGAGATGGCAACTTTTTCTAGAACATTCAGAAGATTTCAAACATGAATACACCAGGCATACACTAGTCGTACACAAACATGTGAAATCAAAAGGCAATGAGAATACCGATTCAAATCAAACAACATTCCATGTGTACCTCCAAATGTAGAAATGTCAAACTGTTTCCTTTCAAAGGAGCCCTGCCCTGCCCTCGGGGAGGACGACTTTTTCCAGGCTCATTTGTACATGCTGGTTGCCCAGAACCCCCACCTGTCCCCTCCAAGCACAAACCAAACAAACAACCCCAAGTTCACCACTCAATCACAAAACCATGGATTTACCACTTGTAAGCAAGACTAAGCACCATGCATCCTGGGCTTAATGCATCCCGGAAAGGAATTTGGTTTCTTTCTTTTGTATTAATCACATATTTTGCATTATATAATACAATAAATCATGTATAAGAGATGTCTCCTGGTAATACTCAAAAGGGGACCTCCAAGGTAGCAATCAAAAGCAACGAAGCTGAAGTTATTGACAAAGAAACGGTGGATAAATTTTTCAACAACCCGCCCATACTATGCTCTATTTTAAGGCCCACAGAGAACTAAAAACTGATAATGAAAAGTAAACATGTGAATGTAATCCTTTTATGGTCCTCATCTAACTAATAAGGTTATCATTCAGGTGACTGCCCATGACTGTCATAGACTGCCAAAAGTACACCTGTAACTGTACCACTCTACAGCAATGTCTCTGACTATTAAAATAAAAGAAGCTAGTTGTCTAACCAAGCGACAGTCAGCTATTAACACAGGCAATGCCACAGGATTTTGAGATCCACCTACAGTAATAATGACACCAATATATATACTTTACTTGGCCTTCTACAACAATTGAATCATACTTTCCATGAAGTAGGGCTACTGTTTTTTGTAATCCTACATTCCTACTGTATCTGCAGAATTCACCAAAATCCACACAGACAACAATCCATGCAACTATTTGACAGTCTACATCAGGAAAAGCAAAGTTACACTCTTTGGCAACAGACCTGCTGTGAAAAATATCTACATGTAAGCTTAGCTACAAGCATTTATTCTTAGCACCTAGGGGCCAGTTTCTCGAAACCGTCAAAAGTCTAACTTTGTGGACATCCCATAGAAGCCTGTGTTAAGAATAGACACATGTTTCAATGGGATTACCACAAACTTGGACTTGTAACAATTTCGAGAAACTGGCCCCTGGTGACCATCATTATTATCCATATATTGAGCTGAGCCTATTAAGAGTTGGTTTGTATCTGATCTCAAATCTAAAATAGTTTGCAAAATGCAGACTTCACATAACATATCTAGTCAACGTTTTACTATTCATAGACCCCGTTCTCATTACAAGGCCTTTAGCAGATTTTCCTCCATCTGTCACTACCACATGTAATCTGTTGTTACGAATTTTCGGCTTTTTAAACATACTAGATATCATGTTCAACTTTCCTTTGGATGGTGAATTTGTTTGTAAAATGAACAGTTGTAAATTCTTACCAGTGTTGGAGTAGTAGCTTTAAAGTAACAGAATTCTTATTCGGGTCTCTGGTTTTAGCAAGCAGCGTAGCAATATGATCTAAAGGAGAGAGAGAAAAAAGAGAAATTCGGCTAAGGTAACTTGCCAAGTAGTTTGTGGCTGTACATTATAACATGCATGAATATCCATGCTCTAAGTCTAACCATGTGACTTGTGCATGAACAGGCTGCGCCAACATATACCGGTAGGCCTACATATATTGTACAACAATACAAAGTATTGAGTATTTCATTATGTGAGCCTCAATACACCTCAAAAAAGGACTCCATTTTCATTTCCTTGTCATTATAAATTAGAGTTAGCAACCGCTCATTCTAACCAACAACAGTGAGGTAATGGGCCAAGAATGCCAGCATATACACCACAGCCCTCTTCTCAAAGAATGCTAACTATGCATCTGGTTCCAGCTTGGAAGTCAACAGGGTGCAATAAGCATACCCCTGCTATTCATCAGCAGTACAGTGACTCCCAAACTCCCCAAGCCAATCATATTTGAAAGAAGAAAAATATCAATTTCCATCTCACCAGAATAACAATATTTTTTGTTTGAAGAAAAAGTAGTAGAAATCCTTCTTAAACTTAAAAAAAAAAGCATAAGAAAGATTTTGTTATGGTAACAACAATCTACTGATTACGGTAGACAGTATTTTGATATGTGCAGAAAAGCAGTTGACTCTGATGACAGGGTAATAAGAATTACCATGTAAAGTACTTACAAATGCACTACAGTATTTTTATTATATGCGGTTAAAACAAGCTACATGACTTCTATGGTACATTCAGGCCTACATGCTTCTAAGCTTGATACAAATAGGCTATTTGTATCATGCTTAAAAGCAATAGCTTGGATCATGCACACCTATACAAGACATTGTTTGTTGTAGATATTAGTTTCACATAGAAGTAAAATGCAGGCTTCCACAAACTGCCTTTTCACCACTTCATACATGTAGATGTATCCCTATGATCATTCACAATTATAAAAGCCTGTGTGAACAGTGTTGTTGATATTTGTTTAGTGGAGTATCTAAATAAATCTTAACAATTCAGCCTTCATGGGCAATGAAAAGGAACCCATACAAACATTGATCAAGGCTTGGATTTAACCTTGTATGTTTTCAGAATTCAAATCACAATATTGCTCATAGAAATCCAAAATGATTAAAAGAAATTGGGAGGGTACAAACACAGAACACCAATTATGTTGTGATTATCAAAAGAAATCACAGACTTTTTTCTTCTAATTTTATAAGTTATCAACATTCCATCAGATATCACAAAGCAGAAGCAAGGTTCATTTATCTCTTCAAAGGAAATTGAAGAGTAACAATAGATGTACTATAAAGAAGCTAAAATCAATTTTCCGACAAAACTTTCCACAAGAAATATTTTTGTGGTGAGGCTCTGGGATTGAATGTGCACAAGTCCAGAGTCAGGTTTGGATTTTAGATTTGTGCCTTAAACCTTCTCCTTTCCAATCACACTTTCATTTTTGACAAATTTGAGAAGATATAACAGTTGACTTCACATAAATCAAAATACTATTCCAGCCTGACCCACCCAGAGCTGAATAGGGATATATACTGGTAATGATAAATATGACACTTAGTAATTCCCATTCCGAATATTGCTATTCAATCGGACCATTACAAAGAGTTGACTGCACTGAAGCTTTAAAACAACAACTATTTAAAACCTTGACACAAGTTAAATAGGAAGTCCATTGTGATATAACCCTTGACCTTCGGTAGCAACAGTGTAATTGAACATGGGAGAAAGGGATCAAAAAGTTCCAAGGTCCCTTAACTTGTAAGCAAGTCAATCATGTTAGTCCCGAGAGAGGACGTTAACATTCCTGACTTTGAACTTTGAACTTCAAAACAAGGAGTGAGAGAAAAAAAAAATGCAGACCAGGAAGGAACCCTGGATGTCAAGCACACTCCCAATGTGCTCACAAGTTTAGGGTAAGTTAGGGACCCTTGTATTCCTTTCACACACAAAATAAAAGTGCATAAAGAAAGATTATATAAAGAAATAGCAAAAGTGGAATAAACACAGGATAAACAATATATAAAGAAACATTGTAAAAAGAATCTTGATAAGGAGGGAGGTGAGCAATTGTATACCATTCTCATACTCTATGGATTGTTCACATGGAGGGTCCATACATGTGTCCATACATGTATAAAAGCTTGTGACCAATGATTTATCTGGAGCACAGCAGGTATGATCACATATTTGAACAACATTCTGGTACAATTGTAGAGCCGCTAGATAACACTGTATTTTGTAAATGGAAACAGGGGGGGGGGGGGGGGGGAGGTTAAGGGCTCAAGTCTTAAGGCCCGTCTTCATCAGCCCGAGTTTCCAAAATAGCCCGCTAATTCTGATCTGGAAAACTATACCCGATCAGAACTAGCTCGAACTACATGTAATTTGTAATGAAGACACAATTAGCTAGCTATTTTGCAGGTTTTAAGCTCGAGCTAGAAGCCCAAGTCAACTCAGGTTTTTTTTTTTTTGGCGAATTAGCCCGCTAATTCGCAGGTGAAGTCGCACTCGACACCAATCGTAGAAATTTTATTTTCCTTATGTCTTTCTTTGTTTTTACTTCTTTCATTCATCTTTCTATTGTTACGTATTTCTTTGTTCCTCTTTCTATCCACTTTTCTTCATATTTCCTTATATATTTCTTTGTTTTTCTCCCTATTTTATATTTTTCCTCATATATTTCGTTTCTTATGTATTGCTATGTTTTTCCTCCTATATTTCTTTGTTTTCCCTATTATATATTCTTCTTTCTATTATTATATATTTCTTTGTTTTTCTTTCTCTTTTTTTCTTTTCCTTATGCATTTCTTCGCTCTTTTCTTTTCATTTACTAGTATCCTATAATTTTTTTTAAATTTTCCATCTTCGAAGTGCGCATCCTCCAAAGCTCAAGTTTATTCCAAGAACGAGCAGGAATCGTCGACTTGGGCTGATGGAGACGGGGTTTTTCAAACTCAGACTTTTTTTCTCAAGAAGCACTGATCGGGCGAGAAGTGCTGATCGGGCTAGAATCTCAAGCTTGAGCAAACTCTGGCTGATGGAGACGCACCTTTAGTAACATTTCCCTGGTACAAGCATTCCTTGGTGTAACCATTACACTTCCTTTTATTACTGTCCCTAATCTCCCAAAAGAGAGATTCCACACTTTTGTGGTTTGTTTCCCATGCTAGTCATACCACTAAGTACGTACCTGCTGAAGATATCCTGATAATATATACAAGTCTGTTGTTTCACCTCAAATACTTTAATCGGAACTCCAATCGTACGGGAAACAAAATACATGATCAGTAATTATTACAAATGTTTACTCAAAAGAGACAGCAAATGTGAGATGAAAATTCCATGAATTTACCTATTTCCAACTACAAACCACAATCACACATTTCACAAACCCTTGCTCCTTATAAATTGCACACTAAAATAATCTGCATAAAACTTCATAAATTGTGTTCATTAACTCTGTTGAGCCATATAGAACTAATTCTATCAGCACCCTTTCACAATCTTATGGAAAGTGGGAGTAATTGTCATGGTAACTGCACACGCCTATATAATAATCATAATAATTGGGTCTCATTTACCCAGGGTAGCCACATAAGTATTAGTACTGCTCTTCCTATGGGCCCTGCTATTATCATTACCCCAGCATTGCAAGGTACCCATTTAATACACCTGGGTCAAGAGGGACAAATGTGAGCAAAACACCTCATCCAACGATATAAGAGAAGTCAAGGATCGAACCCAGAACCTCTTGCATGAGAGTTAAGAGCCTTCAAAAATATACCACTAATGATTCCAGGACTCTACATGCACAATTTCTGACATCGGTGCACAAAATCAAGAGACCTTTGACCGGATTGTACAATGTTAGTAGGGATCTGCACGTAACATGTTCATTAACGACTGATGACTAATCTGTGCATGCATGATGCTGCTATTATGCACATATCTACAGCAATAAAATAATTATTTTACATCACATCTGTTCACAAACTAATTTTTTATCTCTCACTCACGTACGCCAATCTGTGTTTTACTGTACTGATGCCAGGGAAATGCAAGTTCCTAGGCGATACTAAATGATAAATTGTATAGCCTCATAAACAGTAACCACGGCAACTGGTGACATAATAGGCCAGAATTTGGATGTCTCTGTAATAAGGATCTACATGTACATGTACAATGCATAGGAGTATACAGATAGATGCATCCATCCCCCTCACCTCATAAAAACAATATTATATCAAGTCTATATTCAGATTAATATTAGGAAGCCCTCTATGGTTATAGAACTGACAACCATGTCCCTTTATAAATACCCAAGCCATCCATTTAATCGGCGTAAATGCATTAAATCTGTACATTTGAATACAATATGAGGTATTATGACAGAGCATAGCAAGCTTCATTTCACTCTGAGTATTTGTCCCATTGTTGATTTCATTTCGTTTCTTTTTATCATTATTTCTATTGCTGACTTTTTATTGCAATGGGACAATCCTGTTTATGACATTGTTTGCTATTTGTAGGGAAGTGACTGAACTGCAAACTCAAAGGTAAAATCCCTTCAAGTTGCTTGTAATTTCATAACAAGACACAGAGCTATATGAGGCACATGAGTTTGTTCATGGGGCAAATATTCAAGCAAACTTTGTTAAAACTTTAATTTCCCAAAATATTGATTAGCAAATACCATGTTAAAAACATTATTAGTGGCTGAATTCAGTTTAAAATTGTCAGCTAGATTTGTCAGAACTAGTCTTTACCACATGACAAGGTGGATATTTAAATTTTTATTTATAGCTGATGTGCAAGAAAAATATCAAAATTTAAGAATGATGAAATGTCTTGAAAAAACTTACACAGGTCTAGAACCTTTAACTTTAGAACGTCTAGACCTACATGTAATCCGCAAACTGATATGATACTGTATGTACTTGTATTTTTCACTGAAAATCAATCAAAACTGTCAAAAGCATTTTAATGTTATTTCACGTACATTATAAGCATGCTTTTAATCTAATGATCTGCAAATTAATATTGAACATACATGTAGGATTGCCTACAATGTAAACCTGTTAACATAGAGTCAAATTGTCTGTTTCTGACTCTGTCTGCATTCCTCTCAGTCTTTAGCAAGCTTTCTCTGTTTTTCAAATCCTGAATCTGTTGTTCCGTTTTAAGCCTAACTGCTTTGAATTTTAACAGTCATAGATAAGGGTCATTCTCTGAAGGAGTTACTTTTCAGAATTCACAATACTATCAATAATGTTGAATGGCAGGTACAATACATAAACACAATTGTATTGTTTTGTTCAGAGTTATTAACAAGTCCAGTGAGACTATGTGGTCTTGATCTGCCAAAAGGACACAAAAAATAGTTCAAAATGCTACTTAAAAGGTATTGTTTCAAGAAGTGACATAAAATTTACAAAATATGCCCAGAAAAATGCCTACGCCCTTCAAACTTTACACATATAGTCTACTTACAGGTTGTAGCTTTGTAGACATTATTTAACACAAACACACAAATGGTTTTGTGATATGCTGATTTTTAGGTCTTTAATAGTTCAATGATGTGTTATTCATCCCTTCATTAAAGATACAAATGGTACATTGATATATTTCTACTTTAGATGTACACTGAAACTCTAAGCATCATTGCAATAACTATTTTTTCCCCCTTTGATTTTTGTTCCCCTTTAGATCCTTATTACATTGTGTGATTTTGGGCTCTAATGAATGCAAGATAACAAGATTTAGTCTGTATTTTAAGACATTCTTTACTTTTTTTTTTCATTGAAAAGGTTTTACCTGTAGTCTACTTTCCTGTTTAAATAAAAACCCTTCATATTTTATCATCATTGAATAATTTAGAGAAACCAACCAGTTACATGTACCTTACAAAATATATACTCAGTACAGAAAATCTCATTGATGTTCAAAGGAATAGATTTGTTTCATACAGGTCTTGTGTAAAAACACATGAGCAATGATTATATCTTAGGTGCATGTACGATTGTATGTTTTCATTAGAGAAAATGGATATCAATGAATTTTGGGGTATAGGGGTAATGGGAGAGGAGCGAGCAAGAAACTTCATGGAGTTGCAAATTTGTGTTTGATTGATTACAACTTCAAATATTCATAGCTTTATTTTTTGTCGTATTTTGCTCAAACCTTCACTGATCCTTTTCTTTAATTTGGCTGCTTCTTTTAAAATCAAATTGTAATCAGGGTGGACTTTCCCTTTAAGTTTATTTGAATAAAAGCAGAAAAATTGGAGAAACAGATTAGTAAAAGTTTGAGCAAAATCTGATTACAACTAACTTCAAAATTTCATAACTTTCTTATTTCACATCGGATTTTGCTCCACTCTCCAATGTGGAGGTGTCGTGGTATAGTGGTTCATTCACTTGACTCTTAATCAAAAGGTTGAGGGTTCGAATCCCAGCCCGGCACTAACGTCCTTTGGCAAGACATTAATCCACATTTGCCACTCTCCACCCAGGTGTAAATGGGTACCCGATATGCTTGAGCGCTACATATTTGGCTGCTAATATAAGCTATGACCGGGGTAATAATGAAGCGCCAGGAGCGTCACGTGACGGACATGAGCGCTATACAAGAAGCCACCATTATTATTATCTGTCTCTTTGATTTTTCTGACTTCTTTGAAAACCAACTTGATAGCAGGCATGGTGGACCAAAAAAATGCAAGCTTGATTGTGATGGGTGAAAGCTATATATGTTGACAAATTTGACAAGCCTCATGAAAAGCCTAATAATAGCCTACTACTGGAAAGAATGCATGTTGCCATAATGTCATTGCTGTGAAAACACAAGTGTTCTCACAATTTTACACAAACTGAAAAAAAAAAATCAGAATAGCAATCATGTCATTCAATATTCAAGTTTTCTGGTGGACTGCATTTTTTCTCTGCTCACTAGTTCTATATAAAAATGAGTAGAACCTACAAGACCTCTGAACGGTTAAGTTTGAATTTTGTTTGTATCAACTGTTTATATTGTAAACAGGGCCTATAACTTTCCCCATGACAAAGTACTTTTCTGGACCTGTAACAGACACAAACTATTAACCTTTGCTCCTGGTATCATATGAAGTCACATCTTATAGGCCAATGGCGATGTGACACCAGGACACTGGGAAAGGTGGGTCCGGTTTGTTTGTTATATCATATCCAAGCTAAATAAAACAGGTTAACAAAAGAATGGTAATAATAACTACTACATGTATGTATCGATAAGCGGAAATTTTCACCCTCAATATGAACAGATGCTAAAGCTTCTCTTCGGGAGGGGGAACCTCCCCTTTCCTGCACCCTCCCCTAGGGCGCATGCTATACGTGCGCGATCAGACCGACCCTCCCAAGTTTGAATCCTGGCTACGCAGTTGGTTATGTCACAATTTTTTGACCAACACTGGGCCATATATGTGTACAGTTTGATTCTTGGCACACCATGATCATGATCATGATGATGGTGTGACATTGACAGTTCACTCATTCACTCCGGCAATCTTGCTTGGCCTAATTGGTGCATCATTGCAACTTAGTCAAAGAGGTGAATTATTTCCACCATGTACCTGCACTCTGCAGAATGAATAAGTGATACCACACCGTTACATGGTTTAGCAATATTATATCAGTACTATATGGCCAGCTCTTTAGTTTTATTGTCTCATAAAACCATGAAAATTGTCTCCGTCAGCATTTTGAGATGTCTGGCAAAATTTTGAGATGACCAATGTCGGTAAAATGCAAGGACCTGGCAGCAATGGGCAATAACCATAATATTTATTGCAGTCATCTAATATCATCCCTCACACACTATTCCAACCACAATTTCAAGATGCGACCCCAATGATGACAAACGGGTAAAATATGCGATCACTCAGTCACACCGTTCAGTTCCTCGTACAACAACAAATTTTTGACACAAGTCTGGACCTTCGTTCATGTACAAATAAAGTAATAAACGACCTCTAATTTTTTTTAGTCTAAATAAAATGGCTTTTTTATTAATGTAGTCCTTCATTCTACTTTACTCACCGTTGATGTTGACGTCGTGTAGAACCGGTTTTATAATCAGGCCTAGCCGGCCTGGATGTAATTTGTACGAGTCTCTTCGAGCTTCCTGAATAGAAGAACTCGATCGCCAGATCAACAGCTTGCTGCACAGAATACAGGTGCAGAGTGTGTATGCACAGGCTTAGCGTATGCAGAGAAAATTTGAATGCAGTGTTTACAGCGCGGGCTGCGCGTCGGGCGGGGCACGGAGGGGTACGGATAAGCTACCCTGGTCTTACGATTGTGGAGGAAACGAAACCACGCATCGATATAGAACTGAGATGGCGCCACTTCTATCGTTTCTACGCAAAACATCACTCGATCAGGCTCACTTGCAAAACGGCATATGTATCCCACTTGCGCACCATCCTAAATAATCACTGTCTGTCATTTAGGTAAGCCCCATAATGAGGACTGGAATTGACTGATTTAAAATGGATAATAGGCCTAACTTATATAATTCATTCCATGCATGTACTGCAACAAACATTTTCAGATCTGGGGGTGTTTTTACTTGTAGAGGAGTTTTTTTTTTTTAAGTTTAAACAAAATAAAAGCCTTTTGATGAAAACAAAGGGCTATATCCTTAATTCCCTCTGTTTTAGGTGATTTTTGTAAACTCACTCACCGTAGAATGCCAAATAATGTACATCAATAGGCTGATGACCCTGATGACCCTCTTCAGTTTTCAGCAAGACGTTTCTCATGGTGTTTGTTTCTTTTGGAAATTTCCTTTCCCTCTCTCCCCTTCCATCCATCATCCTCATGATCTCCTTCCTCTCAGTTTATCTCCTGTATTACTCTAACCTAAAACATTACTACCTTAAAATGCAGTTATTCTTTTCATTTCCCTCTCTCTCCTTCCATCCACCCCTCATCCTCCCCCATCCCTGTTCATTTGATCTCCTGCAGGGACCGCGGAACCGGGGGAGGGGGGGGGGGGGGGGGGGAGGGCTATAGCCCCCACATTTTTCAGTAAACACGTGCAAACGTATGGCAGTGCAAAAATGTGGTTATACACGCAGACCCACCCCTATTATAGCCCCTCCACTTTCCAAGACGTCGTTCCGCAGGCCCCTGTCTTGTACATGTATTAGAGTTGAACTGATTTTTTTGATTATCTTGCCGTCTTATAGACTTTGCATCATGACCTCCAAAGTCTTACCTTCAATTATACCTAGTTATTCCCTCTCACTCACTCTCTCTTTCTATCTCGTCCTCACCCCCCTTTTTTCTCTCTCTTTCTTTTCCTTCTACTCTTTCCCATTTTAAACATATTTCCCCCTCTTGACTTTCTATATTTATGTTGGAATATTTTCACATCACACCAGAAATTTCATGTATAGTTAACCTTGCATAACTCGAAGTCGCATAAGTCGAACTTAACCTAAGTTGAATCAATTTCTTTTCACCAAACTATGCAAAACGTGTGCTGTTTACATTTCTTCAGTCAAATTGTGCATAAGTCGAACTATTTTTTGTGGTCCCAACAGATTCCGCCAATGTGTTGTTATTGTATGATGGTCGCAAAGTGTAAGCGCGCCACCTTGTGTCAGCCTCTTGGCCTTGGTTATAAATTGATGCACAATCACACCTCAAAGTCGTCCGGTATATTTCTTTATTTCACTATACTATTATTGTTTAATTAACCCCTGGCGTGGTGGCAGCTAGGTCTGATTCCTACCCATCGAGTTACTTAGCCATTTACAGAAATAAACCCTCCAAGTAGGGGCCGGGCGTGCCGTGTAAATATCGGTGTCAGACGAGAGGTAGTCCTAGGACATTGATTTGTGTAGCCCCATACATACACACAGAGAGATGTGTGATAAGACACTCGGGGAAACCAGGGCTAAGGCCGCGCTGACCGCCGCGGCAGTCGGGGCGCTTATGCCGAAGTGCCGGCGTCCGGCTAGCAGGTCGTCGCAATTAGATTTGCGCCAGTGTTCTGCAAACAGGCAGATTATGAATACTCCTTGTTTTTCGGCCCATACATTTGAGAATTTGGAAATATTTGTAGAATTGAAGAGTGGATCACAGATCAATTTAATCAGGGAATCTGTTGCTGATGATTTCGGCTTTGAAATTCTTGTTGATCATGATGATTTTGGGTTGCATGATTATATTCTTGATGGTATTTCTTTACATAGTCTAGTTGATCAGACCCAGGTTGTTGGTGTGACCCAGTTCACATTATTGTATGAAGGATGTGAACTCTGGTTTGACGGTGTTGTAGTCCAGGATGATTACTTTGCAAGTGCTCATGGTGTCATTGCGGGTGCTCCCTTTATGGAGCGAAATGACGTGTCGGTCCGCCCCTCCAAGCAATTAATAATGTTTGGGGATAATGTTGCTTACTGTTATGGTTTGTCTTCATCTCAGAGGCTTGGCTCCTTTCTCCCAGATGTTAGTGGTATGGAAGGTGTGAATGAGAATAACATCAATCTAAACAGCAAGGAATGTAAGATGAATGCAATTGAGAATCACAATCTCGGGGATAGTGGTGAGATGGATGATAATCCTGAGATAAACAGTCATGATACATTAGGGAATACAGTCACAGCAGTAGACAAGCACATACACAAGAGATGTGAAAGAAAGGAGAAAACATGTGAGACTACTGACAGTGAGGATAATGAAACTGACAGAGGTGATGTGAATCAGTGGATTGAGGATTGGAGAGATGATGGATATGAGACCAGTGAAATTGAGGTTAATGAAGCTCACAGAGGTGATGTGAATCAATGGAATGAAGACTGGAGAGATAATGGATATGAGACGACTGAAGGGGAGAATAATGAGATCAACCGAAGTAATATGAAACAATGGAATGAAGACCAGAGGGAAGACGGTTACGAGAGGAGTGAAAGTGAGGTTACTATACATGCAGATGCTCATGTTCCACCGAAAGGTGCGAACAAAGAGGGTGAGTTGTTTGGTGACAATGGTAATATCGTAGGTCGCCATTCTCATGATACCAAGTGTGGTATTTCCGATGTGCTGTTGGATTGTTTAGCTCCAGTCACTTCTGTTGGTAATAGCACTAGTGAGTTGTCCATTTTGCTGACGAAAACATTGCCGGATGTATCCAATGTATCAGACACAGTGCTACTGGATAGTTGTTTTGGTAGCAATTGCGTTCCTGAAGTTAAAGGTACCGTGATGCCTGAAGATTCATCGATTGACGGTACTGGTAGTGTTGAGTTCGTATCCATTGCGCAATCATGCAATCCAAAACGACCTGACTACACGAATAGCGATTATACCCTTGGACATGGTAGTACCGTGATTCCTCATGATCTTATTGATACTGCCATAAGCGTCGATTCCGTGATCGTTGCGCCTATGCCCTATCCGGAGCAACCCAACGAATCAAGTCACATACGTGTGGCCCACAATGGAAGCATCGCTATGCCTCCATGCCTGCAGGGCAGCAGCGACAGGACTTCAGCAGCGGCTCCAGTTTGTCCGACGTGTACCACACATTGCGTAGAAATACCGCTGCTGTATCTTGATCCAACAGAACCACCAGAACCACCACCAGTCGCATTGGATGGTTGTTCACGTCCAGTCGGCTGTCCATGTAGTATCGAGAATGACAGTTCCATCTTGACAGTTCCATGTTGTGTTCAACGGCTAGACCGGCCCCATGCTAGTCCAGAGCATGGTCCTGCTGGTCCATTTGCCCTAGAAGTAGGAGAGCTTCACCATACTCGTCCACCGGACCAGCCCCGTGCAGTCTCAGTGCATGGTCCCGCTGTGTTGTCATCAGGAGGGACGCTTCGCACATCACATGACATCGGTGACTTGCCGCTCGACGCGATGCTATGCATGGCGATCACTCAGATCCGGTCACGATATGGACTTGATGCTTTTGCCAGGAGCAAACTCATGCCAATTCATGATCTTGATGGACAACCACTTGTGTCCATTATGACTATGTGATGGGTATACTCCATTACTGACAACCCTGAGAATACCATCGATTGTTAGCCTAGAGACTCAAAACTTTTTATGATTGATGTGAAATTTTATATGATTCATGTCATCATCTACAAGCTCATGCTTCTTGATTATCACCAATTGTGTTGGACAGGACAACTCTATTATTTTCTGTGACATTTGATGTAAAATTATAATCTGAACAATGATCTACATAATTTGTATGTTTAAACTGCTTTATGTGTGATTTGGAATCAGGACTGGTCTTGGTTAAAGATGTGCTGATGTTATACAGAATTGAACAGTCGCTAGAAAAGAACAGTGATTTATACATTATCAGTCTGTTATTTGTTGTCCATGATTTATATGATGATTTGACTGCTTTGTAAAGATATGGTATGTTTATATGTGATTTTATATGTTCACGCGTGATGCTATTAAGTGTCACTTGGTTAGTTCGTCAGTTTTCGCGAGTTAAGGTTGTCGTTTTCAGGACATGTTTTACCGTTAATTTTGTTATATTTTTAGGTCTTTGTTAACTTGACAAAGCCGTGATTATTGTATTTTTTGAGGTATAGATATGAGCGCTGCAGATATCATTATACTTCCTAACCTGTTCTTCATATGTATGTTTGATTTGCTGTTTCAGATAGTGTTTTTGTACATGCAGCAATTCTCCATGCAATTTCATCAATAGTCATACTTATAGTGGTTCGGACAGGATATTGTTTCAACCTCTCTGGTTTCAGTAGGCTTGGGTTGCAGTATTTCATTATTTCTGGATAGGGGTGACATGTATTATTTGTGTCATTTATATATAATGCTACATGTTTGTTCCATTTTATTCTGCCAATCGATGTGTGTTTCGCTCAATTCGGATAAGCAGAGGGGAAAAGAGGAGTAAACATGCTATGGTAATGTTATGTTAATTATTGCAAATTCCTTCGGGGTGTTAGCTATCAGTTTAGTATTTGTCACTCTGTTATAATGGGAAAAAACAACATTTGTTGACTTTGATTAGCGTTATCAGGTTTTTACACCAGCGGTTATGTAATTTTTAGCTTACATAATTATCGTCTTACAAATCATGCTGTGCAGTTAAAGTTAGAAAGGGAAAGAAAAGGCAGTCACGCCAATGTGTTGTTATTGTATGATGGTCGCAAAGTGTAAGCGCGCCACCTTGTGTCAGCCTCTTGGCCTTGGTTATAAATTGATGCACAATCACACCTCAAAGTCGTCTGGTATATTTCTTTATTTCACTATACTATTATTGTTTAATTAACCCCAGGCGTTCGACTTAGGTAAAGTTGTAACACTGCATTTTTCTTAGAATGCTGTGGGTAAATAAAACACAAAAACAAGCTCCTATATATTGACCAATGATAACAATGCCTTTATTCTATTGTTTCCATTCAACAATTATTCTGATACATATATAACGATACATAATTCCAGGATAAAAACAATTCTATACTACTCTATACTTTGATTCAGCAATGAATTATACTGGTAGACAGTCACTGGAATGATATGTCAGCACTTATTTGGAAAAACACGCTCCGAATATTTGAATGTCTTGGAATGTCACTGTTGCCAAAACAGATCAAGGATAGGGTTTATCCAGTAAGGGAGATATTTGCAAACCTGGCAAACTCCTGTGGTCTGGGTCCAGGAGGCAGCCTCCCAAGAATTTCTTCATTCTTAGCTATCCTGACGCCCCTACCATTCACAAATTTTCAGGCATTTGTGATTATTTGGCAAATGTTGGGTCACCACCTTGTAGTCAGGAAAGGAGATTGAATATGAAATAGCATAGGTCCTGAAATCCTTTATTGCACCAGCGGCAACTGTTCTGTCTGGGCCCTCAGGCAGCAGCCCTCAAAACAGTTCTTGACCAATAACAGCAAGGTGTTGATGAGACTGAGCACTGCAGAATTCCCTATAAGTGTTAAAGACAAAGAAATGAAAACAGGGAAGAAGGAAGGAAAACAGTTGGATTAGTCATGCTCTCTATAATCATGGAGTTATGCATTAATGGTCAATGTCCTGTACCAATGTCAGACACAAATGCTTAATGCACATGAATCTTTGAACAGTACAGGAAGGAACTTGATGGGTTCTACAGAATAAAAATAGACAATTCATATTTAGTAGTTTTCGTTAAATGAACCCATATTGCACGTTTGGTTCAATTGCCTGTATACTATTCCACTGTTTTAAAAGTTGCTTTAAAGACCTCAGCCTGACCCAAAACAACCATATATTGACGTAAAGCTTAGTAAACAAAGAATATAATTACCCTGGTTATTCATAAATTTTCGTCTCCGTTTATCCATAAAAAATAAAAAAGAGAATTTTTTTGGTCTGCCCCCTCCCTATGGCGTAACACTGCAGGGGGTCGCTAGACGTGTGACGACATGTCATGTATACAGCTCCGAGTGCGTCTACACGATATGTCGTCATCAAATTTTCACCCCCCGCAAAGTAGCGCTCCTCAGAGACGGGGCCCAAACCACCGGGGCTCAACATTCGGGACGCTGTTACTCATTCCACAGGAAACGGAATCTCATGAAGTTGGTTTCAATTTGTTCAGAAAATATATAGCTCCCCGTGGATGAATAAAGGGTATATTTCAAAATTTGGTCAGGCTGAGGTCTTTAAGGTGCTTAAATCCATCACTGTTCAGCTCTTTAAATTTAATGATTTGTAAACAAATTTTTAGACATTTTACTCCCAGTGTTAAAGATCGTATGCTCGATCTGTAATGAAAAAACACAAGTCAGAAAAAATTGGAACCAGCGGGATTCGAACCTGTCATCTACTGCTTGCCGGGCAGCGACTTAACCACCAGGCTATTCTGATTCACGGCCAGGTCACGATGAAACTGGAATCAAATACCCAAGATCCTCTTCTTTCAATTTAATTTTCCTTTCAGTGCCATACAATATGGTCCTATAAAAGTGATAATTTGAAATGCACAATTTGCTGAAACTTTATTTGCCTATTGATTTCAAGTGTAATAGTAATATATTTTCCATGCATTTATGAAAAATATCTTGTTAACCCTGCTCTATTATTGAAAGGAACAAAATTAAAGATTGTGCCAACTACCTCTTCTGCAAAATAAAGACGCTTCATGCCTCTCCTGAGGCTTCCACCAGCTACCATTGACCCAGAGACTGGAGTATTCTGAATGCTGGCAGTCACACTGTGGAAGGAAATATTAAATGACTTGATATTTAGTCAAATAGCAAAAATGAAAAGGAAAAGAAAGAGATAGAAAGGGGCAAACAACATGAAAAATATTTACACATTGCCTGGGGCGTGGCTTCCATTTTCTTTAAAAGGAAATATAACAAGCAAGTCGTGAGGGAACAGTATCTTTTACCAATGAAAATATCAATGAAACAGAATTTAGTTCAACAATACTGCTTTCCAATTAACAATTTCCTTAGAAAGAAAATGGTAGCCCCTGGCTTATGTGAGGAGATCATACATTTTGAAAATATCTTGATTTATTCTCCTCTTGTATATTTTGGTGTGGACTGTTGTAGACAACAGCTTAGTGCCAGAGGAATTAATGAAATCTTTAAGAATTTGCAAATATACAGTGATAAGATTTGAGTTAATTCCTCATTAACAGATATAGGCCCTTATTCTTGAAAGTGGCCTAAGCCTGGCTTAACTTAGGCCACTGATCTATGGAAGGCCATTTGTCAACCCGTAGGTTCAGTATAAATGACATTTACGTAACAAAATTATTTTCTGGCATTAAATGAGCATCAGAAATCAATTCTATTATGTCAGTTTTTGTATTTGCAATTAGTCCCAGAACTATGGTGATTTTGTAGGATTAAAAAGAGGGGGACATTTGACTCCATAATTCGGTGGCCTAAATCTACACACTTTATAGGTTGGGGCTTAAGTTTGGGGCCTTTCGAGAATACAGGCCCCTAATACCTCTCTGCTTCAATAATTTAAATTCCATATGGTCTCTTCATTTACTTTGGAACTCACTCTCTCTCTACACGTACCCAACATATTTCAAGCATTTTCACCTCTCCCTCCTTCTTTATCTCACACTCTCTCTCCCCCTCTTGCAAACACCTTTTATACACGTCAGTCACTCCCTTGTCTTTCTCTCCTTCTCCATCTCCTTTTTTATGTAGCCCTTCTCCCCTGACATGTACATATTTTGTTTTTCTTTTCTCTCTCATTCTTCTACCTCTTCTATTGTACCACATTAACTTCCATCTCTCTTTTTTCCCACCCTACCCCTTACTTAAAGGGATTCAGTAACTTTGTGGAGGCTTGATTTAATAAATTGTTGAATTTTGATATCTGTCTTGTATAATGATGATGTTCAGAAGGATAAATAAATAGCCAGGCATAGAAAGGTTTTCAAATATACATGTATAATGCTATTACTAAGATATCTATGACTGAATACTCCCATTTACGAAAGCGTATGGCCATACGTCTTAGCCTAACACCAAGTCTATGTGGGGAAATGAGTCTGGCATTTCCAGTCACTTGCATGTTTACTTTTGTGAAGAATATGATTTTTAAGTGCTTTTCCCCCATCTGGGCTTCATTTTTACACCATATTACATACATTGATAGCATGTAAGGCCGGGCAGCTCAGATTTTAGCAAGCCTCTACAAAGTTACCAAATCACTTTAAATCTTATCCATGCCTTTCTTTCTCCTGGTACCTTCTTCTTTACCTACTCTCCCCAACATTCATCTCACGAACTTCCATCCTGCTATCAAATCACCCCTTTCTCTTTCTAAAGCTCACCCACTCCCACCTATCCCCCCCCCCTTCCCATCTCTCTCTATCAGTTTTCCGCCTCTTCTTAGCTCCTCCCCCATCTCTCCATCTTTATCTTTTCATCCCATAATATTTGAATCTTTAAAAAAATACTTTGTATGAAATAAGGAAGATAATATACACTAATAAACACCTTCAAAACACTTGCTATAACAAGAAAATCACTAGGGAACACAATCTTTAAAAATGAAACTATCATAAAACACAATAAACACCTTCTAACTCCAACATACTGCTTTTCAATTAATGATTTATTGATGAGGGATCCTGAAATACAACGCATCAAGAATATTTCAAAATGAAAACATTAAAATAAGACATACATGGAGTAATAGTTGATGCCCAATTAGGGCAACATAAAATCTAGACATTAAAAAAGAAAAGAAACAGAAGAAGAAAAATTACAACTGTCCAAACAAACCCTTCCCCATAAGAAAATCTACTTTAGATGCTATATGTGAATCTTGTTTGTTTGGATTACCAAATAATTTTCTCAGTGCTAAAAAGTAAGATAATAATTGCTACATGGACAAGCTAAAATATATTAATAGGCTAAATCCAGGCATTTCTGAAAGAGAATACCATCTTTTATAAAGTGTAACAGCCTTGACACCATTATGTAATGGCATAATTTGATATCTGAAAATGAGTACAAATTGATCTTAGCGCTATGAATGTTGTCTCTAGTATATACTGCAATAAAGCTCTATATGGTAGGTAAATGACTATACTTGACAGCAAATGCTTTCTGCAGCACATGTCAAGACAAAACTAGCTAAAATATACAACAGCTTATGAACACACTAAATATACCATTTAACATTTACCAGTGAAAACTATGGTAGATAATTATATCTAAACTATATCAAAATCTGAAATAAAATAGTTGTTCTTTTGAACTTTCAAAAAGAATCTCTGTTATGCTTTTCTATGTTTTCTACATCTAATGGGTAAGTACTCACAGATGAAATGGTCAGAATTACTTAAAAGTGTAATGACTGTAAGATCCATTAATTCACTAAGAGAGAAAGTTTTCATCAGCCCTTCCCTGATCTTTAAAACATAAATAAATAAAAAGCAAATCATTATTAAAAGTCAGAGAGATAAACAAAATAAAAATTGTGCTTATTTCTAAGTTTCTTGACGACCAAGATGAAAGTAGATTGTAAGATCTAAAATTGTTCTGATATCCCTCTATCAAAAGCAAAAGCAAAAACAGGATTTAAGTGACTAATATGATACTTACTTAATGCAAAACTAAGACTTTGCATTTTAATACCTTTAACACTCTGTATTATAGAAACTATAACCTCTAGAGCAGCTATTCCCTAATTCTAATACTATAACCTTGTTTCAGAGCATATATACATTTCATATACAATGCTAAATTAATTTCAGTGAACAGTAAACAACAGTAGACTAGTCACATAGAGCTGAAAATATTCTAAGACTAATGACATAAAACGTATCCTTATCCAGTCACGTTTATCTATGGAATGTATGTACAAGCAATAGCAGAGTCCATTTCTTCTATAAACACATTGTCGTAAGTCTTAACAGAACTGCTCTTTTTCCCCTCAAATAATTGTTTTCTGACTTACAATATATTTCTACTCAGTCTTAAAAATCTCGCCCTGCCTAGTGGAATCCTACCATTGGAAGCCATCATGCATATAAATCTCAGGAACTATTTGGACCCGCTCACACATGATGCCGTAAACCACCTTAACCCTTTCAAGACAATTGACCACATTTTGTGCTTTGGCTCAATAACTTTTGATTCAGAGCTCTAAAAAAAGAGCAAAAATTTCTCCACACACTTTTTCCATTTTTGTTGCATGACCATATTGATGCCAGGAACTTTAAAAAGGAGAGTAAGCTTTAAAATCCTTAAATTGGCAACACATCAGAAAAATGTAGCACTAAAAGAGAAATATCAGTTGCCAATTTGAAGAACAATATGTGATCAATTTAGCCCTTGAATAGTTCTTGTCACGAAAGAGTTGAAAATGCTGTGGCAAAATAGAATGACATATGCGTAGTGAACTCAATGATATTTCTGTATCCAATCTATACAGATAAGTGAGTTCGCTTTAATAGGAGCCTTGATATAATATGGCATGCAGCTACTTTCTGTTCATCCCCATTTGCCATTCCCTGTAAACTGGTTCTTACTTAGCCGCAGCATTTGCTTTTAAAACAGTTTAGCACATCATTTGTGAATGGGGCTCTGCAGTCTCAGGCTTCATACCTAGTAACTTACAAAGAAACATAATATCGGTATAACACCAGTATTCCAAATTTGGTGCATCTAAAAAAAATTTTCCATGTAGGTTATTGTAACATAAGCTACTTACTGATGAATCCAGTGCATTTCCTGTTTTTTCTGTGGTGCTCTCTCTCTCTCTCTCTCTCAGAATGCATTTTTCCAAACAAATGAGACACCAATACCACTAAAATAATCTTCCAGTTGAAATTGTAACATCTAGTTCTATGGCGATATCTAAACATGCATATTTTATTTTACACCTTGTGTTGAGCTGAAAGCCGAATCCAATTACTAAGGTAACTACCGGTACATCTATATCTTTTCTGCTAATCTAGAATATGAGCTACAGAATTCTGGAATTGGCTAGTGGTAAAAGCTTCTTTATAAATCTTGTTCCCCGAGTGGTCAATCATTCCTTTTTATGACTTCAAATACAATGACAATAAAAAAATATCTAATACCTCAACATGTAGGTAATTGAAAGTCATTCAAACAAAAAAGGTCACAAGAGCAGTGAAATCTGACATAACAGTGTGCGCGGGAACAACCACCTACATTTGCAAATAAAACGTTCACACTTTCTGTACAAGCCTGTATGAATTTTCTAATTTCAGGTCTGTATTGACTTCATCTAATATCTAAGTTTGTTACCTTAAGTGTCACTGTCAATTGTTTAGTAAACCAAGCCTCCGACAATTCTATTTTGTCTATTCTTGGATTTAATACTGGTACAAAATGTTATTACTTTCATTCTACCAAGTACTAGTCAGGCTAAAATATGCAAGCATTTGATATAAATCATCAGGAAAAAAACGAAAACACTGACACTGGAATCAGCAGCTAAAATTGTTTTGGCCAATATTCTACAAGTTAGATCCAATGCTAATTCACGGTCGAAGTTGAGGTCTAAGTTGCAGCTTTCTCACACTAAACTTAGACTTTGCTAAACAAGTGTCGGGTAAAACTCATTTAGTGGGCTCTTTTCATCTCCTCCTTTGGTACATCATTTACATAGACCTAAGAAGAGCAGTACTAGTCTGGTGGTAATACAATGATTTACAGCACTATGCTGTGTGTAGGTAGATGTGATCGCCTAGGTCACAAGATGTAGCTGAGCACTGAAGAACAGTACTCAAAACGCATTAGATGGCTACTGGCTAAGATGTTGGATGACTGGATGGCTAAAATAATGCAATCTGTGGAAGGAAGGAAAAATTACATTATTAAAATAAAAAATGTGAAGACCCTGCATGTGTAAAGTAGGCTAAATAGATATATAGTATGGATACTTGCAAATCCCTGGTAGATGAATAATGAAGCATAGTTACACAAGAAACAGAGCTTTTGATTGTCATAACTATGTCACACTGAATAGTCTAATTCTCATAATATGATGTAACCTAAAAGTAAAATTATTTGATAACAAATAATATTAAATATTAAAGTGACTTTAAAAAGCAGAACGATATTGTTCTATCTTAGCAAATAGTAATTAATTTATCCCAGAATAGTGAACCCTGTCACCACTAGAACTGCAGAATGGTTGAACACACATTTAGCCTAGGTTACCCTTCTAAATAAAATAAAATATAATTTGAGTCAAAATAATGTCATTATCTTTAACAAATCAAATCATATTCTAAGTTTGAGGTATGGAAAGCTTTTACACTGTGATTATACATATAAACACAACACAAAAAGTAAGTTCCCCCTAAATCAAAATGGCATAACTTTTTAACGAAAAGGTTTCGAACAAAATAACTTGGTCAGAGTGTTCCTACACTTATTGACTAAGTTCTGTGTGAAAATGAAATTGATCCGTTGAGTCATGCATGAGTGAGCACACATTCAAGGCAAAATTGTCACTTTTCAAAAGTCACCAGAGCCATTTTGGGAGGTCATTTTGGCGAATTCTGTTTCTGGTTTTTATTCAAGTGCTGTAGTTGTTTATCATCCATCGTTTGACCCCTTCGCACCTATCCTGACACTTTTCGTGTTTTTGCACGGTTTGGTGAGCACAATTTTAGTGGAAAGTAGTGATGTTCAACCCTCTTAATTTTGAAATGGCAAAATCCATTCGGATTATTGAAAAAATTAACATCAGATATTGCTACCAAAATGAGTTGTCAATTGTGTAAACACAAGAGGTAATTTTCTGGCTGGTTGAGTGAGCACACTTTAAAATTAAGCAAGAAATGCTAAAATTCACTGTTAATAATATGGCATAAAATATGACTCCTGTGACTTTTGAAAAGTGACAATTTCCCCTTTAATGTGTACTCATTCATGCATGACTTGACAGATCAATCTCATTTTCACACAGAAGTTAGTCAATAAGTGTAGGAACACTCCTGCGAAGTTATTTTGCTTAAAACCTTTTCGTTAAAATGTTACGCCATTTTGCTTTAGGGGGAACTTACTTTTTGTGTTGTGTTAATGTAATGGAATCTAGGCAGCGTACAAATAATCGACAATACAAAACCTTTTTGCACATTATGACCTAGATTTAAAACAAGGCATTAGCAAGATTGTGTCTCGCCCACTTGCGAAAACTGGAAATATCGTGATCTCCGTTGCCACGCAGAAGAATTGTATCTCTGGGTATCTGCCACAGAATGTAATATCCCATTTAATGAGAAAGACTATTCACAAAATGCTACTTCCCTCCATCGACTGCCCCATCCCCCCCCCTTTTAGAGATGGAATAAAAAGTTACCATCAAGTCCTATTAGATTACACAAATACAAAATAGGATGATAATCAGTTGTACAATAGAGGCGAAGTAGAGTTTGTCTCTGGGTGGCATAAAAATGCAAAAATGTTAAAAATAGTGCTAAGGTTGAAAAGTGGAAATGAAATAAGGCTAAACTTTAACGCATAGCCTCAAATGACCTTTGACCATATCATGTGACATCCAAAGGCAACATAACGTGAAAGTACCCTCAGTGCAAATATGACCCAAGTTAGGTTGTAATCAAAGCAACTGGTGTGAAGTTATTTGTCAAAAGAGAGTCTTGCAGGTAAACTTTAACATATGACCTCAAATGACCTTTGACCATATCATGTGACATCCAAAGGCAACATAACGTGAAGGTACCCTCAGT